>CM052349.1:27218265-27570621 GCA_028551395.1 Casuarina glauca
CTGTTCTCCGAAAGAGAATATCTAGGATTTAGGCCATGCTTTGAGGAGGTACGGGAGTGTTCTGTAGTGGAGTAGTTGTTATGTCCTGAGATTTGTATCAAATCGTGTTTAAAGTTTTATGATTCATGGAATGATTTTGTATTCGAACAAAATAAGCATGTATATAAGCCTTTTTTTTCGGATGTAAATAATTATCTTTTCTTTAAATTCTTAAGTGTATGTCAATATTAGGTTTATAGTATCTTGATTAACTAATTTTTTCTAGCATTTGATCTAACTCTATTTTGAATATCTTAATTTCATTCACACATCTTCTTTGATATGTTTTCGATTTCTACTAGAACTTTAATGTACGAATACTTATTTTTATTCTTTATAACATTCTTAGGTAATTCATTTTCTAATAAAAATTTAATGAAAGTCCTTAAAAGTAGCTTTCTGAATATTAACTTAAATTAATAGTAGTGATTCAGGTCTTTTAATTAATATTTAGTTATTTATAATGTCTATCATGGATAATATTGTTAAGATAGAATTCTTATAAATAAATAAATAACATACTGAAAACAGTTCACTAAAATTATATAAAAATAAATGAGGGTTAAAAGGACAGCCATGATAATGGATGAGAGCACCACGGACAGTTCCAAGGCAGCGTCAGAGATACGTCTGAATCTGCAGTAAAGAACAACAGGAGGACTTTTAGTACTTTATGCCGACAAGCGCGAAAGCTGCCATCAGTGCTTTCACGTGAACCTGTGTTTGTTAAAAAGTAAGGCTCCGCTTTTCATGTCATAATAGACCGTACGAGCCGATGAATTAGTTGTCCAAATTTTCCTAATCGTGTTAGGTTGTTAACTTAAAGTAATGTCTTCTTTATTTTACTAAGAGATCTTAGATTAAGAATTCTAAATGTTCCCACATCTTAGTTTAAATTTTCATAACTGTCGCACATTTATAGTATCATTCTAAATATATAATTAATATCATATTAATTACTCGAGAAAAAGCTAATTCAGTAATCCTCTTGGATCACCCTCGTCACAAACACTTTACACTTTTTTCTTTTAATCTTTTTCGTAAACTCTCTCTTTTCTCTATTCGCAACCTCCTTTCATTGTAATTAAAGACTGACTCAATAACCAAATAAGAGCCGAGTGTCCAATATATTTATTCTAGGTGCGCTGCAACAGTGCCATTGCACCAAATTAGATTCGAACCTCTGCTTTTACCATGTGAAAACCCAGATATGATGTGACTAGACTGTGAAGACATTTATTGCAATCAACCTTGAGATTCCTCTTATTTGTTTCTTGAATATTTTAAAATGTGTTTCAAATATTGTAACAGTAAACAAAGTTTGGAACTGTAAAGAAAGCCTTGGTCATTTGAGGGATCCCATAAAATTGAAACGATAGAATCAGATTAGTATGACTCGTGCATAAGGATGATATGCACAAATTATTTACATGGTAGCAGATGTGAAGTTATAATCATCCGGAAAAAGAAACACCGCTTTGGAAACTTTGTGGATACTATTCTCTACTTTTTCTCCTTTTCACGAGTACTTTAAATATAATTTAATCCGCGGAAGGAAGTCAATAATCCCATCTACAAAACCTTAACATTAAGTAAGCTTGTAAGCTTCTAGTTCTAAGACTCGTCCTGTATTAAACAAGCTTATAAGCCTCAAATTCTGCAAATAAACCTTTTGAACCCACGAGATGTCTTTGAGCACCCACAGTTTTGCGATAGAATCTCTTCATACAGCGGATCACAGAAAATCATCTGAAAAAATGATTGTTCTGAGTATCATTAGAGGATGGAGACACAAATAGGTCACAATAGTGTCTGATTTGACCTCCCTGTTTTTCTTACGACCACGTCGACCCACTGAGCATTAGATTGCAAGAACATTGCTTCGAATCGAAGCAAGCAGCAAATTTCTCTCTTAAAATATAGGTCCTACCACGTAAAGGATTAAACTTGGAATTTCAACTTCTTTTTTTTTTGCAAGACTTTTAGAAATTTCTTCCTAATGGCATTTGCATGGTTTGAGGGATTGTAACTAAGTTATTTTCGTATAATAAAAATTAATAAAATTGGCTGTAATTTTAAATTGAAGTTAAATATCGTAGTTAATGAAATTTATTTGTAAAGAGAAGCTGAGAGAAAATAAATGGCTAACTTCTTTCGAAAAGTTCAAACTTTCTTCTGCCCCACCCATGCTGACAACTTTTAGACTCCAACCTCGAAATTCCCATGTTATCCACTTTTTTACAGGGGAATCAAAAGGTCTTCTGAAATACTATTTTTTGATCGGAAGAAGGACAATATCTTGCATGCGTGATTTGACGAGACAAGATCCATAAACATAGGAAGAATATTTTTTTTTCTACTTTTTATTGATTTCTACGCGTCTCTTGGTGGGAAATTTCTCGGCAGGGTGATGGGAATGTGCTTGAGTGGAGCCGAGACCTCTGATCTACGCGTGAATAAGTGCATGAGTACGCTCCACAGCCCAGCTTGGCGAAGGATTCGAAAATAATTATGAACGGAATTTGTTTACTTTATGCGACTTGGAAATTTCTTATCTTGGGACGATACACAGTTCACCTAAACAACTCTGGAAATCTCGTAGAAATTGGCACTACACTATACTTTTTCTACTTTTCACGACTCCTTTAACTATTCGGAAATTTGAATGCGGAACGCCAGAGAGGGGAGTATACAACTTCTTTGACCATTCTTCCGACCCATAATAACCTATTTCCAGTTTGTCTAAAATCTCGGCATAAGGATTTTCATTTACAACATTACAAACGCTATTCTATGCTTCCATTTTCTTGCCAAACAATTCAAAGTTTCTTAGATTTAAGGTTCCATTACTTTTTCAAGAAAAAAACTTTTACAATTAAGTTTAGGATGCAATACCTAGATTTAAAAAAAAAAAAAAAGTGTGGTTGTGAAAAGAAGCTAGTGGCTCTATGATACTTTTTGTTGGTATTTTCCCTTGCTCTAAGAACTTTGAATCTTCAAATTGCAACAGAACCACATCATAATAAATGTCACATTTGGGGAATTGAACAGATAACTATAAGTGGAATTCATCCAATTATATAATATATCAAGGCTAATAATTCAAACAAAAAAAATCAACTTTAGATCAAAGAAGTATAAATAGCATGACAAAATAAGACAACTTTAAGATAAAATTCATAAACTACCTCGTCAAAATATTGTGCAAAAAAACAAACACAGGAACCAACAGTCACTCCTTATGCTACCTCCTTATTCTTTATGTTTGGAGGAATCAAAACATCAAATCATAGCAAAGTGATCAAAAGAACAACCACCAAATTCCAACAGTTTGAGTTGCAGATGAAAGCAACGAAATACAGGTAGTCATAACTACAGCAATAGAAAATTAAACACAAAAACCAACATACGTTAAACACAAGTAACGAACGTGCCAAATACCTATAGTGCTTCATGCTATCTTCCTCGATCATACCCATTCACCTCTCATCCCCCAAGGCCAGTGTTACTTGGTTATTCATGCTATCGTATCCAGCGGTTCTCCTACTACTCCCATCGTATATGTTGCCGTCGGATGTCTGACCAAGCAAGTGTTCAGCCTCTTCCAGACTTGATTGAGTATTAGCCCACAGGTGTGTCTCCATCTTTCTTATTCTTTCTAATTCCAGAGCCACTTCCTTCATGGTAGGCCTCTCATCCTGTTTCACTCTTAAGCACCTCTTTGCAAGTTTAGCAACTTCCTTGATTTGCATTTCATTTCCTTCTTCAACTATATCATTCTCAAGAATTTCAAACAACTGATCCTCCTCTAAGGAAGAAAGAAAATACATAGCTAGATTTTTTTTTTTCATTAGGCCTATCAAATGAAAGTACTGCTTTTCCAGTTAATAACTCCACAAGAACCACTCCAAAACTATAAATGTTACTTTTTTCTGTCAATTGGTTACTGTGTAAGTATTCAGGATCCAAATATCCAAGAGTTCCTTGTATTACTGTAATTATTTCTTTTTGATCATGGGGAACTAATCTTGAAATTCCAAAGTCAGAAACTTTTGCTATAAAATCATCATCGAGCAATATGTTTGCAGACTTGACATCCCTATGGACTATAGGTATTGAAGCTACATAGTGTAGATGCAATAGTGCTTCTGCTACTTCTATAGCTATTCTAATACGGGTTTTCCATCTTATGAGGGATGAGTTCTGTTTATCATGTATGTACCTAAAGAGGGTACCTAGTGGGACAAATTCATAGACCAGGTAAGGAACTTCAGTCTCTAAACAACAACCCAAGAGTTTGACCACATTCTTATGGTTAATCTGTGAGAGGATAATGACCTCATTAATGAATTCATCAACTTGGCTTTGATCCACCATTTTGGACTTCTTGATTGCAACAATTCTATTATTAGGTAAAATACCTTTGTAAACTATGCCGGAACCTCCTCGCCCAATGATCCGACCCTTGTCATAGTTTTTGGTGGCCTTCTTCAGCTCTTCTACGGTGAAGATTTTGACTACCCCAGTCGATCTTGCTTGTTCTCTAAGTTGACGTTCCAAAATCAAACCCCCGTTTTGCAGAAAGAACTTGTGCTTGAGCTTGATAAGTTTTCTTTTCTTGAATATTAAGAACATCCAGAAGTTGCCCACAAGTATAGCAGCAAAGCCTACTCCAATAACTGCAATTCAAAGCTGAAACAGTAATATTTTGACATAACAAAATGAAAAGAATAGAAGCAGGGAAGGTTTAAGTTATTTTGCAAAAAACTTAGAAGCTTCCATCTAAATCCTTCTAAAAATAAGGATCAGAAATTCTTGCTACGACAATGGAACTCAACAAGTTTTATAAGCAAGGTCATTGACAACCGGGTGTTAAACGTATTAAACCGTAAGTACACTAACCGATAGCAATCTCAGTCACGGGAGGGGGATCAGTCCTTGGTGTGGGATCTGCTACACAACCTGTCCCGTATTTTGTTCCATCCCCGTGGTACCCTTCCGGGCAAGGACATGTATAATTCCCTTCCGTATTAACACAGATTTCCGGCCTCGTGCAATTATTAATCGGCTGCTTACATTCGTTGATATCTACGGAGCAAATGAAGAATATTAACCTCAAAATACAATCATAAGCAAACACATACAACGAAACAAAAAAGAGAACAATTTTCCATGATATTCAAAGTTATGTGGATGTATGATACCTTCACAACCATAGAGGTAGGGGTTCCCCTGGTAACCGTCGTTGCACATACAGTAGTATCCTCCGCCGTTTTTGTGGTCGAGGCATTTACTATTCCTCTTACGTGCGAAACTGGATTTGTTTTGAGCTTCTTCACATGTCTCATTGCCAACTGCCCAATCAAGCACCAACGGAACCGACACGTTGGGTAAATCGGTGAGATAATTGGAAGAAAAGTTGAACTCGCTTTTCTCAACAACAAAAGCATAGCCGCAGCGATTGAATTCCCATACATCCGTGTGATTATAATAGCTTCGCGCTTCCACTTTAATATCTCTTAGTCCAACCGGAAGTTCCACTTCGCAACACCCAGCGCCGGAGCAAGATCCATTGACCACATTTAGAAGGCTAGAACATAGAGAAAGGCACCCAGTCCAGTACTTTTCTCCCTTTTTGGTCTCACGAAGGTACGCTGAGGTGTCACACCCCAGAGCAGTGAACTTATTTTTGCTACTTGATATGGTGAACTTGGCTGTCTGGAGAGTTGGGTTATTGCTCTCTAAAGGTTGGCCGTTCTCCTCGTAACAATCTCGGGCTACATAATGCATGACATGCAACTCATGAGTCTCAATCGATATGCTTGAAATATTGATATTTCCCAACTTTGGCTTTCCGGAGTCGCAAGTGATATTGAAATGCTCATCTAGGTAGCAGTCCTCAGTGAGGCCAAACGGATATGGAATTTCTACCCCTCCACATTTGCTTTGGCAGCCAGGCTTGGCTTGAGCTGCGGCCACCACCGCAGATGCAATCGTTACCGCTCCTGCCATAGCAACTTGCAAAAGCTTCCCATGTAAGCCCATCGGCAGATGATAATTCTGTTCTAGTTTGTGTTAGGATGTGATATACGCGTCCAAAGATTTTCCTTCTCCCTTTGTAGGGAACGTAAGACCAAGTCAGTGCCCCAAACAATGGGCTAGAACTATATGGTCTTTCACCACCAAAATTAATGTTTTACAGACATCCCCTCAAAGACGTTGTTGTCAGGCGTCGACCCAGCCAACTTTCAGTCACTATCAGCCAACTGCAACGTCGTGACTTCTACCACGAAGCAGCGGGGGTCAGGACAATTAGTACCATAGAATCAGACTGGTAGATTGTAGTAAATTACGCCCTTGATATGTGTTGTTATCGACAAAGAACATTAAACTATTTATTATTGAATAGTGTAATTATTTAAGGATATAGTTAAGCCGTTGTTTAAATATATGGTTCAATGCATAATCTGTGTGAAGATCTAGAAAGTAACAAAGATTTATAATGTTTTGTAATTTATTCCAAACTTTCTTTTTGAAAGAATGTAAGCCATTCTCTAAAGAATAATTATTTGATCAAAATTTTGTAGGTAACTTGAGCAAAAAAGTAGCAATTTTTAAAGCTAAACAACTATTCCAAAAAGAATTTATATTTCTTTTTTTTCTAAATATGTTTTAGTTATCCAAAAATTGACTTATTAAATAAAAATGAAAACCAATATAATGATTAAAAAATAGAAAATTGGCATCTAATGATCATATGTGGTTTACAAGTACTTGATTCAATTAGAAGTGTTGTTTAAGACTTTTTAGCCTTAAGTTTAACATCCAAATGTGTAAGTTTGGATACGTATATAAAAAGAAAAAAATTCCAAGTGAATTTAATGATGCATCATATAGGTTGCCAAATCAATTTGACAACCTATATGATGCATTAATATAAGTTACAAATAAGATGATGGTAAAAAATAAGGGGGAGAGAGAGAGAATGGATAATTCAATGAAAATTTTTGAAGTGAAGACTATATTCATGAATAAAACAAAGTTTATATTAGTTCAAGTATGAGGTTTATCTACACAAGAGAAAGAGTTATAAAGTGGGGAAAGTCATTGACAGTGTTGAACGCTATGAACGGTAGTTAAGCACGAAACCATTATTGTTGATTACAAGTTGACACTAAGAAAGTCATGATAATAGTTATTACGGCATAAGCATCATAAGTAGGGTTGCGTTTGTCGAGACCGAGTGCTTGGAACCGTGTGGGGTTAGTTTGATAATGACTCTGTGATTCTGGTATGCAAACTTTTCTTCGTTGTTAGGCTGGATAGATGCGGTTGTAATAATTATCTAATGTCAAATTGTGCACATTTGAAGGCATTAGAATTTGGTCGCTTACGTCACTGTAGTCAGTGGTCATGTCTCTTCTATTGACATGTATATTGATTTTAGGATAGTATGGTAGTGGTTTGTTAAGTTATTGAGCTTGATCTGTGCCTTTCTAAAACATATTGTATCGTTTTGTCACATTTTAGAAACTATATTGCAAGTAAAGTCCAAATTAGTTTAGATTTTTCTTAAACATGATATAGGGTTTAAAATCAATGACACTATACAAAAGAATGTTATTCTCAAGTAGTTTCTAAGTAGATTATTGTTTTAATCAGGAAATGCTTTAGATTTTAATTTTTGTTTTTTTGTTTTTTGTTTTTCTAGTATTGCTTTTCCAGTGTTTTTATTTTTCATTTTTGGTGACCGCTGCTCTTTTCTTTTCCGTTGCCATTGTTTGACAAAAATAATTTTATTTATTTTTTTAAAAAAGTAAATTTTATCAGGTATAGAGGAGTGTACGGAAACGGGTTTCGTTGAACCTTGGACTTCTTTCGTCCAAGGCGCCATGGTTTCCAAAGAACAGCTAAAAGAATAATATTAAAGGTGACCAATTGGTTAATATTCTTTTTTGTGAATGTGGTTCAAATATTATTACTGATTGTATGTATGCAATGAAAAAATTTACATTACTTACGTATATAAATACGGTGGTTGGAGTAGTCAAAGAATAAAATAAATTAAGATTGTTAAGTCTGGAAATAGGTTCCAAAAGCAGTATGGGTAGAACTTCTCACAAAATTGATTTAATTGGTTGGAAAGCTTTTCCTAACATTTGCTGCCATGAAGACACTGTGCTCACGTCTTTCTTTACAAATGCAATCTCTGAATTCTTACAGGGTGGATAAGAAGGTCTACTGAATGCTCTGATTTAGAAGAAAGGAAAAAATATTTTGCATGCTAGATAGGTGTCATAAATGCAGCGAAGAATGCCTCAGTTCTGTTTTTTTCTTTTTTTTTCAAAAAAAAAAAAATTCTTCGCATCCCTTCACTTGGACAATTTTACAAAGAAGAGGAGTTTGCTTGTCGAAGCCGAGGCACTTGACATCTGCGCGAAGACAGGGGCAGGTCACAAGGGAGGAACTTTTGCGAATCTCTGCTTTATGAAACTGGGAAATTCCTCATCTTGCCCATTTTCAAAAAGATGATTGATTGAAGAGGCTTTCTAGGACGTTGAACGTACATCTGTTCTTCCTTTTCCGTCTTATTTACAACCTAATAGCTGTGAAACTGTAATCATCTGGAAAAAGAAGACGCGGCTTTGGAAATTTCTTGGCAACTGCTCTCTACTTTCTCTCCTTTGCATGAGAACCTTGAATTTTTGGAAATCTGAATGCGTTTAAGCCAGCGAGGGGAGTCAATAACCCCATTTATAACACCTTAACATTAACTAAGCTTGTGAACCTCCAGTTCTGCAATTAATCTTGCATCAAACAAGCTTTTGTTAGCCTCAGAATTCTGCAATGCACCTACAGTTTTGCAGACTTCGTGCATAGCACTTTGCTTAGGAACGTCTTAATGCCACTGCCAGTCACAAAGAATTGTCAGAGAAAATGATTGATCTAAGCGTCCTTTGAGGATGGAGACGCAAGCAGGTCACAATAAAGCGAGGTTAGAAAAGAAGTTTCGGGCTACATATTGCAAGACACCCAATTCGCGTGTCTCAACCGATATTTTTGTAATAGTCAGATTGCCCACCTTTGGTTATTCGAACTCACAAGTGATATTGAAATTCTCATCTAGGTAGCAATCCTCAGTGAGGCCAAACGGATATGGAATTTCTATATCTCCACATTTGCTTTGGCAGCCAGGCTTGGCTTGAGCTGCGGCCACGTAAGCCCATCGCCAGATGATAATTATATTATAGTTTGTGTTCTGATGGGATATACGCGTCCGAATATGCTTCTTCCTTTATAGGCATTTGAAATGTAAGACCAAGCAAGTGCCCCAAACCATGGGTTAGAATTATATGGCCTTACAACAGGCTATTGCTATAACTAAGTCGTTCAGTCACTATCAGCCAATTGCAACGTCGTGGCTTCGACGAAGCAGCTTGATCAAGACAATTAGTAGCACGGAAGGGGACTCTTTAATCTAAGTCATTATGTCACGTGAATTACTATGCTTAGTTGCTATGAGTAAGCACTTCTTCTTTGTTCTTTTCTTAAAAAAGGAAAATATATTGAATTCATGTCTTCAGTAAAGACCTCAAGTGTGTCTAAAATTCTATAATTTCTAGTAAAAAACATGAGCGTTGTTATTGACAAATAACAGTTTGAATATTCTTTCTTTTGAACAATTTATCATCAATGCATAGTCCATGTGAATGTCTAATAAGTAATAAAGATTTATAATTATTTTTTAATTTATTTGAAAGAATGAGAATTATTCTCAAAGAGTAATTATTCGATGAAACGTTTTAGGTAATTTACGCCAAAAAAAAGCGGTTTTTACAGGCAAATAAATTTACCAGAAATAATTACTATTTCTGTTTATGAAAAATATTTTAGTAAAATCACCGACATAATGCCATTTTTTTTTCAAAGAAAAAATAGGAAACATAATCGTGTCTAATGGTATTATACGCAATTCACACATAAATAGCCATGAAATCAATTCCGTTAACGTTCCAACTCCTTGATTTTCTAGTAATAGCCAGCTAAGGTCTATTTGTAAGAGATTTAATTTTCTTACATGAGAAAGGCAAATGAGATAATTTAGTCATAGAAGGAGGCTTAGCTACTCTTTTCATTGAGTTGATATTTTGAAATGGAATCCAAACCTATGATATATTCAACTTTCACATTATCTTAAAATTAAATTTGAAAAAGGACTAAGTAGATTTTGATTGATTAAGTGACTTGAGTTAGAATGTGCCTCTATGTTGAAAATGTAGACTCACCAATTCTTTTTCCTTAATAAAAAAGCCAAATTGTTTATGCTATTCAGACGATGAAAGATACAAGTTGTTCGAACTCAGCAGTTCCTGACTTTGGTCCAAAGTTGATCCACTTGCTTCCTTTAATTGTAGCTTTCTTTTTGTTTGTAAGCAGGAAAACCTTAACTCCGTGGGGAGATGGTGTTAGGCCTCGACCACTACCATCCAAATTGATTAAGGATATATTAACTACAATCCTCAACTAATCTACGCGGAATTTATTATGAAGCAGAATAGTAACAACAATAAGGCTTCTGTCAACTGGATGACTATTCTTGGTCATTTTGCCTAAGCATTTGTTTTCTTCTCCGAAGCAGCGTGGTAATGACGCTTGCTCACGTGGAATCTGGATGACTATTCTTAACCATGATGTTTACGTACTTTATGTTCTTTTCTAAAGGCAATTTGTGTGCATGCCTCTTTAGTAAGATTATTGAGAACATATTTATAATGAGTGAAAGTACTTTCTAAGTAGAAATCATTTAAGCAAACTCTTGGACGGAGCTTCCATAAAGAATAATTATATTTTTTATTTCCTTATGAATATGTATAAGAACTAATATAATAATTTGTTTCAAAATGAAATCCAAAAAAAAAAAAACTGATACAATGTCATTTTTAAATAAGAGATAACAAAACATATTATATATATGTCTAGTAATTAGTATGTGATAGCTTTTCCCGTTTTGAAACACATTCTACCATCTCAACACAGCCATCGGATTTATAACTAGCTATAGAAACCTTCAACATTCATTTTTTCTTTATATATTTTGAAATGTTATTTTTGAAATCAAACCAAGCACTTATTTTTGTTTCTTTTACATTTCTTTATAAACTCATATTAATCTCAAAATCCTAAAGCAATGAGAAGTGATGAACTTTCAGGTTTAAATTAAATTCTAGTGAACTCTTTTGTAATGAAAAGTTAAATTTCATACCCTCTCACTATGTGTGTTTCAAGCTTTGATACAACCACACAAAGTGCTGCATAGGCATTGGCTTCAAACTTAAACATAGACTATGTGAATGCTAATAAAGAATGTGAACTTTGATATCATATTCTAAATCCATATCTATCTTAAAGTCATAAAATATTAAATTTTTTATTTTTCACATTTAAATTGAATTTTCAATGAATTTCTTATTAATGTAAGACAACAACTCCACACCATTTATCTAATATATTTTAAAACATAATTCAACAAAAATAAACTTTGAATTTACCTATAGGATATCGAGTTCGCACATTCTTCTACTAATTTATTTATTTATTGAATGTTAAATAACTAATTATTCAAGCATATAATTGAACATAAACTTTACATTTAACTTTAAAAAATAATATATAGGCATAGATAACATTTAAGGATAAAAATTCATGTGATGTTGTGAGGATGTTACACTTGGACATCTACCATCTCACGCCAATATTTACGGTGGCTTCATAAGATTATTAAAACTATGTTTTGTCTTTAAAGTATAGAATATATATTTTAAATAAGGATGTATAACTTCCAATACCATTATAGTAGAAGGTGGGAGAAGTTTGTTCTTGATTCTCTAGGAAGTGTAAGTGTTTTAAAAAGGATAGAATTTTGGTATAGAGAGATTTAAGAGGAAGAATTTCGTAGGCCAAGGAGGTAGGCACTGGGGGAGAGCAAAAGACAGTGAGTTTTGGGTTTTCCCAATCTTATTCCATTACATGACATAAGCTTTTATATAGAGATTTTACAAACTACTATTCATAGTTAAAACTGCCATTCAGTATATGGAAATAATTCTAAAAAATATACTTAATAGCTAATTTACACATTTGTTTTTGTGAAAAGTCCAAGGCCACCTTTCTTTAAAAGGTCTGATCAAAGAAAAGAGTTGTCCAAACTTGTAAAACACATTACAAATGTCTTTCTCTTTGATGTAGAACTCTATTTTCTAATATTACCTTGCAATTGAAGTTGATTTTTTAGGTAGGAAGAACTAGTCCATTTGTGAAATGGGATTAAAATGTAGCAAAAGGACAAACTCTGATATTATGTTAAAGACTCAAGTCTACCACTTCTCAAAATGTCTAGTTAAAGAAAAAAGTAATCCAAACTTATAAAGTATATCACAAATGTATTTTTTTCCAATGTGGGACTTTATTATTCAATATTTTGAAAAATAAAAAATAATTTAATATTTTTTTAAAAGACACGTACACATGAATAGTATTCTACATTTATCAACTTTTTATATTAAAATACTATTATAAAAATCAAGCAACCTAATTTGATTACCCAGAAACTCGTCTCACCTAATACCAAAAAAACATGCTTCATCACATGACAAGTGGCAGGAAAAAAAATTTTGCGAAAAGAATTTGCTTATAACTCGCGTTTTGTCTCTTTGTAGATTTGGAAGAGAAAGAAGTTGTCAGACGGGTTGAAAAAGGGAAGCCGCAAATTTGATTAAACCAATCATGAGACGGGAAGGAATTGCATCAATGAAGAGCAAACGATGCACATAAGTTATGCATCGTTGATTATTTATATATGTATCCATGATTGTTTTGTGAAGTAAGCTTATTGATTTTGTGGTGTTCAAAGTTTCTTTTAAACTTCATGCACTTAACTTTTTAATTGGTGACATCTCTCATGATTACTTGCTTCTTCTTTTTTTCTTGGACGAATTTATGAGTTTATTTATTAAAAAATAAGAGAATACAAAAGCTTAAAAGCAGCATTATAATTTATTTAAGAGAAAATTAAGTTTGAAATTGTTCAACTATGACACAATAAACATTCGCATAAAAGAAATTAATGTTCCTAAATAGAGATGTTCTTCTACATACTACTTTCTTAATTATATCTAATACAATTGGTATTTTAACAACCTTATTTTGAAAATGTCTATAATTTCGTTTAAACCACATACAATAGATACATGGTAAAAAAGAAAGTTTAAGAAGCTTCATAACCAAATCATTTTCCTTAATTGTTTTAATCATTAATTACAATTTAGAATTCCAATTGTTAATGTTCTTATGAAGGTCTTATTGTGCAAAAATACTTATCCAAATTTACTTAGTCCAAGTACACTAAAAAAAGAAGTGTGACCTATTTTCAAATTGAAAACCACATAAATTACAATATATATCAATTGAGAAGAGCCATTAAGAAATCACTTTTGCTATAAGAATTTTGTCCTTACATATGAGTCACCTAATAAAGTTATGTTTATTGATTCTATTCGACTATATCAAATCATAATTCAACCTTAGTATTTACTTGGCAAAATTCCTTTATGTTTTTTTATAACAATAAGAAGATTTAGAAAACATAGAAGTGAGAATTTATTATAGCTTTAGAAAGTCTATCTAATTTTATGCCATATTTCCTTTTATGTCAAGTTATATAACTAAAGTTCTCCTACATTTAGTACTATGAAACTGTCTACTCTATAATGATGAACTTGGATAATTAATGAAATTCCAAAGTGATCACCTTAAGAAAAACTTATTCCACAATTTAAGGTCTAGTAGTCTAAGTCCTCTTTTCTTTTTAGGTAAACAAACTACTTGCTACACAACCTTATGAGTTTTATGATCTTTTGAATTACCTACTCATAGAAAGTGCTTAATTTTCTTATTATATACCTTATATGTATTTTATATTTGTGCACACTTATAGGTCATTTGGGGTCAAACTTGCAAGTGATTATTATTCTAGGGCTTTAATGCATTTGGGGATTTAGCACAAAAATTGTAATATCATGTAATTGGTTTTGGCAGCAATTTTCCAAGGGAAGAACTAAGAAAGTATGTATTTTGCATGGAAAAAATTTCTTGATATAGAAATTTTTGAAAATTGGATCATTGATCCATGTAATCAACTTTGAGAATTGACTAAGGAATAGCTCATTAGCTAGTTGGCAGGGGCTAGGATGGAGTAGGCCTAAAAATAGTTTGGGCCAAACCACTTGCATATAATGCAATCTATTTTATGCTCTTTTTACTTTATTGTGGTTGTGACATTTGATTATTATATAATTGTTGCAATAAATAGGAAATCAAAGCAACACATGAAACTCATTCAAAAAAGTAAAAAAATTAATCAAATCTTTATAATTCAATTCAAACCTCCCTTCTTGGGTTGCCTAAGGATAATTTCAATATGTTTGGAGAAAATTGACTTCATTCAAATCTCAAAAAACTATCTTAACTTTTTGTCTAGTACAATAGTTTCATAATTAGTAAGGTACCCAAATAGTATGAATCCAAATTCCATTTCCATTGGGCATGACAAAACATAAGGAAGTACGCCAAGTAAGTAGAAAGGAAAATACAAAATGTCAACTAAGTTTGAAAATAATATAGCACAACAATCTAAATTGAAGTTTACTAGTTTTTCTTTCCTTTTTAATTAAGAATGATTCTAAGAAGGAAAATAAAAAGAATGAAGAAGCAAGAAATTATGCAAATACAACATGGTACTTGATCAGCACATTTAAGGTCGGGATTGATCATTTCTCGTCATAGAAGGTGAATAATGTTTGGTCTCTCATGCTATTAGACCTAGTAGTATCGTTATTAGCAATATCAGACTCATGAGAAGTAGATTCCTCATTGAACAAGTATTCTTTCTCTTCAAAATTGGAATTTACCCTCAAATGGTTTGTACATTTCCAAGAGCCTCCAATTCGGTTGCCACTTCCTTCATAGCTAATCTATCCTCCCCTTTCACTACCTCTTTGCAAGATTGGCCACTTCATATGTTCCACATTTCCTTCATATGAAGAAAGCACACTCAAATGTGTTGATGCCCGCAGTCTATGAATCTATTTTCACAGAAAAACAAGACTTTTTGTACAAAGTGATATAAAGGAAAGAGCAAAACTATTTCTAACTCTACACTTTTACATCTTGTAGGCCGTAAATAAAATAAAATACAACTAAAGGGAAATCAGCCCAACAAAGGGACCAACAAATATCTCATGGGATGGGTACATCAGCTCTCATAATACAAATTGTGTGCAAGGTCTGTTTTTTCATCAAGACCCAGTGGAAAAGAGATAATCAAACCAAGAAAAGTAGATACCAAGTATGTAATTTGAGGCGTCTAGTGGAACTGCCCAATCCAGTAGATCCTTCATGGCATATATCATTTGATAATCCCAACAAAAGGATAAAGAAAAAAAGAAAAGACCACAGCCAATTCCATTAAGATATTTTGGTTCTTCAAATTTGTTTATCACTAAAATCAAGTCAACCTTACCTTGGGATTCAAATTTCTGCAAGGATGATTTCTTTCAAAACTTTCCTTCATTGCAGTGCAAATGGCTACTATAAATTTTGTATGACGTAGCCTACAGTCATATTACTTACAGATATTATAAGAGTTATTATTTAGAGTCGAATCTCCATTTCCTTTTTCATAATTCT
This sequence comes from Casuarina glauca, assembly GCA_028551395.1. Classification (NCBI taxonomy): domain Eukaryota; kingdom Viridiplantae; phylum Streptophyta; class Magnoliopsida; order Fagales; family Casuarinaceae; genus Casuarina; species Casuarina glauca. The sequence continues at coordinate 27,234,049 of CM052349.1, forward strand.
TACAACTATTAATCATTGTATTGTACTTAACCTTGTAACTTCAGCATCTTTGATAAAAAGTAAAGTAGCTTTTTCTTGAGAGAAAGGTGCAGAGGATCAAGGACATAAACACCAGGGATACCGCAGAAAGAGTCAACAGTCTCTCAGACACATTAAGAAACGAGAAAAATGGAAACGGCTTTTTCGCTGTGGGAGCAATTGAAGCTATGAACCGAAAACGTTTGGAACTCTTCTTTTTGCCCAAAAAAAGGAGGCACAGGAAATCCAAGCTCAGGAAGAAAGGACGGTGTTTTTCTCAAAGTTGATTTCTTGTTCCTGATAGATCCTTCGAAATTCATGCTAAGCAGGAGCTCTCAACAAAACAACATGATGATGAAATTATAGAGCTATCCCGTTCTCAACCACGAACTAATGCAATTGAAGGAATTATCTATCAAAGCGATTACTCAAAATTTGATCAACAACTAAATTTGTTAGCTTTCTCATAAGCTGACAGTACTTATTATAAGTGATTATAATCATAAGTTAAAATGGTTGGAAATCCATCCAAATTAATATTAAGTATGAACTACGAGTTATAAAATGGTGGTATTTTCCTTTGAAATATTTGCTCACTAGCTTTCAACTTGACAATCTTGTTTAGTATTTTGTGCAATATAGCAATATCAAAACACTAGGCTTGGAAGGAAAGTAAGATTTTGACTTTTTTTTTCAGTCATTTTCAATTTTAATATTTTTAATATTTTTTTACCTTATATTTGTCAAGATTAGACTTTTGATAGATTGAAGCACATTGACTTGAAGGGATTGCTATGCTTGTCAAGATAAAAGATTTGAGTGGAATTCTAAATCTTGAGATACTAGATTTGGAAGATTGTGGACCTCTTGAAACTCTTAAAAATATTTTACACTTAAACCTAAAGCAGTTGCCATAGTCTTGATAGACTTCCAAAGAAAATCTATAGGAAATCTTCAAAGGAGTTTCAGCCTCTTTTTAGGAGTTGGATAATGAAGGAAAGAAGTAGAAGAAATAGAAGAAAAACAAAACAAAATGAAATAAAATAAAAGGATGATTCTCTTGCATGGTTATTACATAGAAGAACAATAAAAACATTCCATCGGAGACAGATTTCTTTCAAGGCACAATCTTGTAAGCTTTCATCTTGTCTATCCACGAAGTGAACGATTCGAAGGAGTCCCTGAACCCCGAGAACCCACGCTTCTTACTTTTATTCATGATATCCACATAATCACTCCCAGACAGATACAAGTCCGCAAGCCACCACAAACCAACCTCCTCCCACTTTGAGGGTTCGAGCTGATTCTCCCTCACAATCTCTTCCCACAGCGGACCCTTGTCCTTCATCATCTCTACTCTCTCACCCTCCTCAATCCCAAATCGCTCTGCCAAGGCCTTCCAAAGATGCTTCCATTTGAAAACGTCCCTGTTGTTGCAATTAAACGCTTCGTTCCAAGCATTGGGTCCGTCGCCGCCCATCTTGGTGCTCCGCAGTAAGAAATTTTCATTTCTTTTGGAGTTCAATTAATTTTGTCTTTCAAAATTTCTTTTTATTTATCAAACAATAAACATTGCTACCTATCATGTAGCAACCCAACAAAATTACATCACGATCAATGGTTCATAATCAGCACGAAAGTGGCAAGGGAGATTACAACCTTTGATGTTCTTGAACCAATCGCCTCCAAGAAAGATAAAAGAATAAAATATGGCATTTTCTGTGGCCATTAGAGCAAACACCGCATTCGGCAAATCTTTTTCGGACACGTCAGTCCATCTCCCTATAACAAAAGAGATACAGCTTGTTGAACCCTTCATACACGCCAGACAAGAAATAAATCCAATTTAACGATCATGGCCGTGTAGTGGAAAATTTCAAAGTCTTTCGTTGAATGACTGACTTTTCACAGGACTGAGATGATCCCAATGTCTCTCCTATTTGAACTTTCTAATAGCTTTTGGAAGTCTCTGCTTACCAATGTCTTTCAGTCTCCCACTACCACCACTTCCCCTCCACAGCACTTACCTTTACTTCAATTCATAGAGACTAGACCACCACCATCAGTTTACCTGCAATGTCCACACCAGCAGAGTAAATCTCTCTTTCTCTCCAATGATCACATAATTATACTGTACAATTGTAAATTTTTAGTTATATTTAACACGTTCTCAGTTAAGTGTCTGATTTCCATCTAATGCATCTTGCTCTATGTATGGATACATCTGTTACTGGTTCTTGCTATCTTATCTGCGATGCTTGTTCCCTTACCCTTGTTTTCTTCAGTCCATGATTTTGATTTCCTGTGGATTTGCTTCCAAAACGACAGGATCTCACAACAAATTACGTGCTAATGTTTATTCGATTTGAGATGGTTAAGGAGCAAGTTATATGTAGTTGGTTATGTTAGGCTTTGTTTATTTACTTCTGGACTGGTTGAGAAAGGTCCATCCTGCTCTTCGTTTTGTCCAGGCTTGCTACTTTTGACAATGGATGAAAAACCATTTTGTTGCTTGATGAAAATGTTGTCTCCCAAATTTTTTCAGATACTACCGATCTCTCCCACCTGTGAGCAAGACCTATGGAGTTGCTTGTTTGATGACCACAGCGGCATTTTATCTGGGACTTTATGATGTTCGTAATATAGCATTAAAATATGACCTCGTATTCAAACGTTTTCAGGTAAACAATTTAGTTCTCAAGATGTCCGATCAGCAGCACTCACAGAGCCTTCAATTAATCGGTTTGTTAGTCATTTTTTGCCATTACTGCAGGTTTGGAGGCTTATTACGAATTTTTTCTTTCTTGGGCCATTTTCTTTCCCTTTTGCTTTTCGCCTGATCATAATGTAAGATACCTGACTCTCCATCCTATTGAATCATTGGGTTATTACATTTACCATGCATTTTGAGTGCAGTCCAAATTCAAGGCTGGCCATCGATATCTTTTAGAGTACTCCTAATTCCCATATGATTGTTGATTTCAGTACTGATATAAGAATCTGTAGAATGTCGCAAACTAAAACTTATTTTGATTTGCATAGAGCAAAATATGGTGTTTCACTTGAGAGAGGAACCTTTGACAAGAGAACTGCAGACTATCTGTGGATGTGGATCTTTGGAGCACTATCACTTCTTGTAAGTCAGAACGATCATTTGTCTATATTTTTTATGACACCATTTACTTGGATTAAACAACTGAAAGTCTCTCGGGAGAAGATAAATGAAGCTTTTTTTTACCTAAAAAGCATTATTTGTGAGCATTTAGAAGAGATTCTCGCACGCAAAATTGGTAACAGAACATCCAGACAACGGAAGTGAAATCATTGTTATAACATCGTGGGTGTTGCTTCATCTCAGGTGATGGCTGCTGTTCCATACCTACGGTCCGGATTCTTGGGAGTTTCCCTAGTATTTATGATCGTCTATGTCTGGGGTCGAGAGTTCCCAAATGCGCGCATAAACATCTATGGTGTTGTGTCATTAAAGGTAGGCATTTTTCTGCCAAGCCCAATCTTTAGTCTTGCAACTAGCCTCGATCAGTTCTACTAGAGCATAGAACATATGAGCTTGTACGTAGGCCCTGAAATAAGTCTCAGGAGAACTTTTAGCCAATTTATGCAGATTGAATGGGTCCCTTGGTATTCTGTGAAACAGATTTGAGTGTCTAGATGCAATACATGCATGCTCATAATCTTCAATGTGCTTCCATTATCGTCCAAAGAAAAAGGTTTGGTACACCTTTGTCACTTCCTCTCTGCCTTGAACCAAGAGGTTACATGTAAATTTTCTCTTGCTCTTGCTATCTTCCTCTTTCTTCATGATTTTCTTCTTTCCTTCCCTCTTCCAAGCCAATAGAGTTCAGGAGCACAAACCTGGAAGCATAGTAAAGAATTTCACTTATGGTTCCTATGGGTTTTGTCATTAGAGGCCCTTAAAATGCATTATCAGTGAGGTGTGCCTAATGGACATAACACCTTAATCAAGTCTTCCAAACTTCAGCCAAATTGGCCTTAAAGTATTGATATTGGAGGTGAACTATGTTCGGCCTATATAATATTTTCTGCAGTTTCATCCATACTTCTGGTGGATTTATTGAATTCTTTCTTTTAAACTTACCTACAGGGATTCTATCTTCCTTGGGCGATGCTAGCACTGGATTTGATATTTGGAAATCCTTTGATGCCAGACATTCTAGGAATAGTTGCAGGACATTTATATTACTTCCTCACGGTGCTTCATCCTCTTGCTGGGGGAAAATACATCTTCAAGACTCCTCTTTGGGTGTATCCTTTCTATTGTTTATTTAGCTTACCAACACTTGCATTAACCTACCATCAAAACCTCTTAAACCGCGTTTTGAAAGTTCTGCCCTTGTCGTCGGATGTTTAAAGAACTCATTCTCCATCAACAATGTGACAACTTTTTGGAACTATGCCTCTCACGCTTTTCTTCTGCGCATGATGTTTTACACTAATGCAGCTTTTCACCTCTCGGCCAAGGATAATGAATCCATGGTTACGGTTTTCTACCAATTGGGACAACATCTCTAAATACATCACTCGTTGGTTAGTCCACTATTCTAAAATGATTTGACAGTCCTGAACGACTTTCCAGGCACAAAATAGTTGTTTTTTGGGGTGAAGGAACCCAAATAAATTCCCCAGTGCAACGTGATCCATCGGCAGGAGTAGCATTCCGTGGAAGAAGCTACCGTCTCAATGGAAGTCGAGCAAGCACCGCACAGCAGGCACAAACAGACAATTCAGTAGAACAGCCGAACCAGGCCGAAGGAGTTGCTTTCCGAGGCAGAAGCTATAGACTGGATGGACATTAGGCATAATTTTAATCAATACCACAACATATGGTGTGATCATCTGCCTTTGATACTTAATATGTTGTGGTAATAGGACCACTAGGTCAATGTCCGGGTCTAGGATGGATCCCACTGATTGTTGTTCAAGATGCAGTTAATGTTATTAGAAGTGACATATTTACAAGTTGTTTTTATTTGTATTGTATGTCAAGATTGGTATGATAAGAGTGATATTCAGGGACGTGATGTGGTATTTCCAATGCATAATCTACCTGTCCACATTTGAGCGTATCTTCCAGAGCTTGAATCCAAAAGTATGTGCTGAAGTAAAGAGATACATGAAAGAAAAAAAAAATCTTAATTCCTTTTGAAGTATTAATACAATAAAATACTTCAATTGATGGTGTATGAAATCAAAAATCAATACTGAACAAAACATTAACACAAGATAAGATGCAATTATAAAAGACACTTTTTAGGTGTCACAAGAAAACAACAGTTGTGAATGGGTCAGGAAAGCCCTTGTTGCACAAATCAATGCCATAGCACTAGCGTGCAAAAAGGAAAACCTCACCATTTGCCCAGGAACTGGAGTATGAGAGTATGTGCCTTCGCAATGCCAGTAGCTCTGCTTCACCAACAACTCATTTCAGGACTATTGGACTGGAAGAAAGAAAAGGATGAATGTAGCAGGAGAGGTATGATTAGCTTTGCTTTTGCATGGGTTGTTACTGTAGTTGGAACAACTTTGGGTTATGACCCGTTTTGTTGTGTATAGGGCAGATCCATAATTGCCTTTTTGGTTCTGTAAAACTGGAATCGTTGGAGGAACCAAACCCTGAACTAGTTTTATGGAAAAGGCTTTGCTTGAGAAACTGGTGTTGTGTCCCTTTGATGATGTGATGTGGGGTACCATTTTTCTTTTATGCAGGTGTGTCATGTCCACTAGATGTGGGTGAATATGTTTTATTCGTAGTTGATATTTGTGCTAGTTGCTTTGAGTGTGTTGGTAAAAACAACTAGAAAGAAAAAGAAAAGAAAACCTGACAGGGGTGCAGATCTCCCGTTACATGTTTAGGAAGTTAGACAAAGAATCACCGAAGTAAGCATTAAGCATTAGGCATTAAGAAATATTTTGGATGCTCAGGTTCGTCCCGTCACGATGTCTTAAACAGCATAGCATATGCAGTTGATTCGTTGTGTGACGAGGATAATACCGCAGGTGCACGTGAACTCGGGGAAGACCATTAGATGATGATAATTCCGATAGGCTTTGAGTAAGCGGAATATGCGTGAACATGCTGGTGGGTCATAAAGAAAGGAGCGCGTTACTGAGCAACGGGAACAAAAGTTAATAACGTTAATCAGAACCTCGAGATCCGTCACGTCGCCCATGTTAATAAAGTTAATTAATGGGAAATGTTTTATAAACATTGGAACGATAAAGTAGTAAGTGGAATACTGTTGATATTGCTTCCACCTGTTAAAACCATTGATTTGAACAAACTACAATGAAATTCTACCTCACGTGCTAATGTGGTTGAATTGTCTACCTTGCTATCCACCTTAAACAAGCGGACTATAGAAGTGTGGAATGTAGTAGCCATCACAATAGGCAAGAGACCATGCCTTACATCTCATACCGAGAAGCTAGCTAAGCACAAGCTGACACACATTGTACATGTTCTCCCACAGCGTGCACCAAGGTTCTATGGGATATCCACAAGCCAACACAAGTGCTGCTACACCATTGGCTCTATTAAGTTAGCGTTTGCGAAATCAAAACACATAATGGTTTAGCTGGAAAGCATAACACATGGAGGTAGTATTGTTCCTAGCATGCAACCCTGCACCTACTCACAAGTTAATGGACAAAAAAGTCATGACATGAAGGACGAAGAAAGAAGAAAGTGAAGAGTGATAACCAATTCGTTTACCTTTATGTAAAGTCTTCATGTAAACTTCCTAATAATTGCTTGGAAGTGATAAGCATGCTAGAATGCATATATAATGGCACAACTTGTTTAGGAGAAAGTAAGGCTATTGTATCCAATTCAATCCAATTCAATCCAATCGATCACAACATAAAAGCTATATTCGGCTTTGTCTAGTTGAAGCAAGGCCAATGGCCCTGCAATCAAGGAATCCATTCTACTCCTTTTGTTGTCTTTGTTTCGTTTTTTTTTTTTTTTACTTTATATTTGCTTTTCTTATACCAACATAACTTGCCAACCTTCATTTTGTTACCGACCTTCGATTATTGCCTTCCCTTACTATGTTTTCACATTTTTGCTTACTCAATCAAACTAAACCATAAAATCCACCAAACTCTTATTTTCTTCTCCATCACCTTGACCTCGTAATGCGTTTCGCTACATTAAACAACGAATGAATCATCCTAGTTAGGCTAGCAACCTTAAATTCCCACATATTTTATTAATTCATACACTCATACACTAACTTTGTATTGAACTTTTGACCTACTTTGTATTGAACTTTCAACCTAGTGATAGTAACTCCTATTAGTTTATTTTTAAGCTAGTAAGTCTTGCAACTGAATTTTTTCATATTCACCATTTGAATCTTTTGTAAAGTCTTGTGAATATTGTGATAAAAAATATAAAAATAGTCTTCAAAATTGATGTTAAATAGTGAATTATGGGGGATATCTTCATATTTTAATTGTAATAACAATATGTGGGTGATATCTATTAGTGGAGGGCAAGCTTGATATCATTTTTAGGTATTTGTGAATTTTTTAATTATAATTTTTCTTTTATTGCTTTATAAGGAACTTATGCAGTTGAATGAAATGTCTCTCTTTGAAGTGCCAAGAAGTGAACCATTAAACTTTGAAACTTTCTCGAAAATGAGAAAGTTGACAATGTTTCTTATAAATCCCAAGTTTTATCCCAATATAAGATGGGTTGGAAATCCTTCAAAATTAATACTAAGCAATGAGTTATGTGTAATGAAATGGCCACATTTTCCTTTGAAATTTTTGCCAACAAGTTTTCAACCAAAAAATCTTATTGAGCTTTCTATGCCATATAGCAATGTTGAAGTACTATAGCTTGGAAGGAAGGTAAGGTTTTGGATTTCCTACACCCCCCCCCCCCCTTCCCCTTTACACTTTTAATCCTTTTTAGTATTTTTTAACTTTATATTTGTCTAAATCAAACTTTTGACAAATTGAAATGCATTAATCTTACTAGTTCATAAAGCTTGATAGAAATCATAGATTTGAGTGGAGTTCCAAATCTTAAGATACTATGATTGAATAATTGTTATAGTTTGAGAAAGATCCATACATCCTTGAAACTCTCAAAAAACTTTTAATCTTGGACCTAAAGTGTTGTGAAAGTCTTGAGTGACTTCTAGAGAAAACCTATTGGGAATTTCTTAAAATGCTTGACCTTACTGGTTGTTCAAAACTTGAGAATATATCAAAGAATATGGTCAATGTCACTTCTTTAAGGATTGTTAGATTGAGCTCAGCTTGCACTAAAGTGCCATTATCATGTATGAAGAGTTTGTCATCTCTTAGAGATCTTGATATAGGTGATAGGCATTGAAAAACTCTCTCACCCCAATTGTGTCAATTTATGGACTCACATTCCCTTTATATTTCTCAAGATAGAGTTGATAGGCATTGGAAAACTCTCTCAACCCATTTATGTCAATTTATTGACTCACATTCCCATAATATTTCTCATCTTTATTGGTTATCATGTTTAAGTCTTTTAGAAAAGTTAGATTTGAGTTATCGGAACCTATTGTATGGAGAAATTTCCAATTTAGTTATTTATCTTCACTTAAAGTGTTAAAATCTTTCTGAAAATAAATTTATAAAAATACCATAAGGTATTTGTCAACTTTCTCTTCTTCAAGATCTTGACCTAAGTGAATGCGAGCACCTTCAATCCTTGTCCACTTCTCTACCTCTAGGTTTTAGCATTCTATCATCCCTAGAGCTCAATGGTCGCAATCTAGTGGATGAAATGATCTTAAATGGTTTTGCTCGTTTGTCCTCCGCTAGAGTTTTAGAATTATCTAAGAATACATTTACAATATTGCCAGATTGCTTCTATCTGTTCTCAAATCTCGAGACACTTAAATTATGTAATTGTAATCAACTTTGGGCGTTGCCGAAACTTCCATTAGGCCAACGTGCGTTAGAGATAGAAAATTGTCCATCGCTGGAGATAGGTTGTTATCATACAGGCATGAGGACTCTCCGATTATGCAGCAGTCTATGGTTTTCTGTGGCCAAGAATACGTCCCATGAGTACGATGGAAAACCTTCTAAGATCATGCAACTAAATCCACAACACATTATCAACGAGGCAGAGGTAAGCCACTTTTCTTTTTAAAACACGTCTTTTCTTTTGAAAACAAGAAAGTGCTGCAACTCACATCTCTCTCTTTTATTTTTATTTTTATTTTTTTACTCCTTTCCAGAATTACGATTTTCTTGATGATAATTTGTTTGCACGGGGCCCTACTCTGGAATATGAAATTCCAGAGTGCTTCAACCATAGCAGCACCAATCGTTTTCGTGTAACTGTGGATTCGGAAAAGTTTATTGACTTGAATTTTGCAAGTAACAGAGTTAGGCACGTGATGGACAATATACTTAGAAGAAGGGCTTGTTATTTAGATAATAAGCACTTAGAGAAAACGGATACAAAACTCTAAGTTCTACTGGTCCTTATATAGCCAGTTAGTTTTCCCTTCTTAAAGTACAAGCCTTGTGTTACATTTTCAACATAGTCGGTATGTCGGTGTCCTCATCACTTTCTTCGTCATTAAGGAACATTAGTCTTTTCACACGACTTTGTTCGTGGACGGTGCCTTCCTTCCTTATCTTGTTTCTTGGATGGATAGGTGACGGTGCTGCTACCCTTGGTATAGTTAGAATGGATGATTCACCCGGATAATAGGTCCTGAAGGCTGAGTGGTTGCTTCTCTGGAGGCCATGCTGTCCAACTCTCCTAGATGGATAATTACGTGATGCATGGACTGCATGATTGCTGGTTTCTGAGCCGAGTATCTCTTCAGCTGAATCCCGACTTAGGACATATGCTTTTGGAGTTGGCAGAGAGTCCAGTAATGTCATTAGAGCTTGCCGACCCCTTTCCTCATTCTCCCGATGATTCCTTTCAGCTTGCTCAATGAGAGATCCAATTGCTCCAACACTCCCCCGCAAAATAGGTGGGATGACACCTATTTTGTTTCTGAGCTCTTCAAATCTATCTCTTGGCAAAGGCTTGGTCAGTACATCAGCAAGTTGTTCACTTGAGGGAACAAAAGTTGTAACGATCGTTCCTTGAGCTACCTTTTCTCTAATGAAGTGAATGTCGATTTCTATGTGCTTGGTCCGATTATGTTGAACTGGATTCACTGTCATGTGCAAAGCAGGCAGATTATCACAAAACATATTAACTGGAGAGAAGTGACTTACACCAAGTTCACGTAGAAGGCTTAAGAGCCACACGGCTTCTGCAGTGCCTTCTGCTAAGGCTCGATATTCTGCCTCAGCAGAAGATCTGGACACAAAATCTTGCTTCCTGGAGCACCACGAGATGAGGTTGGCTCCCATAAACATGAAGAAACCTGTTGTTGATTTTCTGGACTGATGACAGCCACCATAGTCGGCGTCAGTAAAGCCGTAAAGTGCAGTGGAGCTACGATTGTGGAACTGAAGTCCGTGAGTTGCTGTCCCCTGTAGGTAGCGTAAGATCCTTTTGAGTTGGTAAAAGTCCTTCACACGTGGAGCACTCATCTGCTGGCATAATTTGTGAACAGCTTGGCTGATGTCTGGTCTTGTTTGAGAAAGATAATGCAGGGATCCAAGTATGCTACGAAACATGGTAGGCTGAGGAAGGAAATTATCTCCGTTTGATACGGTTTCAGCTTTTACTACCATTGGGGTTGATATGGGTCTGCTGTAAATCATCTCTGCTCTCCGAAGTACATCCAAAGTGTATTGGTGTTGGCTCATAAAAACCCCAGCATCATTAAAGTTAAACTGTAATCCAAGTATGTAGTGCAACCGACCAAGATCTTTAACAGGAAAACCACATCCAAGTTCATCGACAAAATCATTTATCAATTTAAGTGAGGTTCCAGTAGCTATGATGTCATCAACGTACAGCAGAACCCACAATTCATCAGAACCATTTTTATAAATGAACAACGATGGATCATACATGCAGCAGTGAAAACATCGTGATATGAGAAAGTCAGAGAAACGTTGGAACTAGGCACGTGGGGACTGTTTCAGTCCATATAGAGACCGGCGCAAATAACACACATGATCTGGATACTTGGAGTTTACAAAGCCATCAGGTTGTTGCATGTAAACAGGTTCGGTGAGGAAACCGTGCAAGAATGCATTCTCAATGTCAAGCTGTCTAATATGCCAACCTCTGATGATAGCCAAAGAAATCACTAACCTGATAGTAGTTGGCCTTACCACCGGACTGTAGGTCTCTAGATAATCCACTCCAGCTTCTTGATGGTAGCCTTTTGCTACCAATCTTGCCTTCAGTCGGTCAAGGGTTCCTTGTGGAGTCAGTTTTGCCTTAAAGACCCATTTGCTGCCTATTACGTTCATTGTAGGCAGTCTCGGTACTAAGGACCAAGTGCCTGTTCTTTCCAAAGCACTCATCTCGGCTTCCATTGCATTTCTCCAACCGGGATGGTTAAGGGCATTAGTAATGTTTGAAGGAGTGGGTGGAACAACTGAAGCTTGTGTATGCAAGGCATATCGTGGGTTTGGTCGACGGATTCCCACTTGACTACGAGTGGTCATTGGATGTTGTCTGGTTGGAGTAGTAGAAGGAGGTGGAGAGGTTATAAGTGGTAATGGAGAATTTTCTTGTTCGGGAATACTAGGTGAAGAGGGATGTGTCGAAGACGTTGGTGACTCCAAAACTGGTAACACGGTGGTTTCTTGTTCGGGAACACTCTTATTTAAAGTGCTTATTTGTCCTTCTTCAATAAATGCGGGAGTAGCATTTTCTACTCTTTGCACGTTTTGTTCATGAGAAGCTGCCGGATTTTCCGTTGGGTAGTTGTACTGAGTGCAAGGTGTTGCTGGATCCGTGTTTCTGGACACCTCATGAATGGACTCTTCTTGTACGAGGGATGTTGCTCCATCTCTATTATAATTTGTGGGATGTCCGAGGGGTACTTGGAGTTGCTGTGCAGCGTCTTTCTCTCTTGACTTTGTTTGCTCCAAAAGATTGTCCGTATACTCTTCATTAACACTTGTACTAGTCCTGTCATTCTTAGCAAAGGGATACACGTACTCATTGAAAATGACATGCCTTGATATAAATATTTTACCTGTTGGAATATGTAGGCACCGATATCCCTTGTGTCGAGTGCTGTATCCTATGAAAACACAGGAAATGGATTTTGATGATAATTTATCTGTCATGGAAGAACGAAGGCAAGGAAAACATTGGCTACCAAAAACTCGGAAAGCACCATATTCTGGAATTCTATGATAAAGTTTTTCAAATGGTGATTTTCCTTCAAGCACCGGAGTTGGTAGTCTATTGATGAGATACACTGCTGTGGTGAATGCTTTTACCCAATATCTTCGAGGGATTGCTGCTTCTTTCATCATTGATCTCCCCAATTCAACTATATGCCTGTGTTTCCGTTCTGCGATTCCATTCTGTTGGGGAGTATATGGACAAGACATTTGATGTAAAATTCCATGATATCTCAAATAATCTTGTAATTCATTACTTGTATATTCACCTCCATTGTCGGACTGCAAGACCTTGATCTTGGCATCGAATTGTCTTTCCACCATAGATTTATAATCAACAAATACTTCAAAGAAATCTGATTTCCTTTTAAGTGGATACATCCATGTAAATCTAGAGAATTCATCAACAAATATAACATAATATTGGAAATTCTGATATGATTTTTCAAGTGAAGGTCCCCATAAATCACTATGTATTCGTTCAAAAGGTACATATGATTTATCATTTCTTTGTCCAAATGGTAATGCATGACTTTTTGACTCTAAACATGTAGTGCATAATTTAGGTAGTTCTCCTTTTAATTTTATTTGCTGTCTTGCTTGTAGTTCCTTCAAAATACGAAAGTTTGAGTGGCCTAATCTCTTGTGCCACGTGTCACCATCAGTTACTTGTTGATGTAGTGAAAGGTAGGCTTGTACTCGTTCTGTTGGTAACACGTAAAGGTCTCCTCTTCTAGATCCCTTTAGCAGGTTCTCCTGGGTGTTCAGGTCCTTGACAACAAAGGAATTTTTATCAAAGGTCACAAGACAAGGATTATCATCAACAAGCTTAGATATTGATAATAAGTTTTGTCGAATGGCTGGTGCAACTAGAACGGAATTTAATTTGATTTGTCCTTGTTTAAGAGTTGAAGTTCCTATATGAGTAATTGGAATCCGTTCTCCATTGCCAACAAAAATTGTGTCAGGACCAAGATATTTGGCAAAAGTTGATAAACTACCTGTAGATTCAACTACATGAGAGGAAGCTCCAGAATCCGCTACCCAATCATCATCCTTTGGCTCATTGATATGTAGGGCTGTTAGAGCCTTTGGTATATTATCCGCTTGGAAAGAGTGATCAAAGCGTCTCTAACACTCTATTCCAGAATGTCCTTTCTTTCCACATATTTGGCAAGTAATTGGATGCTGCGGAAAATTGTTAGAAGTTTCTCCAGAAGGAGTATTTGAATTACCGCTATTTGATCTGTTGAATGCTCCTCGATTGTTGTAAGCTGTTGGTGTAAAACCTCGTCCTTGAGAGGTAAAACGCTGTTGAGAACCTCGTCCTCTAGTGAAGCCTCGTCCTCCACCTCTATTATTCCTTTGTACTGTAAAAACAGTATTTTCATTTGGAATAGTAGAAGTACTTTTTGAGTACCTGTTAAGACGTGACTCATATGCTTGCAATTGTGAGATCACAGTACTAAATTCTGGTATAGGAGGTCGGAACATTGCAGTTTTGAATGATTCATAGCTTTCATCCAAACTTTCAAGTAAACGAAATGTTTTTGCGGAATCAGATACAGGCTTACCAATTGAGCTTAATTGATTGAGTAAGCTCTTGAATTCGGTCAAAAAGGTTGACAAAGTTTTACCTTCCTTCCGAATATTGTTGAGTTGTGAGAGTAGGTCGAACTCTCGTGTTTCCGTTTTCTGGGCAAAATGATTTGAGAGCTCATTCCAAACTTGAGCTGAGGTTTCAAGCTCAAAAATATGCCCTAGTGCTTCTTCTGAAAGAGTGCTTATGATCCATGATTTCACTAGTGCGTCACTTTGTGACCATGAATCAAAATCAGGATTTGGTGTCTCACCATCAGCGAGTGTTGCTGTTGGTTTGGCAATTTCATCGGTAACAAAACCAATGAGTTTCTGGGTTTGAAGAAGGGATTTAATTTGTGTCATCCAGGATAGATAATTTCCTTCGGACAGCTTGATAGTAACAAAGTTACTAACATTGATGGTATTAGGAAAAGGGTATGTGTTTGATCGTCGTGCCATAACGTTGGCTCCGATACCAACTTGAATTTTGCAAGTAACAGAGTTAGGCACGTGATGGACAATATACTTAGAAGAAGGGCTTGTTATTTAGATAATAAGCACTTAGAGAAAACGGATACAAAACTCTAAGTTCTACTGGTCCTTATATAGCCAGTCAGTTTTCCCTTCTTAAAGTACAAGCCTTGTGTTACATTTTCAACATAGTCGGTATGTCGGTGTCCTCATCACTTTCTTCGTCATTAAGGAACATTGGTCTTTTCACACGACTTTGTCCGTGGACGGTGCCTTCCTTCCTTATCTTGTTTCTTGGATGGATAGGTGACGGTGCTGCTACCCTTGGTATAGTTAGAATGGATGATTCACCCGGATAATAGGTCCTGAAGGCTGAGTGGTTGCTTCTCTGGAGGCCATGCTGTCCAACTCTCCTAGATGGATAATTACGTGATGCATGGACTGCATGATTGCTGGTTTCTGAGCCGAGTATCTCTTCAGCTGAATCCCGACTTAGGACATATGCTTCTGGAGTTGGCAGAGAGTCCAGTAATGTCATTAGAGCTTGCCGACCCCTTTCCTCATTCTCCCGATGATTCCTTTCAGCTTGCTCAATGAGAGATCCAATTGCTCCAACATATTGAGGGACTTGCATTGTTTGTTGCTTATGAAGTTCATGAGGATGAGAATTCAAAGGGTAGCATATCTGGAGGTCGTAATCCCACCACTCCTGAGTTTGTTTGGCGATTTCAAGCCTCTGATATTTGTCAAGAACTACCTCTGGCCTTTTGTGTCCATGAAGTCCCTTTGGTTGGCCGAAATGGATTTTGGGCATATATACCATTTGAGGTGTTCAAGAAAAATGGAATGGACTTGGATAGCAGTCGCCACCTTGAGACGTCAATTGGAACAAGCAGCTCGGATGTGAAGGTAAACAAGTGTGGGATACGTTAAGTATATTGACATGATCATTCACCGTTTTTTGAACTTCTTGGTAGGATTACTCCACCTGTTTTGGATTTTTTAAAAGTCTGTGGGGGTCGGTACTTCATGTCGGCGAGCCAAAAAGCAGCCAACAGTGCCTTCCCGTGAACCTGTGGCAGTGAAAAAGTAGGCTCCGCTTTTCATGCCACAGTGCCGACGTACCAAACAAGATGCGAACCTGTGCTTTTACACAGGAAAAACCTGGTTATGATGCGAGCACCCATTGAAGGCTCTTACTACAACTAAACCTTGAGATTTTTTCTTATTCGCCTTTCGAATTTTTTAAAATGTGTTCTAAATATTGTGATAGTGAATAGAGTTTGGAACTGCGAGTCTTTCTTCTTTGAAGATATTCAATAAAATTGGAACGATGCATGGAAGATTAACATGGTTTCTGCATAATAATAATTTGCACAAATCAAGAAAGAAAATAGAGCCTTTGATATTAAGGCCGAACAGTGAGTTTTATTTTTTATTTTTAAGCAAACAACTCAAAGTTTCCTATGTTTGACTGTCTTTCCGCAAGATTAATTCGTGTGACAAGTATGGTGAATATTTTGATAACTAAAAATCATACGTTCATCCTTTCAGTTCGTGCTTGAATTTACATAGAACATATCATATAATTAATTCAAATTATTTGTAAAGATTTGTGGAGAAAAAAAAAAAGAATGGCAACTTCCCTTAAAAGTTCCCCTCGTTGGCTACCTTTTCAGAGGGATGTTGAAAGATCTTGAAGATTTTGATTTTATGCTCCCTTGGCTAGGCAATTTCTCAATAAAAGGAGATTGGACTCTGTTTGACTAAAGTCAAGACGTCTGATAAGCGTGTCAATAAATGTATTTATAAGCGTAAAAAAATATCACTACTTTCCACTTTATACAACTTGAAAATTCCTCATCTTTCTTAACTAATTTTAAAAAAATTTAAATAAAAACCCTTTCACATTTATCTAAAATCTTCTTTAAAACTTCTGAAGTTTGTTTAGAACTTTCATAGCTAGAAGTAATTTAAATCTTTTCTAAAATCTCTAGATGTGTCTCACAACGGTCTCAAGGAGACGTGAGATATGCTTGAATTTGTGTTAAAAGAACGATGGGAGAGGAGGTTCACGTGAGCAGAAAATAGCCAGCAAAGGCATTCACGTGAACCTGCCTTCGTAAAAAAAATAGGCTATGCTAACTCTACTTTTATCACATGAAAACTTGGCTGTTAACCGTACCTATAGCCTGCAGCACAGTCACGTCAGCACTTACATGGCTTAGTACCCTATCTATGTAGGGGTACCCATGATACATAAACCAAGTTGAAACTAGCTGGAAACACACCAGCCGGAGAATAGAATCCAAAGAGAGAAAGAGTGCAGCTGTAATTCTCTTTCTATTGTATTATGTAAAAAATCAATTGTGTTTTTATACAATGCCGTGTATAAGAGAAAGATTACAAATACTAGGTACCCCTACATAAATACATAAACAGGATACTTAAGTCCGTATAGGTGCGTATGTGACCGTGCTGCAGGCTGTAGGTACGGTCAACACTGGGTGTAACGTGATCAGCATGTGAGTGAAGACATTTACTGCAATCAACCTTCAGATTTTCCTTATTTGCCTTTTGAACCTTTTAGAAGGTGTTCTGAATATCGTGACAGGGAACAAAGTTTGGAACTGCTGCTT
Source organism: Casuarina glauca (assembly GCA_028551395.1). Classification (NCBI taxonomy): domain Eukaryota; kingdom Viridiplantae; phylum Streptophyta; class Magnoliopsida; order Fagales; family Casuarinaceae; genus Casuarina; species Casuarina glauca. The sequence goes on from CM052349.1 coordinate 27,251,079, forward strand.
TGAGACATATAAAATTAGGACGATACTGTTCTGTGAAGGATGATATGCACAAATTAGAAAAAAAGAAAATAGAGACTCTGGTACTGAGGCTGAACGGTGAGTTCTCAAGATGTTCTTTATTTCTCTAGACAATGACTCGAAGTATCCTTATGTTTGACTAAGAAGAAAAATTAATGGCAGTTTCTTTAGAAAGGCCCAAATTTTCTCCTCCTGAGTATTTATTTTGGAGTCCATGCTAACTACTTTTCAAAAAGACATTAAAAAATCTTCTGAACATTTTGATATTTAGGGTCCTTTGGCTGATAATTTCTCAATAAAAGAAGATAGGAATTTGTTGGACAAAACCAAGACACTTAACATACATTTGACTACTTTTTCATAAATTCACGTGAAAAGTATTGCGAACAATAACAACTAGAAATCATATGTTCATCCTTACGGTTCGTGCTTGGATTTACATAAACCACTACTCCATAATGGAGTTAGCTTTTCCTAGCAGCCCACCTTTTGCAAAAGTGATTGACTTGAACGATGCATTCATATTGTGATTGAAATTCACGGATTGGATCTTCTACAATTCATAGTGAGATGCCAATATGTTTTCATATTTATACCGACCGAATAATTGGCTTGGACAGATATTACAGCTTGGGGTCCTCCCACGTGAAGGAAGAAAGATGGAATTTGCACTTCTTTTGGCAGGGTTTTTGGAAATTTCGTCGTAAACCACATTTACATCACTAAGGAATTTTAACTAGTTAACTTTTCTACAATACTAGATTAATAGAATTGAATATAACTACCAACCAAAGTTTAATCTAACAATTATTTGTATATTTTGAAATACTCATCATGTCAACAAGTTTAGTAAGATAATATGAACATCACATAATTAATACAATTATTTGTAAAGAGAAGGAAAATTAATGGGAACTTATTATAGGTCTTAATTTTCTCCTACTCCATGTTCTTTCTTTTAAGGTGCAAGCTTGAAATTTCCCCACGTTGGCCATCCTTTAAGAGGAATATTGAATGACCTATTGAACATTTTGATCTCTATGCATTCCTTGGCTAGACAATTTCCCAATAAAAGAAGATAGGAATCCTTTTGACCAAAGCCAAGATGTTTGATATGCGTCAATAAGTGTATGAATATGTGTGAAAAAAAATGTTGTTTTTTTGCACAACCCAACTTTGGCAATGTATATGAAAGAAATATGAACAAAATATATTTTAGTTTATGTAACTTGGAAATTGTGAAGCACTAATATCTTGCATGCTTGATTCAATAAGTCATGCATCATACATAGGCAAGAATTTATCACATACTTCACAATTTCTTGGTAAAGAAGACAAGAATTTGCTCGCATGAACGTGAGGCATATGATATATGCCAGAAGATGAGGATGGATTATTGGGAAGGAAGTATATGAAATAAGAGTGACTCCATGTTATAGACTAGAAGTTGCTCTTTTTCTCATAGAGTCATCCTGCAAATCTTTGCATTTTACCTTGAAATTTGGATGAACGATTGGAAAGTTTTATGAACTTTGGGAATGATGATAAATGCAGTAGAAGTTTTCATTTTCTTCATTTTCCTTACATCGTGCTGCATTGCATGACTTTCTTCTTTTCTATTATATGTATATATATATTTTTTTTTTATTTTTTCATTTCAATATTTTAAACACAGTACAACATAAGTAGACAATTTCTCAAAAAATCTGCTAGGGTAATTAGGCAGGTCATAAAAAGGGAAGTCATTAAGATAAAAGCGCGAATGCGTGCTAATGAATTCTGCAAGTTAACTTTGCATTAAGGAAGCTTGTGCAAGCGTCGAATTATAAGCCCTTCATTCTCATTTCCTTTTCTTCCACAACTCCATGGACTTACACTAGATCGTAATGGATCAAGTTCTACGCAGCAACTCATATTCGGTAAAGGTGATTGATTTGAACAATGTGTTTACATTGTGATAAAAACTTAGCCATTAGATCTTCTGCAATTTATGCTGCCATGCAGATGATTTTGCATTAAAGCAAGGGTCCTCTTATTTAGGGAAAGAGTTAAAATTTGATCTCTCCTTAGAGGACTCTTGAAATTTCTTTTTAAAACAAAATTATATTGTTGAAAGATTTTAATCGGTTCACCTTCCTATAATATTAGATTAATAAATTGATTATAGTTTAAATCGAGTTTAAATTTAATAATTATTTATACACTTTGAAAAATACTCATTAAAATTTTAATAACAATATTATTTTATAAAGAAAAGCTGTCAGAAAATTTAATGCAACTTCTTTCGTATAGGCCAAACTTTCCCGGCCCTACCGTTTTTCTAAATCACTTTTTCCCGGGGGATTAAATCGTCTTGTAAACCTTTTGATTGGAAGGAAGGAATCTGCTAGACCAAGCTTAGACGTCTGATATCCGTAGTGAATGAAGTTTCTACTTTCTACAGCCTAACTTTGGCGAAGCATTCAAAAGGAAATATGAACAGAACATATTTTCCTTTCACTGACCTGCAAATTTCTCATCTTTCTCACTTATCAAAAAATTGATTGACTACGGAGTTTTGCATGTTTTGACAGGAACACAGTTCATGCTTTTTCGTATTGCTTTTCAGTTTGACGTGTAATCCAGCCGTAGAAGAAACGCCTGGAAATTTCGTCGGAATTCGCAATTTGCCACTTGCACCCTGTTTTGTCTTCTATTTTCGATGATCTTGACTAATTGGAAATGTGAACGCGGAATGCCGGGGAGGGTTTGATATAACTCAATGCTTCAGAACTATAACATTTTGTTGGAGATACGTGATTATATTTCTATATTGATTATTATTCTTACCATTGGTGATGTAATTGTTAAGGAATTATTTGTGTAGTTGGTAGACAATTATTTATATTTCTTTATTTGTATTTTCCATCTTTGTATATCCCTACTTTATAAAGGGACATCCTATGTACATCTTTACTCATTCAATAGAATACACGAGGGTTCTCACATTCATGCTCTCTTTCCTCTCCCTTTGTGACATGGTATCAAGAGCCAGTCCTTTTTTTGCTTCCGCATCTTTTCCTCTCTGATTTTTTTTTTTTCACCGCCTCTCTCCTTTGCTTTTGCTGTCCTTGCTCCCTGCATCACAGTGTTAGCAACTCCGGCGTGGAAATCAGTATTAATTTTTTTTCAAATAAACCACATACACTCTTACCTTCTCCCTTACTGTTATCATGCCAAAATCCACCATATCCACAGCTGCCGACCCAGACGCCCCCATCGTCGAGGACATCACCAATGATCCTCCATCTCCTACTCCCCAGCAACCAGGCCTCTCTTCTGGGCTGTCTCCCTCCACAGGCTTGGACCCCACTGGTCCAGCTCCCACCACCACACCACCTCTCCCCTGGTCCTACTGGGCCCCTTACCTCTATCCTTCTAGTGTTGGACCCTCCTTGGCCCAGTCCAATACTGGACCTTCTCTCCACCCTCACCCACCTTTACCCACCCAACACCCCTCTCCTGGGCCCGACCCATCTCTTCCGGGCCCCGTCCTCCCTGGATCGGGTTGGATCCCTCCCGGTTCTTCCGCTCCATCGGGTCACTCGAATGGGTTCGGTGTTCCGGGTTCGGGTCCGAATCCCTACCCGTTTCCCCAACCCTTATTCGTTCCGTATTCCGCCGCCGCCAGCGGCGGCGGCAGTCGCCCTGAACCAGGCGACCCCCTCTACACTGCTGTTTCCGACGGTTCGGATCTCCGTCTCATCACCCACATCCTCACCGGCGCCGGTAACTATGCTGTTTGGTCCCGCGACATCCGACGCGCCCTCGTCACGAAGGACAAGGACGGTTTCCTCGACGGCACCGTTCCTCCTCCTTCCGACCCCAAACTTGCCCGGCAGTGGCGAAAATGTTCGCAACTTGTCCGAACTTGGATCGGGAACTCCCTTTCGCCCGATGTCGCCGCCGCTCTCCCTCCCACCGAAGACGCCCAAATTATTTGGGATGGTCTCCGTGAACTCTACGGTCAGACCGATCGAGTCCGATTGTTTCAGATCGACCAATCTTTGGCCGATCTGAAACAGGGTAACCTTTCGGTCACCACGATCTACAATCGCTTCGCTGCTTTATGCAACGAACGCGATCAGGCCGAGGAATCTCTCGAAGGCCCCGATGCGACTTTACGGCAATATCATCGGATCAAAGAACAGAACCGCCTAATTCGATTTTTATTGAGTTTGAATGAAACTTACAGTTCCTTTCGGTCTCAGATTCTTGCGATGGAGCCCTCCCCGTCGTTGCAGCGCCTCTTCCACTTGGCTATTCAAGAGGAGAACCAGCGATTGGCGTCGTCGGAATACCTTCGTGTCGGCGATTCGGTGATTTTGGCCGTTCGTGCGACCGCAGCTCAACGCGCTCTCGCTTCTCGCGAGAGAAGCGGCTGGACTACGCATGTGGCTCTAGGGTTCTCTGAGCCTGACTCGCGAGACCCCCTATCTCGCGTGGACGGCCCGGATGGAAACCCTAGATCTAACGGTCCTCCTATGCTTGACACCGCGCCTCCATCTGACGGCTCTTATCGCGCCCGATCCAACGGCCCTCCTTTGTTTGACTCCGCGCCTCCATCTGATGGTTATCAGCGCGCGACCATTGCACCCGCAGTCAAGCAATCGTACGGCGGGCGTTTTTCATCTAGTTCGCGCAGATCTGACGGTCCAAACGCACCCCGTGGTCGATCCAACGGTCCAAATAATTTATTTTGCGAATTTTGCAAGCGTCGCAATCATACGAAGGATCGATGCTGGAAATTACATGGAAAACCTTCTGATCGCGATCAATTCGATCCGAAGGTCATCTCAAATGCTGTGATCTCTTTTGATGGGTCCAATTCCTTACTTAGTGAGGCCCAACTTCAACAAATCATGCAAGCCTTCAACCAGAATGATACTCCGGATAAAATTGCCAGCTTTGTAGGTACCTCATTTTGTTTTTCAAGCTCACTTTCACCTACTGCATGGATTATTGATTCAGGTGCCAGTGATCACATCATTTGCAACCAAAAATTTTTCTCTAAAATTCATACTACCCATCCTTCTACTTCTGTTCGTCTCCCTAACGGGAATATTACCTCTGTCACTCATATTGGTGACGTCTCTCTTAGCCCTCATCTCACCCTTAAAAATGTACTTTTTGTTCCCGAATTTCACTTTAATCTCATCTCCGTTTCCAAACTTTGTTGTCATAATGATTGTCGACTTATCCTCGATCCGAATTTTTGTGTTTTTAAGGCCTGTTCGACTGGCAAACTGATGGGCTTGGGTAGTGTCAATCAAGGCCTATATTTTTGGGTTCCTTTTCCTGCAAATTTTAGTTTCCCTTCTTGTAGTTCCCCGAAAAAGGGCACCTTTTGTAATGCCAATTTAAATAATAATAATTTTCTTCTTCATCAGCGATTGGGTCATAGTGCCTCTTCCCCTTTCCCTACTTGTCCCATTTGCCCCCTTGCCAAACAATCTCGCCTTCCATTTCCCTCTAACACTTCTCGTGCCACTTCCCTTTTCTCCCTCATTCACCTTGATATTTGGGGCCCTTATCACACCCCTCATCGTGATGGCTCTCGTTTCTTTCTCACCCTTGTTGATGATTTTTCTCGCGGTACTTGGGTCTTCCTTATGCAATCCAAGTCCCAAGTCTTAACCCATCTCACCCGTTTTTTTACTCTCATCCGCACCCAATTTCACACTTCTGTTCAGCGCATTCGCACTGACAATGCCCGTGATTTCTTTAACCATACATGTTCTTCCTTCTTCTCTTCCTGTGGCATTCTCCATGAGAGCTCCTGTACCTACACCCCCCAACAAAATGGGGTTGTTGAACGCAAACACCGTCATCTCCTTGAGGTTTCTCGAGCCCTCAAATACCAAGCCTCCATTCCTGAACGTTTTTGGGGCGATTGTGTGATCACTGCCGCTTACCTAATCAATCGCATGCCATCTCGTGTGCTTGCTGGCAAAACCCCCTTTGAGCTACTTTTTGGTAAGGCCCCCGACACTGCTCATCTTCGTGTGTTTGGATGCCTCTGCTATTCTACTACTGTTGGCCCTCGGGACAAATTGGGTCCCCGTGCCACACGCTGCATTTTTATGGGTTACCCATCCTTACAGAAAGGGTATCGTGTTTACGATCCTTCTACAGAAAAGTTCTTTATCAGTCGTGATGTGGTATTTCACGAAGCTATTTTTCCCTTCCAGTCTCCACCGATTCCGGATGGCCCCTCCGAGTCTTTTCTCGGACCTCGACCTTTCTTATTTGAAACTGATGATGCTGCTGCTCCTACTTTACTGCCTCTCCTTGGGCCTCCTGCTTTGGGTCCCCCACCGATTGTGCCCTCTACAGATCCCCTGATCTCTCCTGCTGCTGACCAGTCTCTGGATATGGCCTCTGAGGTTCCTTCTCCTACGGTTCCTGCTGATGACTCCATGGCCATTGTTCCGTATCAGCCGCCTCCTTGTCCTCCGACTTCTCCAGCTGTGGTCCCTCGTCGATCTAGCCGTCCTACTCGTCCACCTACTTGGACCAAGGACTATCTCTGTTCTTCTACAGCCTCAACTAGCACTCGCTATCCCATTTCTGATTACACTGGTTTCGGTCGTCTTTCACCTAACCATTTTTGTTGCATCAGTCGCCTCTCCGCTGAAGTTGAACCCAACTTTTATCATGAGGCTGCTAAGCATCCCAAGTGGCAGCAGGCCATGGCGGATGAACTTCGTGCTCTTGCTGATAATCGCACTTGGGATGTGGTCCCTCGCCCATCTCACCGCCGGCCTATTGGTTGTAAATGGGTCTACAAGATCAAATATCGGGCTGATGGCTCGATCGAGCGGTACAAGGCTCGGCTTGTGGCCAAGGGTTTTATGCAACAAGAAGGTTTTGATTATCAGGATACCTTCTCTCCCGTTGCCAAAGAAGGTACTGTGCGCACCTTTCTTTCTATTGCTGCCACTCGCGACTGGTCTCTTCATCAGATGGATGTCCACAATGCATTTCTTTATGGTGCTTTGACTGAAGAGATTTACATGGACCTTCCACCGGGTTTACGCAGACAGGGGGAGTCTAGGGTTTGTCGTCTCCGTAAATCCCTATATGGTCTTAAGCAAGCTTCTCGGCAATGGTATGCCAAATTCACTTCGGCCCTTACCTCTGCACAGTTCCGTCAATCTCGACATGACTACGCCTTATTCATTTGGCGCAAAGGTACATCATCTATCTACCTTTTGATTTATGTTGATGACATCTTGATCACCGGCAATGACATTCCAGCCATTGAACGCTTTAAGAAATTTCTACACTCCACTTTCCGCATTAAGGATTTGGGACCTCCCAAATATTATTTGGGCATTGAAATTGCCCGCTCTGAGAAGGGCATTTGCCTCAGCCAACGTAAGTTCATCCTGGAGATTATTTCTGAAGCTGGTTTATCTGGATGCAAGCCCGCTGTCATTCCATTTGAGCAGAACTTAAATCTTACAACACCTGAGTATGACGATGGAATATCTTCTCCCGATGCGGATCCCCCACTTAAGGATCCGACGAGCTACAAGAGGTTGGTTGGAAAATTCATTTATCTCACTATGACGAGACCTGATATATGCTATGCTGTTCAAATCCTTAGCCAATTCATGCACAATCCAAAACAGTCTCACATGAATGCAGCCTTAAAGGTAGTGAAATACCTAAAAGGATGTCCAGGTTTGGGAATTCTTTTATCTCGAGATTGCAACATGGAAATGAAAGCTTATTGTGACACCGACTACGCCACTTGTCCTATGAGCAGGAGATCAACGACCGGATTTTGTATCAAGTTTGGAAATTCTCTGTTATCTTGGAAAACAAAGAAGCAATCAACTGTTTCGCTATCTTCTGCTGAGTCTGAATATCGTGCCATGGCCAAGACCACTTGTGAAGTTATTTGGTTAAGAGGACTACTTCAAGACCTAGGTATTCGGCTGAAAGGCCCTACACTCTTGTTCTGTGACAATGATGCCGCTCTTAAACTTGCGGCAAATCCTATGGTTCATGAACGGACTAAACACATCGAAGTAGATTGCCATTTCACGAGAGATAAAATCCAAGAAGGAGTTATCAAAACACAAGAAATCCGAACTACGGAACAGCCTGCTGACATCTTTACCAAAGCCCTCTGTCAGAGACAACACACGTATCTATTAAACAAGCTTGGCGTGTTAGACGTTTACAAACCGCCAAAACCGCCAGCTTGAGGGGGAGTGTTGGAGATACGTGATTATATTTCTATATTGATTATTATTCTTACCATTGGTGATGTAATTGTTAAGGAATTATTTGTGTAGTTGGTAGGCAATTATTTATATTTCTTTATTTGTATTTTCCATCTTTGTATATCCCTACTTTATAAAGGGACATCCTATGTACATCTTTGCTCATTCAATAGAATACACGAGGGTTCTCACATTCATGCTCTCTTTCCTCTCCCTTTGTGACACATTTGTCAGCCTCGAGTTTTGCAATTAGCCCTGCATTAAACAACTTCGTGCGAAACCTCGAAATCTGCAAATAAACCTTTCGTTGAACAGCCTTGTGAGTATCCAAAGATGTCTTTGAGCACCCATATGGTTTCATCCTCCTCTGCTACTTCTTCCATAATTCCATCAACGTACGATGTTTTCCCCAGCTTTTGCGGCAAAGACACGCGACATGGTTTTACAGACCATCTGTACGAAGCTCTGAAGCAGAGAGGTTTTCATGTTTTTAGAGATGATGAAAAACTGCAGAAAGGGAAAGACATCTCTCACGAGCTCTTTCCAGCTATCAAAAATTCCCAATATGCAGTAGTTGTCATTTCAGAGAATTTTGCATTCTCAAGTTGGTGTTTGGAGGAACTGACACAGATTGTTGAATACATGAGGGAAGGACGCTTAAAGGTTTTGCCTGTCTTTTACCATGTGAAGCCCTCCGACGTGCGAAAACAGAAGGGGAGTTTTGCAAAAGCCTTGAAAAAACATAGAGACAACTTCAAGATTAAAGGGGGGCAGATGAAATCTCAGAGAACTGAAATGAAGGAAGTGGCTGATTGTACTGTGGATCTCTCTGATGGGCGAAAACTGAAGAGGCGTTTTGAAGAAGTTTCCAATAAACATAGAGACAATCCCCAGGCTAACAGAAGGCGGACGAAATCTCGGAGAACTGATTTGAAGAAATTGTTAACCGTGCTGTGGATCCCTCTGACGCAAGAAACCAGAAGATGCATTTTGTTGAAGCTTCCGCTCTAAATGCGGTCAATCCCGAATCTGATGAAGATCCGGTGAAATCATGGAGGGATGCATTGGAAGAAGTTAGCAATCTATGCGGATGGCACGCAGATAGCAGGTATTTTAATTTGTTACACAAATCTTGTCGAATTTTATGTTTGTTTCCTTTGACTTTAGTAGTCCTAATTAGCATCACTTGCACAGATCCGAAGCAACTATTGTTCAAGAAATTGTTACAAAGATATTTTGTGGATTGCGTTTTTACTCATCAAAGATCTCCAAAAATCTTGTTGGTGTTGAGTCTAAAGTGAAGGAGCTAGTGTCCTTACTTTGCTTGGAAAAAGACGATGTTCGGTATATAGGGATTCACGGGATGGGGGGAGTTGGTAAAACAACTTTGGTTAAAGTTCTTTATGATAGAATTTGTTATAAGTTTGATGCTAGCTGCTTTATTTGTGGTACAAAAGATAACAAAAGTTGTAGCATAGCAGAGTTGCGACAACAAATTATCCGTGAGATCTTGAAAGAACATAACAAAAGGATATGGAATGATTATTGTGGAATTGGCTTATTGGAAATGAAGTTACGTAACAAAAAAAATTTGATTGTTTTTGATGATATAAATCAAGAACAACTGGAAGCATTAGCAGGAAGTCCTAAATGGTTTGGTGGAAAGAGTAGAATTGTCATTACTAGCCGAGATTGTCAAATTTGGAAACATTTGGTGAGTGATGATAATACTTATAAGGTTAAATTGCTAAATCATAAGGATGCCTTGCAACTTTTTTGTTGGAATGCCTTCAGAAGACTTGAACTTGAGGAGAATTTTGTGGAATTGTCAAACAAAATTATTGGATGTGCTGGAGGCCTTCCTTTGGCTGTTAAAGTTATTGGTTCATCCTTGTTTCGTAAGGGAATGGAGGTGTGGAATTATACTTGTGACTATTTAAAATCAAATCCTAAGGCTGAAGTTTTGGACAAATTGGAAATTAGTTATAATGGATTGGATGATTTGCCAAAAAAGTTATTTTTGGATATTGCATGTTTTTCTAATGAAATAGATTCAAAAAGTCTTATTCGCATATGGAAAAGTGTTGATTGTTATCCAGAAATTTGTATTGATATTTTAAGAGAAAAATCTTTGTTGGAGTTCTCTTGGTCTCAACAATTCAAAATGTATGATTTGATACGAAAAATGGGGCAACGGATAGTTTCCAGCAAGAAAATGATGGAGCCTGGTGAACGAAGTAGATTGTATTGTTTCAATGATATTGTTCATGTACTAAAGAATAAATTAGTAAGTGATTTTTATTTAAACATAAAAAAGAAATAAATTTTATAACAACATTTATTTATTTCTATGAGAATAATTCGATTTTTCTTGTTTTATAGGGTACAAATGCTGTTAAAGGAATTGTTTTAAAATTTCCATTAAATAAAAAAGAACTAAGTTTTGAAGGTTTCTCTAGCTTCACAGGTTTGGAAATACTTGTGACAGAACCAGAACATGATTATAGGCCTTTGCAGGAGGGTATCCTATGGTCCGGATGTTATTCAAAACTTATGCTTAGTGATAAGTTGCGCCTTCTAAAATGGTGGGGATGTCCTTTACCATTCTTGCTAGGAAGCTTTCAACTAAATAATCTTGTTCAACTTGAATTGCCATTTTGCCATCTCAAACAACTTTGGCATGAAAAGAAGGTACAGTTGTAGCATGCATAATATTGTTTTTTTTTTTCCTTTGGCATTTAGTTTTGTTCATTTTAATCATTTTGTTTTAACTTTATGTTAATTTATAACAGTACTTTGAAAAATTGACGCATTTTAGCATTGAGTCAAAAGACTTGACAGACATACCAGACTTTAGTGGAGCCCCATGCCTTGAAGAAATAACCTTTTCAGGCGGTACAAGTTTGTGGAAGGTTCACCCGTCCATTGGAAATCTCAAACGGCTTCAATGTTTGTCTCTCAGGGAATGCGAGAGTCTTGAGGAACTTCTGAAGGAGTTCAACTTGGAATCTCTTTTGTCACTTGATCTCTCCTTGTGTTTAAGACTGAAGAAGCTTCCAGACTTGAGCTGAGTCCTAAACATTGAAAATATCAACATTTTTTATTGTAACAGTTTGCGGGAGCTTCCCCCTTCCATCGGAAATCTCAGACGGCTTCAATCTTTGAGTCTCTCATCTTGCCAAGGTCTTGAGAAACTTCCAACGAAGATCAGCTGGAAATCTATCAAGGAGCTTGATCTCAGCGGGTGTTCAAGATTGAAGAAGCTTCCAGACTTGAGTGGTTCACCAAATATTTCAGAAATCTACCTTTCTAATTGTGAAAGTTTGAGGGAGCTCCACCATTCTATTGAAAATCTCAAACGGTTTCAATATTTGTCTCTCTCATTTTGCAAAAGTCTTGAAGAACTTCCAGAGGAGATCAACTGGGAACCTCTCGAAGAGCTTAATCTCATGGGCTGTTTAAGACTCAAGAAGCTTCCAAATCTGAGTGGAGTTCCAAACATCAAAAGAATCCATCTTTCAAATTGTGAAAGTTTGAGAAAGCTTCACCCTTCAATTGGAAATCTCCAACAGCTTCAATATTTGTCTCTCTCTCGTTGCATAAGTCTTAAGAAAATTTCGAAGGAAATCAACTGCAAATCTCTCGAGGAGCTTTATCTCGACGAGTGTTTAAGCCTCAAAAAGTTTCCAAAAATGGGAGGTAATACGACTGCTCTTCGGATAGTTGACTTGAGGGGGAGTGCCATTAAAAGGTTACCTTTATCATTTCAGAAATTATCTTCTCTTCAAGAACTTCTCGTGGGTGGGACAGAAGCAATCCAGGCACCACGCGATATCCTATGTGGCTGTACTGGGTTCTGTTCAAGTAATGACTCAAATCTCCCTTGTTTTTCGGTTCTTAATTGGCTGGCAAATTTCAAGTTCTTAAGAAAACTACATTTGCAATACTGCAACCTTTCTGATGAATCATTTCCTAGAGATTTTAGTGTAACTTCAGTTATGGATTTAAATCTATCCGGAAATAGATTTATGAAAATACCAGAATTTCTTAATCGATTTCCCAAGGTTGAAAATGTTGAGTTGGGTCCTGTTCCGTTAGGGGCATTCTCTCGACGGGGGCTAAATCTAAATCTAAGTGACTGCAAATTACTGGATGCAGAGATCTGGAATTATTCTTTGACTCTGGATGAGAATGAATTTACAAGACTGACGGACAACTTTTGCCTACTCTACAATCTAAAGAGGCTTTCCTTACGTAAATGTAGACAGCTACAGGCATTGGCAAAGCTTCCATTAAACTGGACGTATTTAAATGTAACTGAAAGTCCCTTGCTAGAGATGATTTATGATCAAAGGGACATGAAGACTTCATGGGAAGTTCTCGATGCCTGTGTTTGCCTTTGGTTTTCTGCAGCTTCCGTTAATGGGCATGATGTCACACCTTACAAGATTATCCAACTGCAGCCACCATGTCCTATAAATAAAGTCAAAGTAAGTCTCTTACTCTCCTATTTAATATGTTTAACAAATTGCTGTACCAATTAGGAAGTTACTGTTGCATATTAACTTAAATGTAATGCAATTAACGTCTTTTTCTTCCTTGTTTTCTCTTTTAGCATGCCTGTATTTACTCTTCTGTATCATGGGGCCCCACAATGCGATTTGAAATTCCAGAGTGGTTCCAGCAGAGAAGTATCGGATTGAATGGAGAATTTCAGAGTCGCGTAAATGAGTATTGGATTGGATATGCTTTGTTCGTTGTCTATGAAGTTCATGAGCATGGGTTTCCAGAGTTTGTTTGTCAATTTCATCTTGATGATAATGCTCGAGGACAGCCTTGGGTCCTTCGTGTCCCTGAAGCCCGTTCTATTGGTGAAAATGGATTTTGGGCATTTATACGGCGGAATACTTTCGGGCGTGCTTTTCCGCGACCTCCGTGGGATGTAGGGACAAAAGAGTATGGGTTTTCAATTATTTCAAACAGCTTGACAGCAGAGATAAAGGAGTATGGAGCGCGTGCAGTACGTTGGTCTGAAGAGTCCGAGTTCATTCATGTTCTTAGAAGCATTTATCCGTATGCAATGGAATTAGAAACACCTTTTGGGTGTAAAATTCCATTGGATGTATTTCAATTGCATGTGGGATGGCAAAGTGACAGGTAGAATCAACGAAATAGTACTAAGAGTGTACAACCATGGGTTTTATTGGAGTAAAGGAGGCGGTATGGATATGGCACAACTATAGGTTGCATCTTCCGTATTGACATGACCAGGTACAATTTACTAAAACTATTATTAATGCATTGACTATTTCTCGTTTTAGTTTATTATCATTCTTATTTTATTGGTAATCATGCTGTGCATTATATTGTTTTTAATCTTAAAATGGTTAATAGTAAAAAATGCCAAAAAATTCCAATTAACCTTTGTATTTGATAAGAATTATTCATAAAAAATCTTTATATTAGATTTTTTTTAATTACAGTTTGGTGATGAGAATATATGCTTAATCTATTTTTAAGAATTAATTATTTTGTTGCGTGCTATTGGTAGTGCTAAAGAGTTGGTTTCTTCCTTGAAAGCCCTCTAGGTGGATTAAATTGAGTTTGAGTGTATACAACAATAATTTGGTTTTTTATTTTTTATTTTTTCTATTTTGTCATCAGTATTTGACTAGGTTGAGTTTGTTAAAATCTTAAAATGAATAATGTAAAAGGTGACAAATTTAAAACAAGAAAATGTGAATTGAATCTTATATGGGAAGAGATTTTACTAAATTTTCTATTTCTTTATTGAAATTTATAATGTAGTCATATGCATGGATTAGTCCAACTTTTATCATTCTTTACAATTATTTGAATTTAAATGTGACATTAAGGGAGATTTTTAATTTATAAATTAAAAAAATCTAGTCTTTATTGGCCAAAGAATTCATACTCAATAGCTTGTGGAAAATTTTTTAATTACTAAATATCTATCATTAGAATAACAAAATGAATCTCTTCAAATCAAAAGTGTACTTATCAATTGTTTTCTTACATTCTTAGTATAATTGTATGCTAGTAAAGCCCATCATTAAAGAGAACACTTGGAAACTGCGTAGGGCATGTCCATACTTCTAAGGTAACATTGTCTTGTAAATTGGTATAGACTGCTACCTTTACAAAATCATGGTCTCTTTGTGTTATATGGTTTAAATTCGAATTTCTCAAGACTTTTATTTTGTAGAGAAATGAGATGCTTTCATAGAGATAGATTTTAATACCATGTTCCAAAGCATACATTTACAAAATCATTATTAATGAAAGATCAAGCTAGAAATAGATACAGATCTGGTGTATGCTAGAGCCAACACGAGAAGTTTCTTAGTCCTTCGTAACATAAACTAAGGATGACCATAACTGCAAAATTACCATACCCATCAACATCTACAAAATCATGGCCAGAAGACTAAATGTATCCAGCTTTTGATTTTGTTATGTTCTTGAGGAATTCATAAAGAAAGTTAAGTCGAAATTGTTAGATAACCAACTCTGATTAAAGCGAAACTGAGGCAAGCAAGGATTAAAACCCCAATAGATGCTCAATGTTGGTAAAGTGTCCTGCTTAAAGCTATCTTATATTTATGATGGTTTGTCTTATCGTCTTTCATTGATGGTTTAGATCTCTGTGTTGTGGTCTTGAGAAGTAGGATGGAACGGTTTCCACTTGTTTGGCTGAATGTATGCAGATTTATTGCGGGAGATGGTATGGGCGTGTGATCTGCGGGATTTGGCTGAATTAGAGGCTTTTGGGAACCATTGAGGGTTGGGTTCGTGATTTCTTGATGGTTGAATCAAATCCGCTTGAACATGAGCATCTGGCGGGGCGTTGTTAGCTTGTTTTTTGAGAAGGCGAGGACTGCAATAAGGAATAGCTTATGCCAATGAGACAAAAATTCCTGTTGTCCTATGAAATTTATTTTGCCTAGAAGGGTGAAAAACGTTTAAATTTTTGGGTGATGTTTGTTTAAATCGATCGTCTGTCTTGGTACAGTTGGTTTACTGTTGGAAGCGTTGTTAAGCTTTACAGGCAATGTGAATTTCTGCAAACACGGTTTATGAACCTTTTGTTGTTGATTTAGCTGGTGGAAGCTTGACGGGGTGCATGTAGTGCGTATGATTCTCTGAATCAGTGTCGTTATGTAGACTCTAAGGCTCTCAAATCTAATGGACAAAGTCTTTTGAGGATGATGAGGAGGAAATGTAGGGTGGTTCTCTGAAAAAATAATGCATCCTTTGGGGTGGAAATTATTGAAGGATACTTTGGTGTCATAAGTTAGTTCCTCAAAGTCAGGCTAGAGGCACAATGAGTGCGAGCACTTGCTAGACAAGGTTTTTTGATATTCATTTGCATCTCTCAGTGAATGCAAAGAGTGGTATTTAGCTCCTTAATCAAGCTACCATTGATGGTTTACTGCTTGATTCTCTATTGATTTGTTGCAGATACGCTGGCATGATTTTGAAGAGAAATTTTGCCTTTTATTTTATGATTGTAAAGCTTAGGTGTAGGATGTCAAAAGTCTGACTTCTATTAGCTTTGTTGCAGAGAATTTATTTGAAACTTGAGTGGCTGAGATTAAAGGGTTGACATTTTTTCGTCTGAATTTTTGCTTTGTTACCTCTGAGAATGTGTTTTTTACTTTTTAGGAACAAAGCTTAGGCATTGAGGACATTTTTCACTGGATAATGAAGTTTTTAGTTGATAAATTGTATTATGGTGACAGTTGCTTGTGCAGTACTTCTATGACGTGTAAAGCCTTGTGAGAGATTTAAGATCTCTAAACAAGTTAGATTGTTGGTGCAATACACTGCTATAGTTTTCTACTGTAGTTTCTCTCCTTTGTATGATATGTTTGGATTGTCAAATTTTTCAGCTTATGGTCTGTGTACCAAAGTCGCAAGTTTTAACTTATCTTTATTTCTTTTCGATTGCAGCCTGTTAAAAGCCCAGTTACAATATCTGGTGATATTCACGGGTAGTTCCATGATCTTGCAGAGATATTAGGCATTGCGGGAAGGTATATGTCTGCCTAGAGTGTTTTTCTACTCATGTTATGCTTGCGGAAGGAATGATGATGAAATTATTGATTGAGATTTATGGATTGATGGGTGTTTACAATTTGAGAATTGAAACTCTTTATTTGTGATGATTTATCAATATTGATTATTTCTAAAAGTGTGAAAGAAGCTTATAGAGCTTGGAACACCTTGAGGTGTAAGGAATGACTTTTGATAATGTCTTCTTTTGTTTTATTTATGAGCAATATAAAAGTGAAAGGTCATAAGATGTAAAGGGGAAAGGATGATAGTACTGAAGGAAAAAGGATATGCAAAAATAATTGTTTATTCAATGTTCCAATACTTAGTGCAAAAGATGCCCTTGTCTTAGATGATGAGATCATTGAAATTCCCTTGGGAATGTTAAATGAACGTCATGTTTTCTATAAGCCACTTGTATTTTAGAATTGTGCTTCATTTTTAATTAAGTATTTTATGTAATTAGGCCTGGCAAGTCAATGTTATTATTTATTGGCAATACAAGATTCTTGGGAAGCATGTAGAATGCCCTGGTTCTGCACTTTTTAGAAGTTTTTAACAACAAAGGTATGTTGGACAACCTTTGATTATTTAGTCTCTCTAATCATTTATAATTAGGTAATTACTGATGTCTCAATAGAAATGGATGAACTTAGGTGACAAGAGTTTGCCATCTTTAACCAGTCATTGGTTGTTGAGTGCATAAAGTTTGCGGGAAATCTAGCTTCACATGTTGACCTAACAATTTTCTCCAAAGAACACTAAAAGTTTGGGAGTTTTCACCTTTATGCCAACAAGCCCGAAAGCAGCCAACCAAATAATGATTTCACGTGAACCTCTGTGTTCGTAAAAAAGTAGGCTACGTCTTTTCATGCCGCGTTGCCAATGTGCCAAACTGGATTCGTACCTCCGCTTTAATTATCGAGAACCTGGTTATGATGTGACCAGACTGTGAAGACATCTGTTCCAATCAATTTAGAGATTTTTCCTTACTTGTCTCTTGAATCATTTTAATATGTGGTTCGAATATTATGACAGTCAACAAAGTTTGGAACTTAAAAAAAAAAAACCTTGGTTCTTTAAAATATCCAATAAAATTAAACCACAGAAGAAAATTAGTATGGCTCGTGCTTTAGGATGATATGCACAAATTGAGAAAAACAAAAGTACCTTTGATAGTAAGGTGAAACAGTGAATTTTTCAGATTTTTTTTTTTTTGGACACTGCTCTATGGTTTTCACAGCAACCCACTTTTTGTAAAAGTGAACGATTTGATCGATGCACTCATTTTGTGGTTGAAAACTCAACCGATCTTCTAAGATTCAAATTGGCATGCGAAATTTTTTTGTACTTATTACTGACCAAATGTACAATCTGTCATTCGCTGGGACGGATACTAAAGCGTGGGGCCCTCTCACGTGAAGGGTGAGATTTAGAGTTCACACTTGGCTTTTGAAAATTTCCTCATAAACTACATTTACGTGGTTTGAGGAATTCTAACTACTTAATTTTGGTACAAAGCTAAATAGATAGAATAAATTATAATTATAAACCACAGTTAAAGAAGATAACTATTGCATCTTTTGAAATTAATACAATAATTTTAGCAATCCAATAATATCACATAATTAATACAAATTACTTGTAAAGAAAAGAAAAATGAATGGCAGCCTTTCCCAAAAGTTCTCTGGGCTAGTACCTTTTCAAAGGGACATTGACAGGTCAGAACATTTTGATTTCTATGCATCGTAGAATTTCTCAGTAAAAGAAGAATGAAATCTGCTTGACCAAAGCCAAGATGTAGTGATATGTGCCACCAAGTGCAGATACATGTGTGAATAAGAGTCACCACTTTCCACTTTATACAACTTGAAATTTCTCTTCTTCCACATTATCAAAATGATAATTGATGGAAAAGACTTTCTGAATACACCAGAAGTTCATCATTTTTTTCAGTTATGAAGTTATACTCATCCTGAAAGAGAAGATACAGCTTTGAAAATTTCGTGGACATTACTCTCTACTTTTTCTCCTTTTCACGAGGACCTTGAATACTCGGAAATTTGCGCGTTTAAGCCGAGGAAAGCTTGTAAGCCCCTATTTCTAAGACAGTCCTGCATTAAACAATCTTATGTAAGCCTTAAACAAACCTTGTGAATCTCCCAAGATGTCTTTGAACACCCACAGTTTTGCGATAGTTTTGCAGGACTTCGTACGTAACACTTGTATAAGAATCTCTTCACACAGCGGATCACAAAAGATCATATAAGAAAATGATTGATCTAAGTATCATTAGAGGATCGAGACACAAGTAGGTCACAATAGTGTCTGATTTGACCTCTCCGTTTTTCCTACGACCACGTCGACCCACTGAGCATTAAGTTGCAAGAACATTGGTTCCAATCGAAGCAAGCTGCAAATTTCTGCATTTTAAGTATAGGTCCTCCCACCTAAAGGAATAAACTTAGAATTTCAACTTCTTACTTTGCAAGACTTTTAGGAATTTCTTCCCTCCTAATGGCATTTGCATGGTTTGAGGGATTGCAACTAACTTATTTTCGTATAATAAAAATTAATAAAATTGATTATAATTTTAAACTGAAGTTAAATATCGTTGTTAATACAATTTATTTGTAGAGAGAAGCTGAAAGAAAATTAATGCTAACCTCTTTCGGATAGTCCAAACTTTCTCCTCCTCCCCTCATGTGAAAGGACGGTATCTTGCATGCGTGATGTGAGGAGACAGGAAGGACTTTTTTTCTACTTTTTATTGATTTCGACGCGTCTCTTGGTGGGAAATTTCTCGACAGGGAGATGGGACCTCTGATACAGAGTGTGAATAAACCATAGCCCAACTTCGGCGAAGGATTAGAAAATAGTTACGAACGGAATTTATTTACACACTTCCCCTGAACAACTCTGGAAATCTCGTGTAAATTGACAATGTGGCACGACCCCTCTAATTATTTGGAAATTTGAATGTGGAACGCTGGCGAGGGGGGTATACAGCTTCTTTGACCATTCCTCTGACCCATAATAACTTATTTCTAATTTGTCCAAAATCTGGGCATTAGGATTTTCTTTTACAACATCACAAACACTATTCCACGCTTCCATTCATTTGCCAAACAACTAAAAGGTTCTTAGATTTATGGGTTCAGTACTTTTTCAAGGAAAAAACGCCACATTAAAAAAATAAGTGTGGTTGTGGGAAGAAGTTATGACTCGGCACTTTTTGTTGGTATTTTCCCTTGTTTTAAGAAATTTAAATCTTCAAATTGCAATAGCACCACATCATAACAAACGCCACATTTGGGTAATAGAACAGATAAATATAAGTGGGATTCATCTAATTATATAATATGTCAAGGCTAATAATTCAAACAAAAAAAGTCAACTTTAGATCAAAGGAGTATAAATAGAATGACAAAATAAAACTACTTTAGGATAAAATTCGTAAAGTACCTTGTCAAAATATTGTACAAAGAAACAAAGTAAGGAACCAAACAGTTACTCCTTGCGCTACCTCCTTATTCTTTTTGTTTGAAGGAATCAAAACAACAAATCATGGCAAAGTGGCCAAAAGAACAACCACCAAATGCCAACAGTTTTGAGTTGCAGATGAAAACAACGAAATACAAGTGTCATAACTATAATAATAGGAAATTAAACACAACAACCAACATACGATAAACACAAGTAACGAACGTGCCAAATACCTGTAGTGGTTCATGGTGTCTACCTCGATCATACACATTCACCCCTCATCCCCCAAGGCCAATGTTACTTGGTTGTTTATGCTATCGTATCCCACGGTTCTGCTACTCCCAACGTATATGTTGCCCTCGGATGTCTGTCCATGCAAGTGTTCAGCCTCTTCCAAACTTGATTGAGTATTAGCCTACGGGTGTATCTCCATCTTTCTTATTGCTTCTAATTCCATTGCCACTTCCTTCATGGTAGGCCTCTCATCCCCTTTCATTGTTAAGCATCTCTTTGCAAGTTTAACAACTTCCATGATCTGCTCTTTATTTCCTTCTTCAACTATATCATTCTCAAGGACTTCAAACAACTGATCCTCTTCTAAGCAAGAAAGAAAATACATAGCTAGACTTCTTTTTTCCTCAGACCTGTCAAATGAAAGTACCGCCTTTTCAGTTAATAACTCCACAAGAACCACTCCAAAGCTATAAACATCACTCTTTTCAGTCAATTGATTTGTATGTAAGTATTCAGGATCCAAGTATCCGAGAGTTCCTTGTATTACTGTAATTACTTCCTTTTGATCTCGAGGAATCAATTTTGAAATCCCAAAGTCAGACACTTTTACTGTAAAATCATCATCAAGCAATATGTTTGCAGACTTGATATCCCTATGGATTATAGGTATTGAAGCTACATAATGTAAATGCAATAATGCTTCTGCTGCTTCTGTAGCTATTCTAACCCGAGTTTTCCATCTTATGAGAGATGAGTTACTTTTATCATGGATATACCTAAAGAGGGTACCTCGTGGGACAAATTCATAAACGAGAAAAGGAACTTCAGTTTCTAAACAACAACCCAAGAGTTTTACAACATTCTTATGGTTAATCTGCGAGAGAATAATGACCTCATTAATGAATTCATCAACTTGGCTTTGATTCATTGTTTTAGACTTCTTGATAGCAACAATTTTATTATCAGGTAAAACTCCTTTGTAAACTATGCCAGAACCTCCTCGCCCAATGATCCGACTCTTGTCATAGTTTTTGGTGGCCTTTTTCAGCTCTTCTACAGTGAAGATTTTGACTACCTCAGTCGATCTTGCTTGTTCTCCAAGTTGACGTTCCAAAATCAATCCCCCATTTTGCTGAAAGAACTTGTGCTTGAGCTTGATAAGTTTTCTTTTCTTGAATATTAAGAACATCCAGAAGCTGCCCACAAGCATAGCAACAAAGCCTACGCCAGTAACTGCAGTTGAAAGCTGAAATATTAATATTTTGACATAACAAAATGAAAAGAACAAAAGCGAGGAAGGAATAAGTTAGTTTACAAAAAAAATAGAAGCATCCATCAAAATCATTCCAAAAATAAGGATCACAAATTCCTGCTGCGACAATGGAACTCAAACAAGTTTCATAATCAAGTTCTTTGACAACCCAAGCGTTAAACGTGCTGAACCGGAAGTATACTAACCGAGAGCAATCTCAGTCACTGGACTGGAATCGGGCACACAACCAGTCCCGTATTTTGTTCCATCCCCATGGTACCCCCTCGTGCAGGGACATGTATAATTCCCTTCCGTATTAACACAGATCGCCGACCTTACACAATTATGAGTTGACTGCTTGCATTCGTCGACATCTGCAGACAAAGTGTAGAATATTAACCTCAAATACAGTCGTAAGCAAGTACGTACAGCGTAACGAAAAGGAGAACAATTTTCCACAATTGATATTTGAAGTTATGTGGATGTATGATACCTTTACAACCATCATCGAGGTACGGGTTCCCTTCGTAACCGTCGTTGCACTTACAATAGTAACCTCCCCCGATTTTGTTGTCGAGGCATGTACTATTCCTCCGACATGCGAAATTCATTTTGTTTTGGGCTTCTTTACATGTTTCATTACCAACTGCCCAATCAAGTACCAAAGGAACCGAAGGAACCACTATGCTGGGTAGATGGGTGAGATTATCAATGGAGAATTTGAACTCGCTTTTCTCGACAACAAAAGCATAGCCGCAGGAGTTGAAGTCTAATACATTTGCGTGATTATTGTAGCTTCTCACTTCAACTTCAATATCTCTTAGTCCATCCGGAAACTCTATTTCGCAACACCCCACGCCGGAGCAAGATCCATTGACCACATTGCGAAGGCTAGAACATACAGACATGCAACCGGTCCAGTAGATTTCTCCGTTTTGGCGCCCACGAAGGTATGCGTAGGTGTCACACCCAAGAGCAATGAACTGATTTTTGCTATTGGATATGGTGAACTGGGCTGCCCAAAGTGTTGGTTTATTCGTTTCTACAAGACGACCGCTCTGATAGTAACATTGTCGGGCTACAAAATGCAAGACATGCAACTCATGAGTCTCAATCGATATGCCTGTAACATTCAGATTACCCACCTTTGGCTGTCCGGAGTCACAGTTGATACTGAACTTCTCATCTAGGTAGCAGCCTTTAGTAAGGCCAAACGGATATGGAATTTCTACACCTCCACATTTCCTTTGGCAGTCAGGCTTGGCTTGGGCTGCGGCCACCACTGCAGATGCAATCGTTACTACTCCTGCCAGAGCGATTTGCAAAAGCTTCCCATGTAAGCCCATAGCCAGATGATAATTATATTCTAGTTTGTGGTAGGATGTGATATACGCGTCCAAAGATTTCCTTCTCCCCTTATAGGCATTTGGTATGTAAGACCAAGTCAGTGCCCCAAAAAATGGGTTAGAACTTATGGCCTTTCGCGACCAAAATTCATTTTTGCACAGGCATCCCCTCAAAGACGCTGTTGTCAGGCGTCGACCCATACCAGTAAGTCGTTCAGTCACTATCAGCCAGCGTGACTTCTACTCCGAAGCAGCGGGTCAGGACAATTAGTACCATGAGATCACAGTGGTAGATTGTAGTAAATTACGCCCTTGATATGCGTTGTTATCGACAAAGAACATTAAACTATTTTTTATAGAATATTCAGTGTAATTATTTAAGGATATATTTAAGTCGTTATTTAAACATATGGTTCGATGCATAATCTGTGTCAATGTCTAAAGAGTTTGGAATCTTTTAAAATGTGTTCTGAATATTGTCATGGTGAATAGAGTTTGGAATTGTTAAGAGAGCTTCGATCTTCGAGACATTTGTTAAAATTGGAACGATAAAAAGAAAATTACCATGATGTTACGCAAGCATGATGCACACAAATCGAAAGGGAAAAAAAAAAAACAAAGAATCTTTGATATTAAGGCTGAACAGTGAATTCTCCAAATACTCTTCTTTTTAGGCAAGCAACTCGAAGTTTCCTCATGTTAATCTGCTTTTTTCACGAAGTAAAAGTATGGTGAACATTTTGGTAACTAGAAGTCATACGTTCATCCTTCCAATTCGCGCTTGGATTTACATAGAGCACTGCTCTATAATGGAGAAAGCTTTTCGCAGGAGCCAATTTTCTGCAAAGGTAATTGATTTGAACGATGCATTCATATTGGATATTCAACAAATTTACATTGGGATGCGGACTTTGTTCATATTTCTTACCGACCAAATCATTCGCTTGGACAAATACTAACGCGTGGGGTCCTCTCACGTGAAGGAAGATACATGGAATTTGCATTTCAAGTTGTAGGGCTTTTGGAAATTTCCTAGAAACCACGTTTACATTGTTTGAGGAATTTTAACTAGTAAATCTTCATACAATAATAAATTAATACAATTGATTATAATTATTGAATAAATATAAATAGACAAACACTTGTATATTTTGAAATATTCATTAATACAACAATTTCAATAATAGAAAAACAATATTACATAATTAATACAAATTATTTGTAAAGAAAAGGATAATTATTGGCAGCTTCTTTTATACAGGCCATACTTTTCCCTACACGCGTGATCAAATGTCACTCTATTTTGAACATCTTAATTTTCTTCATGTGTGTTTTTTGATACGTTTTAAATTTTGTATTTGAACTTCAGTTTAAGAGTACTAATTTTATTCTTTATAACATTCATAGATAACTATTTTCTAGCTATTAACTTAAATTAATAGTTGTAATTTAAGTCTCTTAAGTAATATATAGTTATTTATAGTGTCTATTAGGGACAATATTTTTAAATAAATGTCTTAAATGAGGGTTAAAAGGACGGCCATGATGTCCGATGAGCACCGGACCGTTCCAAGAAAGCGTCAGAAATACGTTTAGATCTGTATTAAGGAAGAACACATGAACCTGTGTTCGTAAAAAAGTAGGCTACCGCTTTTCACGCGGGTTGCCAATGTGCAAAACTGGATTCTGTCGGGAATTATAATTGTCCCACATCGGATGCCTAGCCTTTGACATTATTAATTGGTGGTTCCATGCGTTATCCGGATCCAATGTGGGACAACTATAATTCCCAACAGATTCTAACCTTCACTTTTATCACATGAAAACCTGGTTATGATGTGACCAGACTGTGAAGACATTTGTTGCAATCAGTCTTGAGATTTTTCCTCTTGAATCTTTTAAAATGTGTTTTGAATATCATGACAGTCAACAAAATTTGGAACCGGAAGAAAATGCTTGGTCCTTTAAAAGATCCCATAAAATTCAAACGACAGAAGAAAAGTAGTTTGGCTCGTGCGTAAGGATGATATGCACAAATTGTGAAACAGTGAATTTTTCAGAAATTCTTCTTTTAGGACACTGCTCCCTGTTGCAGTACGCTTTTCAGCAGCGCACTTTCTGTTAAAAGTGAATGATTTAATCGATGCATTCATTTTGTGGTTGAAAACTCAGCCATTGATCTTCACCGATTCACATTGGCATGTGAAATTTTTTTATACTTATTACCGACCAGATGTAAAATCTGTCATTCGCTGGGACGGATACTAAAGTGTGGGGCCCTCTCACGTGGAGGGTGGGATTTCGGATACACACGCTGGGCTTTTGAAAATTTCCTCGTAAACTACATTTACATAATTTGAGGAATTCTAACTACTTTAATTTTCGTACATACTAAATAAATAGAATAAATTATAATTATAAAGAACAGTTAAAGAAGACAACTATGGTATATTTTGAAATACCATTAATACAATAATTTTATTAATATAATCATACCACATCATAATAAATGTCATATTTGGGAAATTGAATAGATAAATATAAGTGAGAACCTTCTAATTATATAATATGTCAAGGCTAATAATTCAAACAAAAAAAATCAACTTTAAATCAAAGGAATATAAATAGGATGGCAAAATAAGACAACTTTAAGGTAAAATTCATAAAGTACCTCGTCAAAATATTTTACAAAGTAACAAAGTCAGGAATCAAACAGTTCCTCTTTACGCTACCTCCTTATTTTTTATATTTGGATGAATCAAAACATCAAATCATGGCAAAATGGCCAAAAGAACAACCAACAAATGCCAACAGTTTGAGTTGCAGATGAAAACAACGAAATACAAGCAGCCATAACTATATTATTAGAAAATTAAACACAATATGCAACATACGTTAAACACAAGTAACGAATGTGCCAAATACCCGTAGTGGTTCATGCTATCTTCCTCTATCATACCCATTCACTTCTCATCGCCCAAGGCCAGTGTTATTTGGTTATTCATTGGTGCCTACAGGTTGACCCCTCTGATCGTAACAATCTTGGTCTACATATTGCAAGACATGCAACTCATAAGTCTCAATCGATATGCTTCTAATAGTGAGACTGCCCACCTTTGTTTGTCCAGTGTCACAAGTGGTATCGAACTTCTCATCGAGGTAGCAGTCCTCCGTAAGACCAAACGGATATGGAATTTCTACTCCTGCACATTTCCTTTGGCAGTCAGGCTTGGCATGAGCTGCGGTCACCACTGCAGATGCATTCGTTACCGCTACAGTTAGAGCGATTTGCAAAAGCTTCCCACGTAAGCCCATCGCCAGATGATAATTCTGTTCTAGTTTGCGTCAGGATGTGATGTATGCGTCCAAAGATTTACTTCTTCCTTTATAGGCATTTGGAATGTAAGACCAAGCCAGTGCCCCAAACTATGGGTTAGAACTATATGGCCTTTCGCTCCCAAAGTTCATTTTCAGAGACATCCCTATTGTGTAAGAAAATAGGGTTTTGCTGTGACCAAAAATATCTTTGGTAAATATCAATTCTTAAAATATGTTTTTATATGTGCAAAAAGAAAAATTATAGGAAGTAAAAGGTGTATAAATTATAATATCAATTAATGATATTATAAAGTAATCATGTTCCTACATTTCTTCATAAAACATATTCTTAAAGTTCTTGTGACATATATTTAAATATTTGAATATTTGAATATTTGAATAAATTGATTATTTGAATATTTCTTTAAGAAATATAATATATTTGAATATTTTTTATTTAGGAATATGATACTTGGTTTAATGTAATTGTAGGAACATGAGGGACATTAACTCTATCTTGATATTAGTTCAAAGTCAATATATGTAATACACCAAAATATGAACTTTGTAAAAGATCATAGCTTTGGACCGTGTTTACATAATTAAACTTTGGACCCTGTTGATATTGGATCGTGTTTATCTGTTGAATCTTTTATTACTAGACTGGACCCTTTGTTGCTGGACTGAGACTGTGTGATACGGCCCATGCTTGCGTCAGCCCGACCTGCTGAAGTCTCCTTGCTATGGTGTCGTCTTGTCCATTAGAGAAGCGCCCTTGCCACAATGTCATCTTGACCATTAAAGAAGCGCCCTTGCCACGATGTCGTCTTGACCATCAAAGAAGCGCCTTTGCCATGACGTCGTCTCACTTAAAGATGCACATAAAAGGTCTCTATCTCTCGATGATTCTACCCTAGCCGCTTCACTCGTCTCCGATGTCATCTCTGCTTCTCTCAAACGCCAAAACCTCAACAGGAGGATTCTGGAGAAGACGGGCTGTCAAAACAGTTGGATTTTGGCTCTGAAGGCTGATATGAGGCTGATTTGATAGATAGCCTACTATTCCTAACAGGAAGAAGGCTATGGTTCAGGTTTGATTCAAAAAGTCCCTAGATCTACTTCCTATTTAAAGGAGATGTGTGCGTGAAGATTTTCTCTTGATGATTTACATTTATTTGAAGCGTTCTCTTTATGAAGAAAGTCCTTTAAGCTCACCTACTATTTGATTCAAGTTTGCTCATCTCTCGGTGACTCACAAGGGTTTGGTGATATTCAATTATCTACTTTGATCTTTGATTATATACTTAATCATAGCTTGTATAACATTATTTATGTGCTGATTTCATTTATAAACATTTACTGCACATAAATTTTGAGGAAAATCTGAAACCCTAATTTGTTCAAATTGGGGATTTCGTGATAGGAGCTCTGTATCTTGATATATATGCTTGAATAGCTCCTCTGATTAGCAATATCCCATAAACCAACATATTATTTGGGGATCTGCTACTGTATATGATCTTTTGATCATAACTGTATTTGGACTTAAGAATTCCTTTGAGAAGGAATTATTTGGATTAGGAAGAATGTGTTCTCCTAATCAGGTTGAGTAAAGGTGACTTCAATCGGTTGGATTGAAGGAGAAGAGGGTGGATGTAGGACTCTAAGATAGAGTGCCGAACCACCGTGGTAAATTGGCTGTTGATTCTCTTGCTCTTTACTTGTTTAAATAATTCTGTTTATTTGATTGCTTATTATCACATAAATTGTTAAATTAATTGATTGAATTTTTTATATCATGCAAAAGCATTAATTCGGTAGAATAACAATTCAACCCCCCTTTCTTGTTAAGCCATAAAACCCAACAGCGTAAACTCATCCCAGATCGGTACCGGACAACTTGAATATAAGCCTTATTAATGGTTGGGACCTGCCACTCATTGCACTAGTATTTTGAGATGCTCCCTCCCCTTTTGGGTGAGAGATAACTCATCTAGCCCCAACACCAAACATAGACTTAAACAACTTGCTTTAATACCATGTTAAAGCTGGGGGACCATTTCAAAACATTAGTGCAATGAGTGGCAGGTCCCAGCCACTAATAAGGCTCATATTCAAGCCGTCCGGTACCGATGTGGGATGAGTTTACACAACATGGCCTCACAACAAACAACATGCTCCCTCCCCTTTTGGGTGAGAGATAACCCATCTAGCCCCAATAGCAAACACGAACTTAAACAACCTTGTTAGGCGTCAACCCATACCAGTTTGTCATTCAGTCACTATTAGCCAACTGAAATGTTAAGGCTTCTACTACGAAGCAGCGTGGTCAGGACAATTAGTACCATAAAATCATATTGGTAGATTGTAGTAAATTACGTCCTTGATTGACCGTTGTTATCGACAAAGAACATTAAACTATTTATTATTGATATTAAGTGTAGTTATTTAAGGACATAGTTAGGTCGTTGTTTAACTATATGGTTCAATGCATGATCTGTGTGAATGTCTAGAGAGTAATACAGATTTATAACTGTTGTAATTTATTTGAAATTTTCTTTTTGAAAGAATGTAAGTCATTCTCTAAAGAATAACCATTCAATCAAAATTTTATAGGTGACTTGACCAAAAAGGTAGCAGTTTCTAAAGCTAAACAACTGTTCCAAAAAGAATTTTTGTTTTTGTTTTTTAAAATATGTTTTAATAATTCAAATTTGATTTATTAAAATAGAACAAAACTAACATAATGCTTTTTTTTTTTAAAAAAAAAGAAGAAATTGACATCTAATGATCATATACAATTCATAAGTACTTGACTTAGTTTGGAGTAAGTATTGCTTAAGATTTCTCAATCTTAAGTTTGACATCTAAATGTGTAAGTTTGGATACATATGTGAAAAGAAAAAAAGAAAATTCCAAGTGCATTTAGTGAACATAACCGGTAACCAAATCAATTTTTTGAGAGAGAGAGAGAGAGAGGGAGAGAGAACGGCTAATTCGGTGAAAACCTTTGAAATTAAGACTATATTCATGAATAAAAGAAAGTTTATATTAGTTCAAGTAAGAGGTTTATATACACAAGAGTAAGAGTTATAAAGTGGAGAAAGTCATTGACAGTGTTGAACGCTATGAACGGTAGTTGAGCACTAAACCATTATTGTTGATTACAGGTTGACACTAAGAAAGTCATGATAAGAGTTATACGGCATAAGCATCACAAGTAGGGTTGCGTTTGTCCAGACCGCGTGCCTGGAGCCGTGTGGGGTTAGTTTGATAATGACAATGTGATTCTGGTATGCAAACTTTTATTTGGTCCCATTTTCGTTGTCAGGCTGGATAGATGCGGTTGTAATAATTATCTAATGTCAAATTGTGCACATTTGAAGGCATTAGAATTGGCCATTTTTGCAGCATTTGCTGCAGCGCTAAGAATGAGGGTTGCTTATGTCTCTTCGATTGCCATGTATATTGATTTTAGGGTTGTATATGTGTGGTTTGTTAACCTATTTAGCTCGATGTGTGCCTTTCAAAATGTGTGGTTTGTCACATTTTAGAAACTATATTGTATGTAATGTCCAGATTAGTTTAGATTTTTCTTGAAAATGGTGTAGGGTTTGAAATCAATGACATGTACAAAGGGATATTATTATCAATTAGTTTCCAAGTAGATTATCGTTTTAAACATAAAATGTTTTAGATTTCTATTTTTTTCCAGTATTGGTCTTCCAATGTTTTTATTTTTCATTTTTGGTGACTTCTGTTTATTTCTTTTCCATTGCTATTGTTTGACAAAAATAATTTTATTAATTTTGAAAAATGTAATTTTTTATTAGGTAAAGAGGAATGTATGGAAATGGGGTTTCGTTGAACCTTGGACTTCTTTGGTCCAAGGTGTCATGGGCTCCAAAGAACAACTAAAGGAATAATATTAAAGATGACCAATTGGTTAATATTCTTTTTGGTAAATGCGGTTTAAATTTTGTTACTGATTGTGTATATGCAGTGAAAACTTTTACATAATTTACATATATAAATACAGTGATTGGATTAATCAAAGAGTGGAATAAATTAAGCTTTGTTAAGAGTGTGGAAGTAGGTTCCAAAAGCAACATGAGTAGAACTTTTCACAAGATAGATTTAATTGACAGGAAAGTTTTTCCTAACATCTGCTGCCACTAACTCGCTTTGCTCACAGTGTATCAGCCCAGACCTCCCCTGCCCCACCGTCTTTCTTTGCAAATGCAATCTCCGAACTTTTACAAAATTGATTTAATTGACTGGAAAGCTTTTCTTAACATTTGCTGTCATGAATGCACTGTGCTCACAAAGGGCCAGAC
This sequence comes from Casuarina glauca, assembly GCA_028551395.1. NCBI lineage: Eukaryota > Viridiplantae > Streptophyta > Magnoliopsida > Fagales > Casuarinaceae > Casuarina > Casuarina glauca. The sequence goes on from CM052349.1 coordinate 27,281,422, forward strand.
CAGCCCACCCTGCCCCACCGTCTCTTTTGACAAATTCAATCTCGGAATTTTTAAAGGGTGGATAAGAAGGACTATTAAACGCTTTGATTTAGGAGAAAGGAAAAAATATTTTGCATGCCAGACGGGTATCACAAATGCAGCAAAGAATAATTTTTATTTATTTATTTATTTGTTTGTTTATTTCTTTGCATCCCTTCGCTTGGACGATTTTACGATGAAGAAAGAATCTCCTTGTCGAGGTCGAGGCGTTTGATATACGCGTGAAGACAAGGGCAGATCACAGAGAAGGAATGTTTTCGAAAAGATGATTGATTAAAAGGGCTTTCTCATCATTCCCATTTTCAGAAAGATGATTGAATGAAGACTTTTTAGAACGGTGGACGCACCTTGAGTTTTACCTTTTCGTCTTGTTTACATCGTAAGGGCTGTGAAGTAATAATCATCCCAAAGGTGAGAAACGGTTTTGGAAATTTCATGACTCCTAAACGGATTTGGAAATCTCATGACTACTAATCCCTAGTTTCTCTCCTTTGCACGAGAAACTTGAATATTTAGAAATTTGAAAGCGTTTAAGCTAAGGAGGTGAGTTTATAACTCCATCAACAGAACCTTAGCATTAAGCAAACTTGTTAGCCTCCAGCTCTGCAATTAGTCTTGTATTAAAAACGCTTCTTTAAGCTCAAAATTCTGCAAATAAACCTTGTGAATCTTTATGAACTCGAAGCATCTGACATAGGGTCGCGACGATCTAGTATATACTTTTCACGCGACGACACCGACTGACGAACATTTGATTTTTCAAAACGTTGATTGACTGGAAAGGTTTTTGAGACAGTAAACCATCGTGAGTTCGTTCTTTTTTTGTCTTGTTTACATCATGAGTCACAGCTGTAAAATTGTAATCATCCAGAAAGAGAAGGCGCGGCTTTGGAAATTTCGTGGCACCACCGACTACTTTCTCTCCTACGACCTCAAATAATTAGAAATTTGAACACGTTCAAGCCAGGAGGGGAGTTGATAACCCTATTTACATAACCTCAAGATTAAGCAAGCGTGCGAGTCTCCAGTTTTGCCATTAGTCTGTCGTTAAACAAGCTTTCTATGAGCCATGAATTCTTTAAAGAAGCCTTACACTAAACATCCTTGTGAATTTCTAAAGACAGTTTTGCGGACTTCGTAACTGTTAACGAGAATATCATGTTGCCAAAATAGTTATGTTACCAAAATAGAGGATACTGTGTATTAGTTGGTCAAGTTGCGTGGTTGTTAATGACTTTTCAAAAGGAATGACTATGAATAGACACGGATAGCAAATGTCTATGTATGTCCATATCATATCCTCTTTTTCTTATTTGTTTGTGGTCGCTCACTAAAGTGGTTTAATCTTTTCCTTGTAAGTTGCAAGTATCTTACATCTAAACAAAAAATTTCCAATAGTTTTCTCATGTGACATCTTACTAAAACAAAATTGCATTGATCTACGTGTAACTTAAAAGATAAGTTATGGGTACAAGATGGAGAGAAGTGACAATTGTGTGCCACACTCTCTTATTAAAAAAAAAAAAAATGCTCATTTTAGGAAGGTGACACCTTCCCTCCTCACAAGATCAAATATTGGACTTCATGCTTGTAGCATCATGTCCATTTAGATGTCAAACTATTTTACTAGAAAATTGGTTAACTTCTACACCTTGCTATGTTGGAGGTTGCTGCGAGGTTGTTTGGCCCTATCTCCAATGTTGCTATAGAATTTACTCGACTAGACACTTAATGGCATGGGTCTTTCATATGTAATCTAGACAAGCCGAGTTCATGTCAGCTCAGGCTCAAATTACATATGGGTGACCCGTGTCCACTATACATCTTCTCACTCTGTTTTTTCATGATCTTTCTTCTCTAATTGTTATTCTCTAGAAAATGGTGTCTTTACAATTATGATATCCAATCATTTACTGGTACTAACACTTTACAACTAAAGTGCGTAGGTTATATATATCCTTGGGTTCAACTTGTCAGTCTATATTTCAATTACATCAAAATTGTTTTTTTTTTCCTCACAAAAAGGGGACAATGTTAGAAAAAGGGTGTTGGTAAAATATAGAAAAATATGAATATATGAATATTTTGATATAAATTAAAGTTATAGATGAATATTTTGCAAATGAATTCTTGGACTCAATGGTTAATACTTGCTTCTCTATTGCACCAAAATGTTGCTATTGAGCCTGGGGTTCCATCTCAAAACACTAGTGCTGAGAGAGGAGTAGCCCAGGCCTATATAAGGCGCAAAGTTGCGCTCCACGGTACCGATGTGGGACTGGCTTCCCAACACTCCCCCACAGTCACACATCACGTGGGCTTAGGCCATGGCAGTGAGAGGTGGGGGGTCACATCACACGGACACGTGGGCTGGCTCCGATACCATATTGAGCCTGGGGTTCCATCTCAAAACACTAGTGCTGAGAGAGGAGTAGCCCAGGCCTATATAAGACACAAAGTTACGCTCCACGGTATTGATGTGGGACTGGCTTCCCAACAGTTGCCACAATAAGCAGCTTCCTATGAGTATACTTGCTATGGCAAATTGCGTTTTGACGAAACAACCTGACTAACAACTGCACGTGTTTAGGTCAGGCGCATGTTTAAGAAGATAGCACAATGTTGTTTTTCCCCCAAAAGAAAAAGAACCAACGCATCAAACCAGAAAAACTGCCTTCCCTCAAGTTTATAAAAGGAGGCCAGTGCGACGTCGTCTGAAGCAGAGGACTGTTGTGCGGCGTTGTTTTGTACGTAACAGAGTCATCGAAACTGGCTTCAGAGCTAGCTTGTCTGTGATAACGGCCTCAGAACTGGCTTCGACATTTTAGGGTGAATCAGACTCTACAAGGGCAGAGCAGAAGCAGGGCGATTTTGAAAATTTTCGTAGATAACCGTGAAAGTCCTTACCAATCAAAAGAATTTTACGAAGATCGTCATCTCCCTCTAGGAGTCCATTCTAATTAATGATTGACACCGTTAAAGTGTTTGATAGACTACTACTTTTTCCATAAAAGCATGGAGACTAAGTGCTTTTTTCTCACTCATACCAATAGGAATTGAGTGTCAAAGTTAACTTCCACTACCCACTCAGTTACGCCTGCTCTCATTAAAAGTGCTTGAAATGATAAAATGACAAGCAAATGGATTTAAAATGTCGAAAGGAAGAGTGTACATTTCATGAGACTTTCTAGTTTGCTAGATTTTGAATATTGTTGGTGCCTTTCCGTCCCCCACATCACTCGTTTTCACCACGCGGTCTAACTTTATCTACAAATCATTAAGTATGCAATGATGCAAGACCAAACTCCCGTTTATAAAGCAATTGTTACACCGAATTATGCACCAGAAGAGAGACAATAAAATGTTAATGTTTTAAACCATCTTGGAACCAAATGATAAAACTTTCCAACGCAAAATGAATAAGCAAATTTTGACGTCAGTTTTACCAGTCTTGACAATGGTAGAAGCATTGAAGCAAAAGAGTATCGGAAGGGTTCAAGACGATGGAAAGTAGAATGACCAAAGCATTGCCAAGCAATAGATTATCTTGTTCCTCGTATACAGCCTATAGTCGTTGATATTTGCCAAATCTCATCTTAGAAGGGAAAATGTGCATCAACCTACTGCTGGTACTCGAGCCTCTCTTGCAAAGTGCTTTTTACTGCCCCACGTCATTCATTTTCAGAAGGCTTTGGGCGTCGACGCCTCCAACATGGTCCCAGGTCACATAAAAGAAAAAACAAAAATAAATTAAGATGGTGGGAAGACCAGAACTTTTTTTTTTTTGTCTTCGTCTGTTGGATCTGCGAATATTAGTGGGGAGACAGTCATCTCTGAACTAAAGAAACAATCCGGAAGGAAAGCACTAATATTCGCAGATCCAAGATGGCGTCAAAGATGGCGTCTCCTTATACCAATTTCCCTGGTCTACTTTTAGCTAAAAAGGAAAAAGTTTTTGTTCCTTCTTCAGTCTTTGAAATAGCCCCCTCACTAGTTAGCTTAGCCCTGCACGCTACAGCTTTAAATTAAATTCAATATCGAAATTCAAACGGTTATTCCACGACGGCCTTCTAGCTGTTAGCAGCCTCTATACTCTTGTATATAAGGGATAAGAACCGTATAGCATTTCATCCTCTTGAATTTGTATACTTTAGCCTGTAATACTTGTACTTCTTTTATAAAAGGCACAATTCAACTACCTTGAGACTCCTTTTGTTTAACAAATGTTTTTATGGTATCGAGCCATCCAAGGTCATTGCTCCTTTTTTCTTGAAGAACAAGTTTTTTATTGTTTTTCCCACCCCTTGTCTTCATGGCTTCCAACTCCTCTACAACAGGTTTTTTGTATCCTTATCCCAATACCATTAATGTAACCACTTTTCTCAACATCAAGCTCACGGAAACTAACTACCTCCCATGGGTTACTCAAGTCAAGACCCTTGCCAAATCTCACAAGCTTCTCAGCTTTCTCACCAAGGAAATAGCTAAAACCTCATCAACAATCACCGTTGACGGTAAGGATGAACCCAACCCAGCCTTCGTTGCTTGGGAACAGAGCAATGATCTTCTTTAGTCTTGGATCTTTGGTTCTCTCTTGAAAGATATCTTTGACTATATCTTCGAATTGGAGACTACCTTTCAGATCTGGTCCGCATTGGTAAACCGTTTTGCCAAAAAATTAGAAATGCGAGAGTATGCCTTTCTGTCTTAGCTTAATCATCTTGAAAAGGGCTCTTGCCCTCTCTCAGCTTGCCTTCATGATTTTAAGGCTCTCTTGAATCAACTTTCATCTTTTGGAAGGCCTCTGTCTGATACTGGCAAGACATATAGTCTCCTTGAAGGGCTAGGTAGAGATTACGAGCCCTTCCAAATGACTATGTCCCAACCACCTCTTCCATCTTTTGATGATATGGTTGCTCAACTTCAAGTTTTTGAGGATTGTGTCTGTTACCGTCATTCCTTTGATGAGAATTTTGTTTTTGTTGTCAACTGCTATCAACTTGGTGGTGGACGTAGTCAATCTCGGAGGAGTTATTCTAGCACTAGCTTCTCCTCACAAGGACATGACTCCACCCTTGTTGCTCAAGACAATCGTAACGCCCCACACAAACCAACTCCATAGCAGTCCTCCTCTCACACAACTCATGTTCCCAAAATCAAGGTACAAGGACTCCTATCGTCTGCCTAATTTGCTTGTGCCGTGCTCACATTGCTATCCAGTGCTATAAATGTTTTGATCATAGTTTCCAACTTTAAGATTTTCCTACCACTCTCATTGTTCAGCATGACAATGATCTCATCGATCATGACTGGCTGGCTAATTTTGGAGCTTTTTCCTACATTGTAGATGATCCAAATATTATTGCATGATACCTATGTCCCATATAATGGTTTCAATGGCATCATGGTTAGTGATGGTGTTGTATTAAGTGAAATTCTATATCCAAGTAAACATGTCAAACAATTAATATAATAATTAAAAAAATATCGTCTCACAAAAATTAGTAATTACGAAATTAAGTATTAATAGTGAATAACTTCTATAATTTATTTTAATAAATCAAAATAATAAAATATTAATTAAAAAATTAAATTTAAAAGAATTTGATAACCGAAATATGTTAAAGTGTATGATTTTATCATAATTTGCAAAATTGATTATACTCATGTGATGGTAGAATTTCTTAATTTATTCACTATCTTATGTTTGGGTACAATGAACTTACTTAACTCATTAACTAACTATATCTTTATATGCGAATTAAAATGAACCAAGTACATTAAGATTAATGAATATTCTCAATTCATATCGAAAACCACACAAATCATATAATACATATCTATTCATATTAATCTATGGTTGCATATTAAATGAAACAATTGCATGTCATCTTTTGTCATTCTTAAACATGTAAATTAAGTCATCTAGGTGGTAGCTAATCACTTAAATAATTAAATATAATAATATATAACTTCACATAAACACAATATCTTACAAAATATTATAATCATACCATTTATACTATTGTAACTAAGTTGTATTATAACTCTAATAAAAATAAATTAAAACATAGAGTTTATACAAACAAAAATAATGTGAGAAATTGAACAAAGTATTTTTTAAATTAAAAATATAAAAGATGTCACCAAAATATTTTCAATTCATAAAAACTTTACACAACTCTACACATAAAAAAGAGTAGCAGAAACTGTCTAGGAGAGGGGAGAAAAACACGAATCACACGCATTCATGTGCCACCATTACGCGCCACCACTTGCTTTCATGCACCGCCACGACGTGCCGCCACACGTTTTGCTAGAAAACCCACTGGAAAGACCCTAAAACGCAGATCTGTCGAAAGGTCATTCAGATTTGCTGAAAAGAAGTGCAGAATGACATAAAATTGCTAGATAAGGTCTAGGCTGTCAGATTTGCCGCCGGGAATGAATGCAGGTCGCCAAAAATAGGAAGAAAATACTAGAGAAGAGCAGAAAACACTGGGAATGAACCAGAACATGCCAGAGAAGAGAGCGGGGTCGGCTGTCGCACGACCACCTCTCTCTTTGGTTCTTCGCTGGAGAAAACGAAGGGTGGTTGGCTATCGCGCGTGGCCTTTAAGCCTCTGATGAGTCCCCTCTTCGACGTTCCACCTGACAAGATGTTCCCCTCCCCCTTTTTTCTCCTTTCCCCCTTTTTACAGTTACGTGTTCTCTCTCTATTTGTTTCGCCTTTCGCCTGATTCCCCTCAATTCTTTTTCTTTTCTGCCCGATTTCTCCATGTGAGTTGCACTTGCATGACCCAGTCAACAATGTCACAAATCCTTCTTTCTTTTCTTTTCTTTTTTCATTCCTTTGTTCTTTTCTTTTGGTTTGCTATTTGTTTTCTTCCTTTTTCTTTTATTTTGGGTTTGATATATGAATAAACAATATTTGCATAAATACAAATGGATACAAATATAATCTAACAAACACTAGAATATATAGTACATAAAGTAATCAAAATAATTTTATAAAAAATAGAGTTATCACTTTGTCCTTTCTATTACTCATATTGGGAAAGCCAAGTTAAATGGTTCTATTCCCCTTACATTTGTTTTTGTTGCACTTGCCATTTAGAAGAATCTTCTCTTTATATCTCAACTTACCACCAATTTTTTATGTATTGTTAAGTTTAACCCTTCTTTCTTTTGTATAAAGGATTTCTAAAGCAACAAGATCTTAGCTTGGGGAGTTAAACATGGCAATCTCTATCTACTACCCACACATAATGACTTTGCTCTCTTCTCTTCTTGGTAGCCGAATGTATTTTGGAGCACTTGACCTTCAAGTCTTGGTCATCCTTGTGCATATGTTCTTACTTCTCTCAAGAAACAACATTTAATTTCATTTTATGGCTCTTCCATGTCTTTGTATCCTTACTATCAAGCCCGGAAGAGCACTAAACTTTCCTTTTTGCCATTTCAACATAGAGCTTCATTTCCTTTGGAGTGGGTTCATTATGACTTATAATGACTAGCCCTTGTTCAGTCAATGGATGGATTTTGTGTGTGTGTGTTGTTTGTACATGACTTTAGCCATTTCACTTGGTTGTATCTTCTTTAGAAGAAATCCAATTTATTTGATACTTTTGTCCAATTTTGCTTAATGGTAGAAAAGCCTAATGGGATTTTCTATTAAGACTTTACAATTTGACAATGGTGGAGAATTTACAAGTCAAAAGTTGTGTTCTTGTTTATCCTAACATTGTATTTTGTAATAGTTCCTCTGTCCCTATACCCCTTAGCAGAATAGCCTTGTTGAGCATAAGCATATGCATATCATTTAGGTTAGTGAGATTCTTATTTCTCAAGTAGGATTTCCTAAGGCTTTCTAGCTAGATGTCTTTACCACTACTATCTTCTTGATTAATATACTTCCATTAACTTCACTGCATGGTGTCTCACCATTTGAATAGCTGTACCAAAGAAAGCCGGACTATTCTATCCATCAGATTTTTTGTTATGCCTCTACCCCCACCTTTGGCATTTGGCTTTAGATAGATTATCCCTACATTCTCTTGAATGTGTTTTTCTGGGTTATAGTAATCAACACAGGTTGTTGATGTTACCATATTCCCATGCGTAAGACCTTTATCTCATGGCATGTCCTCTTTAACGAAGAACTCTTCCCCTTCGTTCAAAAGAAAGTGCAAAATGCTTCTCCCTTGTACCACTATTACACCTACTCCTGCTATAGTTGGATTACGACCTCCTACACCTACCTCTTCTCTTTTCATGCAGGCTACTTCATCAGACTCACACATTCTCTCTCTTGTGAGTTCAACCTCATCCCTTGGCCATTGTGAACCTGTTGGATCTCCTCCTCTCTCGGACACATGTCTTTCTCAAGACCTGATTTTGGTGCATGATTCATCTTGTGTGATAACACTACCTCTTTGCATTTCACAAAAACCCACGTTACCTCCTCCCATGCCAAATAATGAGATGCACGGCACTATTTTGGGTGGTCCCCTTTCTCTTTCTCACCACTCTTCATCATTGACTTCCCTGCCAAATATTAATAATCAGGTACCTGATACTATTTTGAGTGGGTCTCCTTTTCTTCTCTCTTTCCACTCTTCACCCTTGACTTCCTTGCCAAATATTAATAATGAGGTACGTGGCAGTATTTTGGGTAGCTCGAATCCTTTTCCTATATCCATAAAACAAAACTTGATTCCTCCTCCCATTGAACCTACATGCAGCCATCCCATGAAAACATGAAGCCACTCTGGGATTTTTAAACCGAACCCGAAATATGCTGTCAACACCAATTTAGTCCTTGCCACTCCGACCATAGTTAAATATGCATTCCTTCCCAAAGGCTAGAAGTCTACAATGGATGAAGAAATTCAGGCACTTGCTCGAAACCAAAAATGGTCTCTTGTTCCTCGTCATCATTCACAAAATGTAGTTAGCTGCCATTGGGTATACAAAACCAAGATAGGTCCTGATGGTTCAATTGTTGCAAAAGGCTTTCACTACGAGGTAAAAGTTGACTTCCTTGAAACCTTCTCTCTTGTAATAAGACACATAACTATTTGTTTGGTCCTTTTTATTGCTCTTATTAGGAAATGGTCATTGTTACTATTTGATATTAACAATGCTTTCTTGCATGGGCCTCTCTCCTAGCCATATTTATACATCAACCATTGGGTTATATTGATCTTACTAAACTAGACCATGTTTGTAAATTTCCACGTGCTCTCTATGGCCTATAATAGGCTCTTCGAGCATGCCATGATCGCTTCACCTCTTTCATGTTGGAATATGGCTTTCTCATGTCCTAAAATGATCCTTCATTATTCATGTATTAGTCAAACAACATTCACTTGTGGCTTTTGTTATATGTTGATGACTTGATAGTAATTAGGAGCTCCACTAAGGTTGTCGAGGATTTATTTTTGCTCTACGTTCAGAATTTTTTCTTAAGCAACTTGGTAATCTACACTTCTTCCTTGGTATAGAGGTCCACTAAACGGATACTAGGATGCATCTGAGCCAAAGGCAATTTGCCATGGACCTCTTGTCACGAGCCAACATGAGTGATTGCAAATCCATTGCCACACTGCTTTCCTCCAAAGCTCCATAGGTCAAGTATGGCTCATCTCTCTTTTCCTACCCATCTACTGTCAAAAGCCTAGTCAGTGCCCTTTAATATTTGACTTTGACTAAGCCTAATTTGTCCTTTGCTGTTACTTGACTTTGTCAAGTAATGCACGCTCCTTTTCTTCTTCACCACCACAATCTCAAGTGAGTTCTTCGTTACGTTCATGGAACAGTTGATTTGGGCATTTAGTTTCATTCCCATAGTAGGGAAGTTGCCCTTTACTTGGTGATCGACTTCTGGTTTTTGCTTCTTTATAGGAGCTAATTTAATCTCCTAGAGCTCAAAGCGCCAGTCGACAATGTCCAGGTCCTTTGCTGAATCATTGTATTGCTGCCTTGCTTTTGCTGCTGTAAAGCTTGCCTAGATATGTGCTCTTCTTCATGATCTTTTTGTATCTCAACTACATGCTACTCTATTGCATTGTGACAACATCTCAACTTTGCAACTCACGACCAAACTTGCTCTCAATGGCAAAACAAATCACATTTCCATTGATTATCATTTTATACGTTATCCATTACTACTATCTATGTCCCATCTTCTTGGCAGCTGTAGATATCTTCACTAAGCCCTTGCCACATCTCCCTTTTCTCTTTGAGGTCCAAACTTGGTGTAACATCTTATTCCCCGCCAAGTTTGAAGGGGGCCAAAGAAAGTAACAATCTGGAAGGAAAGCATTTATGTTAGCACAGTAAGAAAAAGTCAAAGATGGCATCTCCTGGTACCAATTTCCCTGGTCTGCCTCTAGCTAAAAAGGAAAAAGTTCATGTTCCTTCTACAGTCTCTAAAATAGCTCCCTCTCTAGTTAGGTTAGCCCAACACGCTATAGCTTCAAATCAAATTCAAAATCAAAATTCAAATGGTTATTCTACAACGGCCTTCTAGCTGTTAGCAGCCTCTGTACTCTTGTATATAAGGGATAAAAACCGTATCGCATTTCATCCTCTTGAATTTATATACTTTGTACTTCTTTTAGCTGTTCTTCAATATACAAGGCACAGTTCAACTACCATGAGACTCCTTCCGTTTAACAAATTTTATGAACTTCAACTCTCTAGCTTGCTTAGAAAAGAAGCTGAAAAAAATAACAGATTAAAGTAGTTAGTCTTTAAAAAGCTTTTTCTGAAAAGGGAAAAATCCACATGTAAGGAAAGGGAATATTTTATTTATATCTAAAATTTTATAACATATTACAAATATTGCTCATGCTTCCAACATTAACCCTAAAGATCCTTACTAAGTAATTAAATATGTAAAATTTCCTGGATTTTTTCCTTTCCCATGAGAAAGGGAGGTTCTTGTCGGAACTGATTTTTCAATTGTTTTCGAAACTAAATTGTTACATTTTAAGTTGGTATTATAGCTGGATTTATTTTCAAATTTTTGAGAGTTTGTGACCCACTAGTGGTAAAGTTTCATGAAGTTTGTTACAAATATTACATCTCACTTACTTTTTCTATGAAGTTTTTACCTTGTTTCCTTAAAGTTAAAAAAGTCTGTCCCTTTACTGGAAAGACCAAACAAAAATAAATAAAGAATCTTATCCTTCTAGTTGACTTGTACAAAATATTGTTGAAACAGTAATACAATGAATAGTAGACAATGCCAGTTGCCAATACCTATTTCATGAGAAACATCATGGAAGGTTTTATTTTCTTTACAATGACGGTAGCTTTTGAGGTAGCTGTGAGGTTATTTGGCCCTAACTCCAATGTTGCTATAGAATGGTATAATCATTCATATGTGATTTAAATAAGCAGAATTTATGTCAGCTCAAGCTCAATGGTAAAGAAAAAGACATCCGGAAAGAAAGAGATGAAGTGAATTCTAGGTGTAATGACAGAGGTTCTGGGGGAAAATCATTAGCGGATATATAGAAAGTTCAAGTCCTTCTCAAGTTTGCTAACAACTTTTACGTCGAAACGATAACTTGGTGCAGAGCTCTAGCCTTTTGGAACTTACTAGGCAATTTACATAAAGATTCCAAAGTATTGAAAGACTAATAATGGTGACTTTGAATTAAGATCAACTTTCAAATGAACACAAAAAGATGGCAAGTGTTTCACATTCGGTGTATCTCTCCTGCCGCCTTTCTTATTTGTTGCGACTACTTTCTTACCACAAGTAAGACAAACTATATTTGTTGAAAGTGTGTGTGTGTGTGTGCCGTGTATAAGATAAACTATATTTGTTGAAAGTGTGTGTGTGCCGTGTATAGAACATAAGGGGGGCATTTACGCCTTTTCACTTTATCATTGTACTAGTTTCTTTGTAGATGCTTTTTATTCTCTCTTCCAACGATTCATTCATCCATCTTTGTATCTTTTGATGAACAGATACTTGTATTCATTCATCTAGTTATAACACCATTTTGCTGAGTTATTATGCAATCATAGGTGTTCAAGAATATTATTTGGTGCAAAATGAATAAACAAGTTATGATGTCCATATTGCCAGTCTTGACAATGGCAGAAACATTAAAGCAAGAGAGGAATGGAAAGCCACAAGGCCGATGGAAAGTACGGTGACAAGGCGTTGCCTATCACAATAGACTATTATTTTTCCTCATACAACATAGAATAGTTGATGTTTGCTGAATCTCATCTTGGAAGCGGAAAAGGAGCACCAACCCGCGGTTGTACTCAATCCCTCCCACGCACGGCGCCTTTCCCTTCCACAGGTCATTCATTTTTGTTACATCAAGTCGAGTTGACTTTTTAGGTGGACAACAAAGCAAATAATCAAAACGTTTAATTTAGTTTCCAGCAATTTGACAAGCTGGACAAAGAAGTCAAAGCCAAGTTAGAGTACCGCACTCCAACTGGCGGAGACATAAGTCAGGCAAAAGAGATTTCCAACTTCAACTTTGTCGGCAAAGCGTGTGTAGACTTTTTAGGTGCAGGATGGCAAATTGCGTTCCCCACCGAAGTCAAGCAAAAGTGATTTCCAGCCCTATGTGCTTTGCGCATTGAGGCTTCCTAAAGGCCCCTCGTCACATGAAAAAAAAAAACAACAAAAATGAATTTATACAATGACCGCATAAGAACTTAGCTTAAAGTTTAACTTGACTCAAACACAAAGCCAAGGAAACATAAAAGGTAAAAGAAAAAAACCAATAGCGTAAATCAGCTCTCAAGTGGTTTCATGTTTTCCCGCTAAGTTGCGTATTTCCCACATGTAAACCCAAAATTATCTATAAACTGGAATTGAGCACCATACAAATAGAGAGCCTACGCGTCTCCCACGCGCAACTTACCGGGAATCTAGGTGTAAAAAATGTAAACGCAAGACAATTTTATGCCACACTATTTTATGAAAAAATAAATCTAAATTAGCAAGTAAGAAAATTATGATGTTGGTTTTACCAGCTTTGTCAATGGTAGAAACATTAACGCAAGAGTGGAACGGAAAGATTCAAGGCAGATGGAAATTACAGTGACAAGGCATTGCTTGGCACAATAGATTATCATGTTCCTCATTTACATCATATAATTATTGATGTTCTCCAAATCTCATATTAGAAGGGCAAAACAGCATCAACCTACTGTTGGTAGTCAAAACTTCTCTTGCACGGCGCCTTTCCCTTCTATACATCATTCATTTTTAATACATCAAGTGGAGGTGACATGGGAGACCTAAGTCGAGGAAAAGAGATTCCAACTTCAACTTTGTCGGCTGGCAGTGCGTAGACTCCAGCCCACGTCGTGCTTTGCGTGTCTGAGGCTTCCAACACCGCCCCAGGTCACATGAAAGAAAAAGAACAAAAATGAATTAAGATAGTGGAAACACAAGACTTTGCTTTTTGTCTTCACCTTTTAAAGGAGATTGTAGCATCAATAAATAAAATTTTATTGAACGATTAATTTATCAAGATAGACTTTCTATAATAGTAGAAATTTTTTAGTAATTTCCTTCGGTTAACATGTATTGTGTAGGAAGGTGACTCCCTCCTTCACTAGAATAAATACTAGACCTCATGCTTGTAGCATCATGTTCATTTTGAAGTCCAACTATTTTCTTAGCAAAATGATTAGCTTCCACACCTTGTTATGCTTTGCTTATATCCTTTTTAGTTCTTTCCTCATTGTTTTTGCACCTACATCCTACCTTGTAGCTGCAAATCCCACTTCAAGTACCAAGAACTCTACTTTTAGATGCTTAGAAATGGAGAGGGAGGCACTTCTTACCTTCAAAGAAAGTCTCATAGATCCATTAGGTTGGCTTACTTCTTGGAGTGGTGATGATTGCTGTAATTGGATAGGAGTTGGTTGTGAAAACATTTCCGGCCATGTCATTAAGCTTGACCTTAGCAACCTATTTACTCCTCTAAGAGAGATATATGCAAGCTACAATGACTATGAAGAAGCAAACATAGCCTATGAGAAGTCATGCTTGAAAGGTAAAATAAGTTCTTCTTTACTTGATCTAAAGCATTTGAGTTATTTGGATCTAAGCTTCAATAACTTCAGGGGAAGCAATATTCCCAAGTTTTTGGGTTTACTAAAGAGTTTGAAGTATCTTAATCTCTCATTCTCACAATTTGTTGGAGATATTCCTCCACACCTTGGGAATCTATCAAGGTTGGAATACCTAGACCTTAATTCATTTTTGAACAACAATGACTTTCCAAGATTGGAAGTGAAAGACCTTGAATGGCTTGTCAATTTTCCTTCTCTAAAGTACCTTAATCTAGGAGGTGCAGTTCTTAAGAAAGTAAAAGGTTGGTTTCAAGTGATTAATATGCTTCCCTCTTTATTAGAGGTACACTTACCTCAATGTGGACTTAATGTTCTTCCTTCATCTATTCACCTTGCCAACATCACTTCACTTTTAGTCCTTGATCTTTCTGGGAATTATTTTGGTACCCCAATACCACATTGGTTGTCAAATGTGAGTGGTCTTTCAACAATTAGTCTTAAGTATTGTTCCCTTAAAGGTTCTATTCCAAATGCTCTAGGACATCTACCTAAATTACACACCTTAAATTTGGATAACAACAATTTAATTGGAAAGATTCCAAGCTCCTTTACCAACCATTGCATGTTGCAAAGACTATACTTGTCCTACAACAACATTAGTGTGGATATAACTAAGTTGGTGGATGGTTTTTCTCGATGCTTTAACAATAGAAGTAGCATTGAATATGGTCATCTGAATTTTAATCATTTGCATGGGGGAACCTTGCCCCATTTCTTTAGAGGACCCAATACCTTGGAAATCATTCACCTTAATAATAATGTTGTTGAGGGCTTAATTCCAAATTCTATTGGAAACTTGTCATCATTGCAAGAATTTCATCTCTGTTGTAACCAAATGAAAGGAATGATTCCAACAAGCATTGGAAGATTGTCAAAGCTTGTTTCCTTGGATCTTTTTGCAAATTTGTTTGAAGGTGTCATAACTGAAACTCACCTCCAAAATCTCACTCAATTAAAATATCTATCCTTGTCTACAAGGTTTTCTATGAAACCTTCATTGGTTTTACAAATTGAACATGATTGGGCTCCTCCTTTCAAGCTAAAAATGTTAAGATTAAGTAACATGCAAGTTGGCCCAAAGTTCCCGTTGTGGTTAAAAACTCAAAATGAAGTAAAGGTATTTTTTCTCAATAATGTTGGCATTTCTGACACCTTTCCAAGTGACATTTGGATGTCTTACTCAAATATTCTTTATTGGTGTCTATCTCACAACAATCTGCAAGGACATGTACCACACTTACATTTTTCCCCTTCCATAGATTGCTTTGATACGCCCTGCAATTTGTACTTGAATTCCTTTTGTACCTGCCTGTTCAGTTAATTCAATAGCCTTTTTTATTGCTTTTCGAAACGAAACTCTATTCTTTAATTGTCCGGCTATAAATTCTGCGAGAATATTAGGATGCCCATAAGGGTTTGTAATTCTTGTAAGAGTAATATTTAGTTTTCGGTTTACATAATTAAACAACTTTGATGGCCCTATCCCGATTTTTCCTAGTAATCTTACTAGCATATGGCTAAATAACAATAGGTTTTCATCACCTATTCCTAACAATATCAATGAGTTGTTGCCCAATTTGATGTTGTTAGATCTCTCTTCAAATTTAATTATTGGCATAATTCCCCATTCTATTGGGATGCTAAAGAAGCTAGAATTTCTTGTTTTAAGAAACAATTCTTTGTCTGCAAAACTCCCTCCCCAATGGAAGAATTTACAAGATCTAAAAGAGTTAGACCTAGCAAACAACAATTTTTATGGTAGTCTTCCAAGGTCAATGCGACACTTGAGGCAGTTGAAAGGATTATTCCTACGTCAAAATCATTTTAATGGGGAGCTTCCTTATTTCCTTAGAAACTATAAAGACTTGAGAAGTCTTGATATTGGAGAAAACAAATTCTCTGGAAAACTTCCAACATGGATAGGAGAAAGTTTATCATCCTTGTTGATTTTAAACTTAAGATCCAACTTATTTCATGGGGATATACCTCCACAATTATGTCTTCTTTCAAGACTTCGAATATTAGACATTGCATATAATGAATTTTCAGGAGCGATCCCTTTATGTTTGGGGAACTTGAGTACTTACAATGGCAATTTTGATGGGATCATTAATAAAATTGTTCAAGATTGTAAAGGAAGGGAAGATTTGGATGAAATGGTGGTAGTTTGGAAAGGAAGGGAGGACTTATATGTTAATTTAGGTCTTCATAATATTTATTCTATTGACCTTTCTGGAAATAATCTATCAGGAAAAATTCCAGAAAATATAACAAGTCTTTTAAGATTGGTTAATTTGAATTTGTCAAGGAACCATTTAATTGGAAGAATTCCTGAAACAATTGGAAACTTGCAAGAATTGGAATCTCTTGATCTTTCACAAAATGAGCTTTTTGGTCATATCCCTAAAAGTATGTCTTACTTGAACTTCTTAAGTCATTTGAATTTATCATTCAATAACTTGTCTGGAAGAATTCCACAAGGGAATCAACTCCAAACACTTGATGACTCTTCTATTTATCAAGGAAATCCTTTTCTTTGTGGACCTCCTCTTTCAAAAAATTATTATGAGAATGAAATTGAACCCAAAGCAATACCAATAAGCAAAAATGGAATTGAACCATTATCTTTCTACATTGGAATGATAATTGGATATATTGTTGGATTTTGGGGGGTTTGTGGCATACTAATTGCCAAAAGAGCATGGAGACAAGCTTACTTTGGATGCATTGAGAAGCTAAAGGACAAAATTATTGTTTCCTTAATGGTTAAAGCTCATTGCTAACTAAGAAAGGCCAAGGGAGAGAGCAGTGGAGCCCATGGATAATTTGAGTTTTCCATACTAGCATAAACTTATATTTTAAGTTTTTCTAGTTGCTATATGCTTTTCTATTTTCTTTTTAATTTGTGATTAGTTGTGGATGTTGGCAAGCCCATCGATGACATAAGCCTTCCTTATTAGTTTTATCTTCTAATGTAAGTTTTTCTTGTTCTTATACATTTTTCTATTATTTAATTATAGTTTATGATGATTTGTGGATGTTGAACATAATCTTTAGATAACTATTAATTTTATGTGAATAAGAGAAATTGTCTACACTATGAATATGGCAAACAAGATATCTACTATAAACATTGCTTTCATTTCAGAAAACATTTTCTTTGGATTACTTCAAAATCTACAGTTTTTATTATTTTGGCCAATAAATATGTTGATTGGACTATTTTTAGGCTATTACTATTTTTTATGATCATTATCTTGCGCTAACTAGATTATATTAAGAAATTTGTGTTATTTTTAGCATTGGAAAATCAAGCATATTAAAATAATACGTCACTTTTTGCATGATTATGTTCAAAAGAATGATGTACATCTTGAAGTTATTGGAACTAAACACCAACTTGCTAATATTTTCATAAAACTGTTATCCAAATAAAGATTTTCCATTCTACAAAGAGAGTTAGTCATGTGCAACTTATTGCTTTGCTACTATATTTTCCGTTCTTTTGTTGTATCACTCTTCGTTAGCTGGCTGTTTTGATTGCTGGTTGACACCATTTACGGGGCAGTTTCCACCCTTCAGGTATGTCTTTTCTTTCCACACCTATTTTGATGATGGCCAAAAAGGGGAGAGGTATACATATATGAAAAGTATTTTCATCATCTCCTATATAGTGGTGCAAGCATATTACTGTTATGTTCCAAATTCATTCGAATCAAGACATGTGCTCTTCTAACACGTTATTTTCAAACCATATGTGCATGAATATGTCCAAACAAAATGCATATATATACTTTTCATATAAATTCAAAGCTTATCATTAAAAAAATTCAGTTATGAAAACTTTTTGAATGAAAGTTTTGTTACCACTAAAAAAAAAAGGAAGATTGTTAGGAATATGGTTAGTCCTTAGTTATTTATGATGATGACAATGGAAAGGTCTTTCAAATTGGTTTTTTCATATTAGTAAAAATGCGACAAAAAGAAAGACAACACAACACATTTTATTGAGCACTCCTTATTACCATCACCTTATATTGCAAGTTTTTTTAGTTGTTCTACATTTTATGTTGTTTACTTTTCGTTTATGATGAGTTTTGTATGTTGGCAACCCCATGGGTGTTAGGAACTCCATGGATGATTTAAGCTTTCCTTGTTATCTTGCCTTGTAAGTTTTTCTAGTTTTTATAAATTTTTTATTGTTTACTTTTAGTTTATGATGAGTTGTAGATGTTAGCAAGGCCATAGATGATATGAGCTTTCCTTATTATTTTGTACTGTAAATTCATCTATTGTTTACTTTCTATCTATAATGAATTGTGGAAGTTGGTAATATCTTTAGATGACCATGAATTGTATGTAAACAAATGGAATTGTCTACAAGAGGATTATATCAACCAATATGTCCAATGTAATCATAATTGGTAATTTAAACAATAATTTCTTTGTATTACTTTAAAAACCGTAATTTTTAACCTTGATTTTTTAACATTTGGATTTGATCATTTTTTCAGCTATTATAATATTTTTCTAGTTCTTCTTGAATTAACTTGATTCTATTAAGAAGTTTGTTTATGTCTTCCACTCCTCATAGTTAAATATATTTTGAAGTTAACCATAAATATATAAAACTTCTTGAAAAATTACATATATATAATACTTTAAACTATTATACTCTTGTGCTAACAAAATATGGAATACTATGTAGAACGAAGAATAAAGCTAATGAATATTTTTGATATACATTGGTTGTTACATGAAACTTTGTGTTGAGATTAGAAAAGAAAATAAGGAGTTTTAGGGCTGATTAAACCGTCTTTTTGAAACAAAAATCGTTGGGTTTCTCGTCAAATTAGGTAATAAGCCTCTTTCCCCTATTATTTTTTAGAATGTAGGCAAAAATAAAAGGCTAGAGTTTTCATAATTTGTCAACAACCTCTTCATTGTTGTTTATACCGAGCCGCATGTGGCTAGCAAGGTGTTGTGAAATCTGTGACTAAGACGTGGCAAGTAATTGTGATTAAGACATGGGGCTAAAAGATATGTAGATGTGATTAAGCCGTGTGTGGCTTGTTGTTGCGGTTTGGGCTTGTGTGGGGTGATTTATTTGAGAAATTGATTGTTTATGTTCCATGAATAGGAATTGTGGTGTATTAAACGTAAGAGGGCGTGTACTCAAAATAAGTGCAGTATGTATTAACCTATCCAGTATGGCGTACCTTCCCCACTATCAAAGGACGAATTAAACTTCAAGAAATGGATTAAAAAGAGAGAGAGAGAGAGAGATAAGGGTGCTTGACAGGCCCATCCTCCCACATGTCGAAAACTTGATACCATTCTTCTATACATTTCATTGATTATTACTTGTCAATATCTCCTGGCCAATTGTATGTAGAAGACTTGAACTGTGGATTTTTCGCGTACACAACATCGTAAGTATTTCTGGTAGTTCTCGTCTATTGTCTTTCCTGTTACACTAGCTTTAACTCAAAATTGGGTGGAACAAGATCTCAGATCAAAATAATTGGTTCTAATAAAGTCTTTATTGGCTTTGTTTGGTCACGACAATAATAAAGAAACAAGATTGCTATATTGCTATAAGTTAAACCTTAAGTGAACTCGAACCCAAACTTTAATCAATCTCGGACTGAAAGTCCTAAAACAAATCCAGAAAACAATCAAAGCACCAGACTGGGATATTGTTATAGCCTATGGAGCCTCCACTTTTCCTCTTTAACTTCCACCCATCCTAGCGTGAGCCCGCAGTTGAATAAAGGAACTGGCTGGAAACACTTCAGCCATAAAGAAAACTGAGGAAGAAGAAGAATGCAACTGTAAACTGTATTTTTGTATCTATTATCTATTCTCTATAGTGTACATCGTGAGTTTATACATAGAAGGCATAAAGAGATAAAATGATATCGGTACCCCTATAGGACTAGGGTGATCATGGTGAGCTAAGTGATGTGACCGTGTGTGTAGGTGTAGGTGTAGGAATAGGTACAGTTAACAGCCCCCCGCAAGCTAATTGATTAGGATAAACAGTTAGCTTGGATCATAAAGAACGGAAGCGTACTGTAGAAAGCCTTTTGGTGAAGATGTCCGTAGGTTGATCAGCAAAAGATATAAAGTGAATGAGGAGTTGACCGCGGAGAAAACGCTCTCGCATGAAGTGATAATCAATCTTAATATGTTTAGTGCGAGCATGGAAGACAGGATTGGCTGCAAGATACAGTGCAGAAAGGTTGTCACACCAAAAGGTAGGAGGATGAGGGGGTAGAGCCCGAAGATCACGTAGAAGATATTCAATCCAGATGACTTCAGAAGCGGTATCAACAAGGCATTTGTACTTAGCCTCGGTGCTGGAATGGGCAACGGTCCGTTGTTTGCGCAAGCACAAGGAAATAAGGTTGGAACCGAGGAAGACACAGAAGCCACCAACAAAACGGCGATCATCACGGTCACCAGCCTAACTAGCATCGGAAAAGGCATGAAGAGAAGTCGAGGGACTATGAGTAAAAGAGAGCCCGTAGTGAGGAGTGTTAGCTAAATACCGTAGGATGCGCTTCACAGCTTGCCAGTGCGTAATGGTGGGAGCATGAAGGAACTGACAGGCAATGTTAACAGCATAAGCGATGTCTGGGTGAGTGAGGGTGAGATATTGGAGGGCTCCCACGATGCTTTTGTACTGATGAGGATCAGGAAGGGGCTCGCTAGTCCACTAGGAAAGAGGCTCAGTGAGAATGCATGGAGTGGAGACACCACGGGCATCAATCATGTGGGCACGAGCAAGGATCTCATGGGTGAACTTTGCCTAATGAAGAAAGAGGCCATGTAAAGTGAAGTGAGCTTCCACACCAAGAAAGTAGTGGAGAAGGCCAAGATCTTTAATAGCAAACTCCTGCTGCAAGACTACAAGAAGAGAACTTTGCATGATGCTTTTGTACTGATGAGGATCAGGAAGGGGCTCGCTAGTCCACTGGGAAAGAGGCTCAGTGGGAATGCATGGAGTGGAGACACCACGGGCATCAATCATGTGGGCACGAGCAAGGATCTCATGGGTGAACTTTGCCTGATGAAGAAAGAGGCCATGTAAAGTGAAGTGAGCTTCCACACCAAGAAAGTAGTGGAGAGGGCCAAGATCTTTAATAGCAAACTCCTGCTGTAAGACTGTAAGAAGAGAAGAAAGAAGGGCTTGGGGGGAGCTTGTAAGTAAAATGTCATCAACATACACAAGGATCACACAACTATAGTGGGAAGTATGGAGCAGGAAGAGAGAAGTGTCAACAGCGGAGATGTAAAAGCCTAGAGATAGTAAGAAGGCACTAAGGTGCTGGTACCAGGCACAGAGGGCTTGTTTGAGCCCATATAGTGACCGACGAAGGCGACAAACATGATGGGGCTAGGAGGAGTCCTAAAAACCAAAGGGCTGCAACATGTAAACCTCTTCAGAAAGAGTGCCATGAAGAAAGGCGTTGGAGATGTCCAACTGCTGAATATCCCAACTACGACAGTCGGCCAAGGCAATGACTGTACAAGTAGTAACTGGTTTAGCCACAGGGCTAAAGGTCTCAGTATAATCAATGTCGGGCTGCTGGTGAAAGCCCTTTGTAACAAGCTGGGCTTTGTATCTCTCAAGAGAGCCATTTGAACGAAGCTTAACCTTGTAGACCCACTTACAACCGATAGGGCGAGCATAAGAAGGTAAAGGAGCAAAATCTCAAGTATGGTTCTGGATAAGAGTAGCATACTCAGTGGCCATGGTAGAGCGCTAGTGGGGGTTGCGAGAGGCCTGGGGGAAGGAGGTGAGTTCAGGGTAGGGATGAGTCGGGCGGTAAAAGCGAAGGTGTGGTTATGGGTAAGGGTGTGATGGCTAACAGTGCCATCTTTCAGGCGGGTAATCATAGGATGGCAAGGAGTAAGGGGTGGGGCTAGGCTAGGTAGGGGAAGAGGAGAGATCAAGGAGAAGAGAAAAAGGAGAGGAAAGGGAAGGAGAGGAAGAAGGGGAGGAAGGAGAAAGGGCTACAGTGGGATGGGGAAAAGAGAAAAGAGGAAGAGAAATAGGAGAGGACGTAGAAGGGGGAGAAGAATGAAAAGAAGAAGGGAAGTGAGCAAATGGGAAGGTGGACTCATCAAAAAGAGCATCAGTAGCAATGTAGAAGCGATGGGTGTCAGGATAGTAGCAGCGGAAGCCGCGATAGCCAGGAGGATAGCCAAGGAAAATACATGGACGAGAGCAAAGGGAAAGTTTGTAAGGGGAATAGGGATGGAGATAAGAAAAAATAGCACAACCAAAGGCATGAAGAGAGGAGAGATCAAAAGGAGAGTGAAAGAGGGTTTGCCAGGGAGAGAGGTGATTAAGGACGGGGGTAGGGAGACAGTTAATCAGGAAAACGGAGGTCTCAAATGCAAAGTCCCAAAAATGAAGTGGGACAAAAGAGTGAATGAGGAAAGCAAGGTTGGTCTCAACAATGTGATGATGTTTTCGTTCCGCAGTACCATTTTGGAATGGAAAGTAGGGACAAGTGAGGCACTAATGAATACCATGAGTGGTACGAAAGGCGAGAATAACAGTGGATAGGAACTCGAGAGCACCATCACACTGAATCATGCGAAGAGGAAGCTGCAACTGGGTGGTGACATAAGAATGAAAGGCAGTGAAAATAGAGAAGAATTGAGAGCGAGTAGAGAAGGGATAGAGCCAAGTAAAACGAGAGTAATCATCTACAAAACAAACATAATATTTATAACCATTATAGAAGTTACAAGGGTGGGGCCCCACACATTAAAATGAACTAGTTCAAGGGGAGAAGAAGCCCAAGACTAGGTGGGAGGATGGGGATGGCGATGGCGATGGCTTTTACTAAGAGCACATGCAGTACATAAGGGAAGGGGGCCCCGAAGGACAGGGATGTTCGTAGAAGACGAAAGACGAACAACTACATCAGAAGATGGGTGGCCCAAACGATGATGCCATAGTGAGAGGGAGCTGGAAGATGAAGTAGAGAGGGCCGATGAAAGAGACGTTGGGGCAAACAAAGAAAGGCGGTAGAGACTATGATCAAGAGGCCCATGGAGGAGGATCTGACCAGTGTGTAAGGAACCAACAGTAAAGTGAGTAGCATAAAAATGAAAGAGAGTGGTTATCATGAGCAAAATGTGAAACAGAAAGTAAATTTTTAGTAATACCAAGAACAACAAGGACATTAGACAAACGGAAGTAAGGAGGAGAGGAAGACTGAAAAGTACCTATATGGGTGATGGGAAGGGAGACACCATCGCTCACAGTCAGCTGCTGAGATCTAGTATAGGGGGTGATAGTGGTGAGAGAGGCGGGGCTGTCAGTAACATGGTGGGTGGGTCCGGAGTCAGCAAACCAAGCAGAGGTAGTAAAAGCTGAGGGAGGAATGGAGGGAAGATGGGCCAAAGGAGGGGGTAGGGAGTTCAAATAGGCTTGAAGAAGGGGGCTCAAAAGAGGAGGGGGTAGGGAGCTCAAATGGGCTTGAGGAGGTGGGGTTAAAAGAGAAGGGGGAGTGAAGGCCGAAGGTGCTAAAGGGGCCAGCCCTGATAAAGGAGTTTGGGCCAGGCCCGAAGTGGTGTGAGATGGGTTCGAAATGGGGTAGGGAGAAAGGGTTGTAGGTAGGTGGGCTGGGTCCAAAGAGGATGGGTAGTGGGTTGAATTATAAGGGAGAGTAGGGTGGGCTTGGGCGAGGTGGGCCTGAGGGGAAGGGTGAGGTTGGGCCGAGGAAGTAAAAAGGGAGGTGGAATGGGTGATTGGGCTGGGGGGGTGGTTGTGTATTTGTCCCGGCAAGTAGTGGCATAGTGGCCACGCCGGCGACATATCTGACAATAGGAGATGCGTCGGCACCCACCGCGACCATTGGTTGCCGCATGTGGCAGCACTGGCGAGGGGTTTGCCGGTGGAAAAGAAGGATTCGGCAGCAACAGTGGTGAGGATTGCAGTGGAGAGGCGCATGGGGGCCATGTCAGCTGGGAAGAGCTTTGATTTGCAGAGGCAGAGGAGGGCAAACTGTGAGCGGCAAAGGCCGCAGGTGGAGGAGGAACACCGGCATCCTAAGCAGCAACGTCAACCATGGACTCGTGAGAGAGAAAGAGTCCATGGAGATCTTCGCGTGAGAGAGGCGCGATGCGGGAGGAAACTGAAATCGCGATAGCGAAAGGTTGAAATTTGGGGCCTAATCCACGAAAAACATGAGTGTTATAGTTGAAGTCATGTAGGCACTCTCTGATTAGGGCTAATTGGTTGGCGATGTAGGTCACTTGTTGAAGATATTCGGCAATGGTGCAACCGCCTCGACGCATCGACTGAAGTTCCATGCATAAAGAGGTGACGCGGGCAGTGGATTTAGCAGCAAAAGTGGTGGCTAAATAGTGCCAAATAGCAGCCGAAGAACGAAAAGTGGTGAGTTAGGCGACAATCGGATGAGTTGAGGTGGTCAGAAGCCATCCCATGGCGGTCTGATCATGGATGCGCCACTAGGAATGGGTGGGATTAGGGACTTGAGTAAGGCAAGAGGGCTGAGATGTAGTGGCGGAAACGGTGGTGGGAAGGATAAGATGGGTAGAGGGCTTAGGTTCGAAACCATCGACGACCAGAAGAAGCTGGGCGGCGTTGAGGTACGATTCAATCATTGTCTGCCAGATGACATAGTTGTTGCCGGTGAGGCGTTCTAGCAATGACGGCGCCAGAAGGATGGTAGGGTTAGGAGAGGCATGGGTCGGGTCGAAGGGTTTGGTTGTATCTGGGCCGGTAGTGGAGGAAGACATTGGGTCGAGTAGCAAGAAAGGGTGGGTTTAGGACAGAAAAAAAAAAAAAAAAGATGAGGAAGAGGAAAGCCCACTGGATGTCGTCGAAGGGATTTTTGGCTCACGTTGGACTGGCTCGATACCAAGTTGAATAAAGGAACCGGCCGAAAACACTTCAGCTGTAAAGAAAATTGAGGAAGAAGAAGAATGCAACTGTAAACTGTATTTTTGTATCTATTATCTATTCTCTGTAGTGTACATCGTGAGTTATACATAGAAGGCACAAAGAGATACAATGATATCGGTACCCCTATAGGACTAGGGTGATCATGGTGAGCTAAGTGATGTGACCGTGTGTGTAGGTGTAGGTGTAGGAATAGGTACAGTTAACACCCAGTATCACCAAAGTTGGGCGCCAACATGATGCTTGAGGGCTGTATGCGACATTACTGACCTTTCATGACCAGCACTATATCGGAATCATCAAGCGGAAAAGGATCAAACTGAGAAAGCATCTCAAAGGTTTGATCCAGCTAGTGGATGACACAAACATGATCCTTCTTGACTTCGTGTTCTAGGTGAACTTCTAGTCATCCATAGTGAACACCTGTTCTAGGTGAACACGTAATTTAGTCGTCCATAGTGAGTTCTAAACTTTTTAATAATTATAATGTTTATATACAATACATGTAATATATATATTGGTGGAAATGTAAATTGAATTAATAATAATTGAAGTACATAAGCATGGAGACATACTTCAGCCTTACATAAAGCACATATATATATTATCTTAATTACATTAACAATATATTTTTATTGACGTCATAATAAATTTTAACTTATTCAAAAAGATATTTTCTCTTCATTTTCACGTTGTAAAATAAAAGGCTTGTAGAAAATGGAATGGTTATGCTCTTAACGTTGTAACATAAATTGCTCTGCTTTGTGGCTGTATACACAAGTTCTGCTTTTCATTCGACTTCGAGGTAGTGTACAAAAGCACCTTACACAGTAGCTGCTATGCTGCAAGTAGCTAGATGAACGTGCAGTCAGCCTATAAATTCTACACCATTTTGTCATAAAGATGATGGTTTTGTAGGTAGATACTTCGCAATGGATGCTATGAGTTTGATATCTTATCCACTGATTTCCAAATGTGAACTAATTTTTCTTAATAACTACGGAGGTTTTTGTACATAAATGTTATTCTTTCTTGATTATAGTGTTCGAACCTCATTGAACTATTAATTCTGGTTGCAAGATAAGGTTGAATCTAACAATTCTGGATTGGATAATTGAAATCAAAGGACAATTTGGATTAAGGGAAGAGTATCATATGTGAGCAGGAAACCGTAAGTCATCTCTCCTTCACTCACGCCGCCGACCTACCACATAAAAGCACGTTCATATATTGAGTTTGTCCGACCATGTCGACCATTGCTTGCTACTTCGTGGCTGCCTATCTTGGTTAGATGGCAAAATTCTACATCTAGAAACTTGTGTGGTGGTCCTTGAGCCGGACAGCTTTAAAAACGAAAAAAAAAAAAAAATGGTCCATAAGCCCAAGAATTTAGGTCAAACTATTTTATGGCAGCTTAATGAAGATTGGGCCAAATTGACTTCGGTTGTAAATAACACTAGCTCTGTGTTTTGGAAAACGCAGAATAATTTGAACAGAAGTATCTTTCTTCTGGCTTCGATTGTAACAGGCAGCCGAATGTGAACGTGTGAAGAAGTGTGGGGTATGTCCAGTTTTGCAAAAGCTTTTACAAGACACGGAGAAGATCCGACCCGAATAGCGGAAGGCAGCGTGGAGAGTTGCTTTAGAAGAAAGTGCGTGATGTCAGTGGATATGCGTAGCAGGTTTCTCCTCTCTCATGAATCATTTTTATGAAGTCTACTGGCCCTCCTCTTTAGACTCTGATATTGCTTGGACTTCAATCTTAATCAGCTTCTTTTTCCCAGCCCCAGAATTACTTTTGTGTAGGAAATTATTGAGAGAATACTTCGTGGATTCCTAAGGAGCCTAAAAGCCTTGTTCAAACACGTAAGAAAGTTTGAGCGGTCGTAATAGCATGCAAGAGTTGGTTTTGGATGATTTCAAGAAGTGGCACTTATAGATGACAAATATTGGTTCAGTCTTTGCTGTACCAAACAATAACTATATGTATATGCATTGAATTTTTTTAATGCATTGATCAACAGAATCATTATAATGTCTAATCTAACTTTAATTTGAATATTTTAATTTTATTCATAGATATTTTTTTGATAAGCTTGAAATTTGTATTAAAATTTTAGTTTACGAATTTTTTTCTTTTTTAAATATTTTTAACATGCACTATTTTATATTAATTTAATAAGAGTCAACTAAAATAGTTTATCCCCTAATTGATTTCAATCGGTGGTTACGATTTAGATCACAAATAATATAACATTATTTATAAGGTCCTAAATGGATAGTATTTTTGACTTAAAGTTCTTATAAGTGAATAAGAAAACCTTTAAACAAACTGAAGCAAGCTCGCATAAGATTTGATTATTAGACAAGTCCACTAGCTCGTCAGTTTCTATGCTGACTTTGTCACGAAGGAACATAACGCAGGGAAGGCCAAAACAAGCAGCAATTGCTTGCACGTGCCGGAACTGATATGCTACTTACTTGTCTGAAGGTAAAGGATTAGAACATATATATATATATATATATATATATATATATATATATATATATATATATATTTAACGATTTGTTGTAATGAACTGAAGAAAAAAAAATCACAGAAAATTCTTAATTGTTGCTCCTCTCCTTTACTGCACTGCTTGTAAAGCTTTCATAGATAAGGGTTGAAAGACTGGTAGGTTAGAAGTGTGGGCAATCATAAAGATTCTCCGAGATATGCCGGTGAGTCCCAAAAAAGTGAACAATATACATAGGTGAATATGTATTCTTTTCACTAAGAAAGGAAAAAGCATATCTGCTTTGCTTGTCATTGGCTTCTGCGTGTCTCTCCAGTCGACAATTTCTTAAAAAACCGGACAGGAAGGATGCGTGCTTCTGTAGAGAACTTATTTTCAATTTTTAAGTGATAGATTGAAAAGGTTTTTTTCGAACATGTGGCTGTGAGTTGCCACTTTTTTGATAATGTGTGATAATTCACATCATTAACAATAATTTTTTTATCAAATAAAAAGGAATGTAGGAAAGTTAGGTGTTGTTGAACCTTGAACTTGACCGATTGGGTAGTATTCCTTCTGGCAAGTGAGGTTTAAATTTGATCGAAAATGTTTACTTGAGAAAGAAAAAAACACGTACGTATGCAATAAAAAAAGAATTACATATATAAATACTTTAAGTATTGTTGAGAATGTGTCAATGCTCTGCTTTAAATACATGCAATCAGTAGGGGTGGAACTTGTCACAAAATTGATTTGATTGACTGGAAAGCTTTCCTGAACATTGTCGTTATGAATGCTCAGTGAGCTATCTTTGTCCAATCAGGGTACGTTGTCTGCTAGGTTAGATTAACATTATGATTAAAACTCTCACTTACTAATTTATACTGCTTTGTGAATAATTTTTAGATTTTTATCTTCTTTTATTTTTTCTTTTATAACTCCAACATCTTGGAGATGTCAAATCTGGGACCAAATACCTACTCACTATCAAAGTAAGCATTTATTGACTTAAAAAGATATTATTTAGGATTTATGCCATCAGGAGGTGTATTAGTGTTCCGTAGTAAAGTAGTTGTTATGTTATTGGATTTGTATCACATCATGCTTAAAGTTTTATGATTCATGAAATGATTTTGTATTCAAACAAAATATGCATGTGTATAAGGTTTAAAAACAAATTTTTGAAGCAAATAATTATCTGTTCTTTAAATTCTTAAGCATATGTCAACTTTAGGTTTACAGTATTTGAATCAACTAATTTTTTTAAATATTTGATCTAACTCTATCTTAAATATCTTAATTTTAATCATACATCTCTTTTATTGGTATGTTTTAAATTTGTATTAGAACTTTACTGTATGAATATTCATTTTTATTTCTTATAACATTCATAGTTAATTAATTTTCTAATATAAACAAAATGAGAGTCCTATAAAGTAGTTTTTCGTCGTATTAACTTAAATGAATTGTCATAATATAGATGTCCTAATTAATATATAGTTATTTATAATGTCTCTCATGGATAATATTTTCGAAATAGAATTTTTATAAATAAATAAAAACATCTTGAAGAAATTTATCTAAATTATATAAGAATAAATGAAGGTTAAAAGGACGGCCATGAGACGCATGAGCATGGCGGACAATCCCAAGAAAGCGTCAGAGAAATGTCTAAATCTAATGTGAATGAACGACGGGAGAGGGGGTTCAGTACTTTTTGCCGGTGAGCTCAATGCTTTCACGTCAACATGCGTTCGTAAAAAGGTCGGCGAGGCTTCCCATGCCACAGTGCCATCGTACCAAACAAGATGAGAACCTCTGCATTTACCAGATGAAAAATCGGCTATGATGCTAGCAGCTTGTGAAGACATTTACTGCAATCAACCTTGAGATTTCTTCTAATTTGCGTTTGGAATCTTTTAAAATATGTTCTGAATATTGTGATAGCGAACAAAGTTTGGAACGGCAAAGAGAACCTTTGTTCCTTTGAGATATTCGATAAAATTAAAAACATAAAATAAGATCAGCATGCCCTTGAGTGAGGATGATATGCATGAATCGAAAAAAAAAAAAAAAAAAAAAGAGGGCCTCGATATTGAGGTTGAACAATGAGTTCTTCATATATGCTTGCTTTTAGGCAAGTAACTCGAAGTTTCCTCATGTTTAATTGAGAAGGGAAATTAATGGCAACTTCTCTCCCCTAACCCATACTCATTCTTTTAGGGTCGGTTAAAGTCACATTCTTGCCACGTCACCCTCATTGGATTTTCGAATTCTCCATCAAATAAAAATTCCAAGAATAATGTCGGCCACCAACTACAAAATCAATAAGATGACTCCATATTCAAAATTCAAATCAATTTCTATACAATAAATTCAAAGTTAGAATATTATCCTCATATTTCCCAACCAAGATAATTATGAATTTCTACTTTTAAATGTTTTCCTAAATTGTAATAGTTGACTATTATTTATGTAATTATTTTTTTTCCTAAATTAGAGATTTCATTCATCACTATAAATAAGGTATAGTCCTGTATATATAATTTATTGAATTCTAAACATTTGTTCTCATATTATGTTTGTCAAAGGATTTTACTTTGATTTAAAAGTTCTTGTACGAAATTTAATTATTTTATAGAGTTAATCCTTTTAACTTGGTATCATCCGCCAATGGCATATGCCTTTCTATTTGTTTTCAATCCTACTCCTAAAATGGCTGCCCAAAACAATCACATTCACGCTACTGCACATGCCTTACCTTTACTCACACATGGCAACCCAACTATCCCTATCGTTGCAATTCACCTCGAAGGCAACAACTTTTTGGTCTAGAAAGCACAAATTGAATCATATCTATGTGCTTCTAGCCTTCAAGTATACTAGATGGCTCATACCCGTGTCCATTTGAGTATATCACAAACACAACTAATGATAGCACCATTGTGCACAACTCAAATCCTACTTACTAGGATTGGCTTGTTTGGGACCAAACTGTCCAAGGTTGGATACTAAATACCTTAGCTAGGATTTGGATTGCTTTTGAAATGAGTTCCATATCCACATCACAACCTATGCCTTTGCTTTTAAACTCCACCTATAAGCCATTAACAAAGGACATCATTTTGTAACTGATTTCATGTAGGAACTTGATGTTATTGTTGACCAGTTGCGTCTCATTGGTGAAAACATATCAAATAATGAATATCTAACACACATTTGTTGAGGTCTCGAGAACCCATTCACATTGCACACCTTAACTATTTCTGTGCACACAACACATCTCTAACCCATGAGAATTTGTGTGGGTTACTGCTAAACCACGAGGCCCAGCTAAAACTAGTAGAACAAAGCCTGTTGACTGCCACTTACTCCATGGACACCGTCACTACCAACTCATAAGCCAACAATGCTGCCTTTGCCACCAAATTTGTGACGAATAGCACCACTACTCGCTCCCTTAGCCATCTTAAACACACCTCACACCTAATGCCCATCGCCAACTCCAACCATCGGTTTTTTCTTGCCTTTGTTGACTATAGATTGTAGATTTAGTGCTAGATTTGACATAGAAATGGCCACCCCACTTGCTAGTGGCAATACATGTATACCCCTTCTACCTCAACCCAACTCGTTCCAAACACCCATACCAGAAACTCCAATTTAAGCCTACAACATCTTGAGGTCAATACCATTATTCATGGCCCCCCAAACCAAAATAATATGGCCTAACGTGAACATGAATGGTTCCTTAACTTCGGGCCATTAATCACATTGCTTCTAACCCCTATAGGCTTGACAACATACTTAACTATAATAAGGACCAAGAAGTCATTATTGGAGATGGAATGGACCTTCTTATAATTCATACAAGTAATATTCATACCAACAAAATTTACATTTATATAATATTTTAGTTGTTCCACACATAAAAAAGAAGTTACTTTCCATTTTCAAATTTACAAAAGGATAATGATTATGTCTTTTTATTTTATCCTATTTTTTTTGTGATACAGAGTTTGAAAATGAAGAAAATTCTACTTCATAGACAAATTGATCATAGGCTATACCGACTTAATTTGAAGCCTCCTCAAATGTTACTAGTTGGCACTATAATATAGGACATACAAATTTTAGCAATGCAATAAATTTGTTGAGAATAAATGATATTTCATTTCATGGCAAATTTTCATCTTCTTATAACTCTTGTTGAGTTTCTAAAAGCCCACGTCAAGCCCATCCTTAACCAATCACATGGCTAAGGTCCTTTTGGATTTAATACAATTTGACATTTGGGGGCTTATCCTAATTATTTCGTTCACTATAATCAATATTATATTTGTTTTATCGACGATTACTTAAAATCTACATGGTATTATTCAATATAATCCTAGGATGATTTTTTAAATATTTTTAATAAATTTTGTACATTTGTTGAGAATCAATAACAATCCATAATTAAGAGTATTTAATGTGATAGTGCTAAAGAATTTCTTTCCCACTCTTTTAAAAAGATTCTTGTCAACAAGGAAATATCCCATAAAATCTCTACACCATATTCTCCATATCAAAATAACTCTCTTGAGCATAAACACAAACACATGACCGAATATGGGCTTTCAATGCTCTATCAAGTCCACGAACCACTCAAATACTAGGACTATGCATTTGAAACAACAATCCATATTCTAAATAGATGATCGAGCCCCATAACAAAAATAAATCACCATGAAAAAAACTATACAATACCTTTCCTACAATCTCCCATCTTAAAATATTTGGATATCTGGTTTACCCTTATTTACATCCATATTCAAAACATAAATTAAGATATCCCATGGGATATAAAGGTTACCAATGTCTTTGCCCTTTTATAAATAAAATATATTATTTTTTATGCTTCTTTTGAAGAATATCAATTTTTGTTTCATTAAACATAAATTATTCTAAATTCTTCACCACTTTCAACCTATTTTGCACCACCTTCATTTGTGTCCCTTCCAATGTTTTACAATCATTCCAACATACAAGAATATTTGAATACCACATCTAATGCAACATCAAACACATTAACATCTTAAGATTTGAATTTACCACCTCCTTTGCCTACTACAACACAACCACCTCCTAATCATTCTATGACTACATGATTACGAGAAGGTACAAGCCCACATTGCACTTTAATGTGACAACATATCTACACCTTAATTGCTTTTGTACATCCCTACACGAAACCACACACTTTTATTGAAGCCTTTAAAGATTCCAATTGGTAAATGTAAATATAATTTAATAAAAAATACAATATATATTACCTAAAATAAACAAAATAACCCTATAAAAAAATAAAGATTTTAGCAAAACCATTGCTAATTAATACACTTCTTTAATAAAAAATCAAACATGAGAATTGCTTCCTTTCCCATCTCACATTAAACCTATTGAATGCAAATGGATTTATAAGATTAAACTATACTATAATGGTTCGCTTGATCAATACAAGGCACGTTTAGTTGCCAAATGCTTTCACCAATGCCCTGGCCTAGACTACACTAACACCCTCAATCTCATCACCAAACCCATTACGATTCAAATTGTCATCTTTCTTATGTACACACAAGGATGGACCATTAAACAACTTAATATTAAAAATGCATTCCTTCATGGTAATTTAGATGAAAAAGTATACATGTTCCAACCATAAGGTTTAATTGACTCTACTCATCCACACTTTGTTTGTCGCCTTAAAAAATTTACATATGGATTTAAACAAGCCCAACGTACTTAGAATCATAGACTTAGCACTTTTCTCAATGAATTGGTTTTACTCCTTCCAAGATAAACTCTTAATTATTTATCGTACACAAACCCAATTACACCATATTTATTTTAATCTATATTGGTGATATTATTTTTACAAGCAATAAAGATGCCCTTCTTAGGCATACCTTATCTTAACCATTCAAAAGAAAGAAACTTGATAGTTGGCTAACCTTCCAAATGACTATGGAGATACTTTTACACCGGTGGGAAGGTTGAAAACCATTTAGATGATTGTCTCTCTAATAGCACAAAAGGAATAGAAGATCTTCCAATGAGATGTGAAGGCTGCTTTCTTACATGGGGAGCTATTTAAAGGAGTTTTCATTGATCAACCTCAAGGATTCCAAGTTAAAGGACAAAAAAGGAAGGTCTTAAGGCTTAAGAACGCTCTTTACGGGCTAAAGCAAACACCAAAGGCATAGTTCAGCAAAATCAACTCTTATTTTATGCAACATAGATATTCAAGGAGTCCAAGTGAATTGTTCGGTGAAATTCTACATACAAGTGTATATGTTGAACAAGTAATATAATGATAAATATGAGTATCATCCCACAGAGACTGATGCCTACTAAACTAATTAATTACTAATAATGAACAATTTCTGAAGTTTATCTAGCAAATCGAAATGATAAAACATTGATTACACGATTAAATTTAATTTAAATTTGATAAAACAAAATATGCTAGAGCATCTAATTTTACTTAATTATTAAATATGAATGTAACTCATTCATCCTAACAAGATTAATTCAACTCATGTGATGGCAGAATCTCTTAACTTATTCATTATCATATATCTAGATATAATACACTTACTTAGTTCATTAACTCACTATATTTCTACCTATAAATTAAATGAACTAAGTATATTAAGATTAATGAATATCTTAATTTACACCTAAAACTACACAAATCATATGGTATATGTCTATCCATATTAATCTATGGTTGCATATTATAAAAAATAACTGCATGTTATCTCCTGTCAGTTTATAAAATGAAAATAAGATCATTTAAATAGTAATTAATCACCTAAAAGCATTAAACTCTGCAATATACAACTTCACATTCATAAAATGTCTTACAAAACATAAATAATCATACCATTCATACGTTATAATCAAGTTCCATTGTAGCTTTAACACAATAAATTAAAACATACTATTTACAAAAACAAGAACAATGCAAGAAAATTAACAATGCATACTGTAAATTAAAAACATTAAGCTGTCACCAAGAATATCTTTGAATCACGAAAAAGCTGCACAACTCTACACATCAAGGGAAGGAGAAGGTTCTGTCTGGAAAACGGAGAAAAATGAGCTATACATGTGTCGTCACACGCTTATCGCACGTGCCGCCGTCCGCCGCCACGCTTAGTCAGAAACCGCCGCGAAACTGATATAGAAACGCTGAAAATTGCTCTAGGAAGCTAGATCTACTTACAGATCACTGGAAATCACTTAAATCTGGCCAGAAAAAGGAAAAGGATGGCTGGGGAATAGATGGGAACGGAGTTCCCTCGCTAGAAAATAACGCGATGTTTGGCTTTCGCCTGGCCACCCGACATCCTTAAATAACGGCGAGGAGAATCTCTCTTTGGTCTCTCTCTCTCTCTCTCTCTCTGTTTTCTTTTCTTTTCTTTTCTTTCTCACACAATCCAAGGCCCATTGGATATGATGGCCCGATCAAAGACCTCTATTCAGCCCCTCTCTCCCTTACAAGCCCGTACAAGCTTGATAAAAGCCCCTCTTTTTAACTTTCCTTCTCTTTTCTCATTTTCTTTAGATTTTGTGCTTCTTTTTTTCATTTTTATTTTATTTTAGGTTTTTTGTATAAAATAAAAAAAATATACATAAATATAATTTAATAAAAATTATATTAAATATCACCTAAAATAATAATAATAACTTTATAAAATATAGAGTTATCATGAACCAACCTTGTTCTTGTTCTTGAAAAAGGAAGGTAATTCTATTTTTGTGATCTCCATTTATGTAGATGAACTAATCTCCATTGGAAACTGTGATAAAATGCTTAAAAGATTCAAAAAAGAGATGATCAACTCATTTGAAATGAATGATCTTGGTATGATGAACCATTTTTTTGGGATAGAAGTCACACAAACAAGCAAAGGAGTTTCCCTCTCATAGTCAAAGTTTGCTAAGGAGTTGTTGATCAAGTTTAATATGGTGAATTCTAAACTTGTAGCAAGTTCATTAGTTCTTGGAGAGAAAATCACATTAGTAGATGATTCTACTGAGACAAAGGGAACCATGTATCAAAGCCTCATAGGAAGCCTTCTATATATGCTAGCAACAAAACTAGATATTTTGTTCTCGGTCTCTCTTCTATCATAGTTTATGCAGAAACCTATAAGGTCTCATTTCTACAAGGCTAAACACATTTTGTGATGCATCTAGGGAACAATGAACCATGGGCTTTGGTATGAAGCAAGAAAGCATATAAAGCTTAAAGGATGTGTAGATAGTGACTAGGTTGGCCATGTTAGTGACTCAAAAAGCACTACAAGCTACATTTTCACTCTTAGTTTAAGGGTTTTTAGCTGGTCATCAAGAAAGCAATATTCAATTATGTTATCCTTTGTAGAAGCAGAGTATGTTATTGTCTCCAATCTGTTTGGTTAAAAACATTACTAGTATAAATGGAACTTGAGCAACCAAAAAGGACAACCATCTTGTGCGATAGCAAATTTGCTATTGTCATGGCAAAGAACCCGAGTTAACATTTTAGAACCAAACACATCATAATCAAGATTCATTATGTTTGAGAGGTCATTGAAGGAGAAATCAATCTACAATTTTACAAGAGTAAGGATCAGTTTGTTGATATTCTCACCAAGTTTGTAGGCACAACACGGTTTGAGAAGCTTAGGGAACTTATTGGTGTAACCTTGATTCGGAAGGGTGTTGAAACTAGCACATAATGGGGTCACAAGTTGGTTAAAGAAGAGGCAATGAACAAGCGAGCATGAATGTCCTACTTTTTCTTTTGGGGCAAAGTAATGGGTTAACTAAGAAACATGGACTACAATGAAGCCAACTGTGCAGAGAAGTATGCTCCACCTGTAGCGAAGCATGGGAGCCTTTTGCATGTTGTTTTATGTATCTTTGCTTCACTCATTTGTGTGTTGTTTTTGCTTTCTGTTTTTACTTAAGTGCAACTCAATTACTTGTTGTTTTTGCTGTTTTAAAAATTTATTTTGATCGTTTAGTAGGAAAACACTTCTAAAACTTGTATTCTTCCCTTGAAACTGAATAAAATCAAGTGTTCAACAAGCTTTTTCTTGTTTTAGACGGTCAAAACTTCTACTATATTGCCCGTTAAAATTTTACAGGGTCTACCTGTTTTCTAGCATGTGGGTGGTAGGTATTTTAATTTTAAGTTTATTTCTTTCGACTGTAGTCCTAATTAGCACTCCGCGGTCGTCTCCTCTGACCCATTCTCACAGCTTAGGTGACTGCCAGCTCAAGCTGAGTTCACACCAACTCAAAACTGACAATGAACAGAAACATAATCAAAGTAAAAGAAGAAACTAGGCTTGCAGGAGAAGATGCAGATGCCGGCCGAAAGAGAGGGAAGAGAATAGGGGCAAAAACAAAAAACTTCTGCGTGTTTTTCATCGCTCACTTCCTCAGTCCCTTACAGTTTCAACCGATGTCTGTATATTTGAAAACCGATGCAAACTCAATCAACGGCCTATGCTATCAAAATCTGTCTTCAACTACGTTAGTTGGACGGCGACCGGCGTGGGGCAGAATGCTCGGGAACTGCATCTTCAGCAAAGCCTACAGTTTTTGGCATCATCATCGACTACAGGAAGGTGGGCCTTGGAGGCCTACGCGAGGTGGGCTACGGTGAACTCAAAGACAAGCTCTGTAACGGGCAGAAAATGTTGTTTAACGTTTTGGAACAACATTTTGGCATGACTGACTATTATGTAATATTTTGAGAAGTAGACCGTGTGATGTATTTAATAGGATTGATGCTTTTATTGTTAAATAGTGGGAGTATGGACTTAATGATTGTCGGGCATGGGCCTTAGAGTAACCGGATAGTCCAGTTTGTAACTAACCCAAGAACTGGGATTTTGTAGGGGGGGGAAGTTTCCGGAATGTATTATGCAATTTGTCGCATTTGGGTGTTCTCTGTTTGGCAGAGACGAAGGCGGTGTGGGTTCCCGATAACGAGTCCTTCTTCTTCAACTTGTCTCGTATTTTCTTCCCTATCAACATTCTGCACATGCAGAGGAGTAAGAAGGCCATTCCAAAGGGTGATTCTGTGGAGGGGGCAGAAACTTGGTCGAAGGCTAAGGCAAGAAGGTTGCGTGAAGAGGTCAACGAGGGCCTTTTACACTCTGCAACTGAGGAAGAAAAGAACGATGCCCTTTTCCGCGCGGCCTCTCAACTTTGAAAACCTTTCTGCTGTCCTTTGTCCGTCACTCACCTGCACAACAGAATTCAGTGGTTGCGCTTGGTTTCAATGCTTGTTTTTCTTGTAATGCAACCGAGATGAAAAGTTGGACTTTCTGAAATGCATGCTTGTTATTGTTAAAAATCTGTATCATGGAGCTTTTTCCGGAAAGATGTTGAAAATCAATATCTAACTTTTGATAAGCGAATTCCAGAATACATTTATTATCGGCATGAAGAAAGCGAACAAAAACATAAGACCGAACTCAGAATTGATTGCTGGAAAATGATTGAAAATCTTTCTTCAGGTCGGTGCGGTGTTATCATCAATTAGGCTGTTCCATGCGCAATTAAGCAGTATTGCTTGCCAACTTTTGGGCATGGCGGGATATAGGATCTTTGTCACACTGGTTTGCCACACCTTGGGTTGGAATTTTGTTATCAACTTCCATATCACTAGCAGTTTCACACATGAAAGCTGAATAGATTTCATAGAGGAATCGCATATATTCAACCATGGATTTATTAACTACGTGCCATCATCCATTGGTTCTAATACATGGATCCAACAGTCGTGCTGGTAGAAGAGAGACCAATGCCAATATCTATTTCGAAGCAATGCTTATGACCACTTAGCAAATACTCCGTTTCTTCCGTTTGGAGATCAGCCTTTCTCCAGGCACGCTTCTCCATTATTCTTAACCTCTTCAACTCCATCGTCACTTCTTTCATTGTAGACCTATCTTCTCCTTGTACTCTTAAGCAGGAATAGTAACTTCATTTAGTTCTTTAACACTACTCATAATTGCAAATACGATATTCAAGAATTTGGGCTGTGCCAAAGCTGTAAGGAGCTGAAAACATTGAAAAACAGCTGGTATTGATCCATGGATGTTTACATAGAGCTCAATGCAAGAGGAGCTCAGTATGTGTATACACGATGACAAGAATAGAAAGAATCTGTACAAGGTTACCATACAAGAGATGGGTGTCTAACATGGGGCCTAGTATCACCTAAGGCCCATTACAAGAGAATACATCATGAGCACGTAGGCTTGTCTCACCTACGGCCTAGTTTAAGAGAATACATCATTTCAATAGATTGAAGCAAATCTTCTTTTACTGCAAAAATAAAATGCGTTGCAAGAATTCTTTTTTCATTCTCAGTCCTATTGAAGGAAATTACCACATTGTCTCTTAAAAGTTTTGTCAAGATAGCATTAAAACTATAGACATCACTTTTTTTTATAAGTAGGCTTATATAGAAGTATTCTAAATCTAATATACTCAAAAGTACCTTACATCAAGATGCTCAATCGTGTTTAATTGAGAGAGACCAATTTAAAGCTCCAAAGTCAAAGGCTTTTGTTGTGAAGTTATCATCTAAAAGTATATTGATAGCTTATATATCACTATGATATTTAGCACAGAAACTATAAAATGTAAGTATGCAAGTGATCCAATAGATTCTATTGTTATCTTCAAACATTTTTCCAATGAAAATAATGATAATAAGTTTTATTTATGAATGTGGTTAAAAGGAGTACCGTTTGTGATGAATTCATAAATTAGTAAAGACATTTTTGTTTCTAAACAACAACCGCATTTCTATGATCTATTGGATAAGTAGAATCATGTCATTTCTGAATTGCTTAATTGATCACCAATTTTAGACTTCTTAATAACTAGAACTTTGCCATCCAGTAATAATCCTTCATAAAACAGTTCCATTGCTTCCTTGACCAAGGATTTTGCTCTCATGGACTTTATTAGTTGCCTAATTCCCAGGCGTGTGGAAACATACACTTATTCCTACGAGAACCAAATACATAAGACAGATATGCATATATAGAGAGAAAGCAACTACAATATTCTAAGATTAGCTGACGTAGTTTCCGGTTTTCTCCTTTGGTGCTTAAGAGCCGCGAAAAACTACCAGCTTTATTTCCGATAACTCAATGCCATTTAACTTTTGTGGCCATTTCAATAGTTGTAATGGCCTTGTTCACACGGTAAACGAACGACCTGTTCAACTATTTCGCATTAGTTTATAACTACTAATAACTAAGTAGTGATATAAGGGCTGCCGACAGAATATTTACATGAAAAAGATACGAAGACAAGCATATGAGCTATTCAAGACCGTTTGTGCTTCTAATCACGTAGTACAGTGCACAACGTTGACTAAGGTAGCCAATGGGAATCCAAAAGCTTAGAGATGATTTTGATATTTCTCGTCTTGATGCATTCCATGTTTACATCAACAGCCGGAGGACAAGCCTCCGGTAAATCGTACCTCCGCCATTTTCCTGTCTAGCTTTATTAGCCTGTGTTTTTCTCACCGGCTTTAAACTAAATGATACCTTAACCCCAGTAAATACAGAATTCTAAGTGAGGTGAAGGATGAGATCCCATTCAATCCTATAATCAGCTTGAATTAGCCACGAAACCAGAAGAAACAGAAAGAAAAAGGGGGAAAAAAAAAGTAGCATTTCTTGGCGCAAAAGCATTGCCCGTAAAGCCATGGATTGCCTTCATATCTTTCTGAAAACCCCAAATCGGACATCAAATAGACCAAACGCTTCGCAAAATGAGATATACTCAAGATCGTTGCTTTTCAAGTGATCAAGAAGGGGATTAACTTTCTCAGACGGTGTTCACCCTCCAAGAGGACAATTTTCCGCCGGGACAAGCTTGCTTCCGAGTCCAGTCGATTGACTATGTGGTGTTAATTTGAGTTAAAGGTGGTTTTTGGCTTAATCCGGAAATTAGTTTAAGAAAGATTATAGAAGTGTAATCAAACAACTTGCACATAAATAGTTCATGGGAAAGTTATGGTCAAATAGCAGAGAACCCGGTTGCCGACCCAATACAATGAACCAGAGTTGACTGAAATATTAAAGGCGAAGTAGTCACGAACCACGAGTCGGTCCAATGGTAGAAGTGGGAATAAACTGGATTTGTTTATTTGCTTAATGTACAGTTTAGAGAAAAAAGAATATTGCAAATTGCTGTTTCATGAGCAAGATGCAACCGTTGACATGAAGATCCCAAAACCAAAATATCAAATGAACAAGGAGGATGAATCCGGTAGTTCATCATGTCAGAACATGAGCGAATACAATTGGGGGGCCCACGGCCAAGTTGCATTCTCAAGTTGCAATGGAGATTCCAAACGGAATACCAAACCAAGAGGTGCAGGTTTGGAGGATGAATCCGTGGACCATAAGTGTGAAAAGGATAAGAAGGGACCCACGCTCTGCACGTTCATCTCCCCAACTTAGCTTCTGCAATTTTATCTTATCCGCAACCGTTTTATGTCTCTTCCAGCTTTAATTGTGGGAGCAAGTTGCTTGGTTTCCTTTGTGTATAAATAGAGGGCGTGTAGTGTGCTTTTTATTATAGAGTGGAAAACACCCCAATTCAATTTAATTCCATGTTCCTCTTTGTGTAGAGTTGTAGCAAGGCCACCGGCCGTGCGATCATGATGTCAAACATATTCTATGCTTCTGTTTTTTTGTAGTTATGTTTCTCTTAAGCACTCTCTCATCTTCTCCCACATTCTCTCATTCATCTTTAGTTATAAAATTTAAAGTTTCATATTCCGTTGCAGCTTGTCTAAATCCTTGATATAATTATGTTTACAGAACTTAACTTTTATTATTCACCTCTCAAAGCTTTCTTATTGGCTCAGTTTGTTCACCAAATCAAACCTCTCAATCTTGAAACAGAATATTGCATGCTGTCATGTTCAATAAACCCATCAATTTTATTTTCAACTCAAATTGAGTCAATTCAAACTTTCTTAGATTTATGGGTCCATTACTTTTTCATGTACAAATCAAAAACATTAACAGTTAAGTAAAGTTTAAGCGCAATGCTTACATAACCAAAAAAAAAAAAAAGTGTGTTGTGGAAAGAAGTAAACGACCTTATAGCATTTTTTTTGTTGGTTTCTCCCTTGCTCTAAGAACTTTGAATTTTCAAAATACATCGCACCACATCATAATAAGCGTCACATTTGGGGAATTGAAAAGTTAAATATAAGTGGGATCCATCCAATTATATAGTATGTCAAGGCTAACAATTCAAACCACAAAAAAAGACCAAAATAATATAAATAAAATGACAAAATAAGACAACTTTATGATAAAATTCATAAAGTAGCTTGTCAACTATCGTATGAAGAAACCAAGATAAGAACCAAACACTTATTATTATCCTACCCCCTCATTCTTTGTGTTTGGAGGAATCAAAACATTCAATCATGGCAAATTGGCCGAAAGAACAACTGCCAAACGCCAACAGTTTGAGTTGCAGATGAGAACACCTAAAAACAAAGAAGTAACAACTGCAGTAACAAGAAAAATTACACACAACAACTAACACACGCCAAAGCCTACAGCGGTTCATGCTATCTTTCTCGATCATTTCCATTCACCTCCCATCCCCCAAGGGCAGTGCTACTTGGTTATTCATACTATCATATCCAGCGCTTCTATTGCTACTTCCATCATATTTGTTGCCATCGGATGTCTCACCAAGCAAGTGTTCAGCCTCTTCGGAACGTGATTGAGGATTAATCCACGAGTGTGTCTCCGTCTTTCTTATTCCTTCTATTTCCATAGCCACTTCCTTCATAGTAGGCCTCTCATCCCCTTTCACTTTTAAGCACCTCTTTGCAAGTTTAACAACTTCCTTTATTTGCTCTTCATTTCCTTCTTCAACTATACCACTCTCAAGAACCTCAAACAACTTATCCTCCTTTAGGGAAGAAAGAAAATGCATTGCAAGACTTCTTTCAGGATCAGACCTATTGAATGAAAGTACTGCCTTTCCTGTTAGTAGTTCTATAAGAACCACTTCAAAACTATAAACATCACTTTTTTCTGTTAACTGATTTGTTTGCAAATATTCAGGATCTAAGTATCCAAGAGTTCCTTGCACCATTGTAGCTATTTCCTTATGATCTTTGGGAACCAATCTTGATGTTCCAAAGTCAGAAACTTTTGCTATAAAATCATCATCTAGTAGTATATTTGTAGACTTAACATCTCTATGAATTATAGGTGTTGAAACTGCAGAATGTAAATATGATAATGCTTCTGCTGCTTCTGCAGCTATTCTTATACGAGTTTCCCATCTTAAGGAGAATGCATTACTCTCATGATGTATGTGCCTAAAGAGGGTACCTTGTGGAACAAATTCAAAAACCAAGGAGGGAACTTCTGTCTCTAAACAACAACCCAAAAGTTTTACAACATTCCTATGGTTAATTTG
This sequence comes from Casuarina glauca, assembly GCA_028551395.1. NCBI lineage: Eukaryota > Viridiplantae > Streptophyta > Magnoliopsida > Fagales > Casuarinaceae > Casuarina > Casuarina glauca. The sequence continues at coordinate 27,324,571 of CM052349.1, forward strand.
TGAGAGAATGACTACCTCATTAATGAATTGATCAACTTGGCTTTGATCCCCTATTTTGGACTTCTTGATGGCAACAATTTTATTATCTGCTAAAATTCCTTTGTAAACTGTGCCAAAACCTCCTTGCCCAATGATCTGACTCTCATCATAGTTTTTGGTGGCCTTCTTCAACTCTTCTGAGGTGAATATTTTGACGACTTCAGTGGATCCTGCGTGTTCTCGGAGTTGATGTTCCAAAATCAGGCCCCCATTTTGCCGGAAGAACTTGTGCTTGAGCTTGATAAGTTTTCTTTTCTTGAATATCAGGTACATCCAAGAGCTACTCACAAGCATAGCAACAAAGACCACGCCAACAACTACAAATGAAAAGTTGAAACATTAATCATTTTAATGCAACACTTCTGTCAAAAAGCTTCACCTTATGGATATACACTCTGTTACTCCATTAAAGATGTTAAATAAAAGAAACAAAAGCGACGAAAGAAATAAATACTTGATATAGACGTACTGAGCCATAAATATACTAACCGATAGCAATCTCAGTCACTAGAGTGGGATCCGCCACACAACCTGTCCCATGTTTTGTTCCATCCCCGTGGTACCCCTTGGGGCATTTACATGTATAATTCCCTTCTGTATTAAGACAGATTGCCTGCTGTGTGCAATTATTAGTCAATTGCGCACATTCGTTAATATCTGTGGACCAAGAGAAGATTATTAACCTCAAAAAACAATCACAAGCAGACACATAAAACAAAACGAAAACGAGAACAATTTTCCACAATTGATATTTGAAGTTATATGGATATATGATTACCTTTGCAACCATCATAGAGGTATGGGTTCCCTTTGTAACCGTCGTTGCACTTACAATGGTACCCTCCGTTGGTTTTGTGGTCCAGGCAATTGCTATTCTCCTGACATGCGAAATTTGATTTGGTTTGAGCTTCTTCACATGTCTCATCGCCAACTGCCCAATCAAACACCATGGGAACCGCTATGTTGGGTAGATCGGTGAGATAATTGGAGGAGAAGTTGAACGCGCTTTTCTCGACAACAAAAGCATAGCTGCAGGAATTGAAGTCCGATATATTTGTGTGATTATAGTAGCTTCGCACTTCCACTTGAATATCTCTTAGTCCATCCGGAAAATCTATTTCGCAACACCCAACACCGGAGCAAGATCCATTGACCACATTTTCAAGGCTATTACACAGAGACATGCACCCGGTCCAGTAGTTTTCTCCGTTTTGGCGCCCACGAAGGTATGCGTAGGTGTCACACCCAAGAGCAATGAACTGATTTTTGCTATTGGATATGGTGAATTGGCCTGCCCAGAGTCTTGTTTTATTATTTTTTACAAGACGACCGCTCTGGTCGTAACAATCTCGGGCTACATAATGAAAGACATGCAACTCATGAGTCTCAATCGATATGCTTGTAACGTTCACAGTGCCTACCTTTGGTTGTCCAGAGTCACAGGTGACATTGAACCTCCAGTCCAGGTAGCAGTCCTCAGAGACGCCAAACGGATATGGAATTTCTATATCTCCACATTTGCTTTGGCAGTCAGGCTTGGCTTGAGCTGCGGCCACCACTGCAGTTGCAATTATTACCACTCCAGCCAGAGCGATTTGCAAAAGCTTCCCATGTAAGCCCATCGCCAGAAGATAATTCTTTTCTGGTTTGTGTTTGGATGTGATATACACGTCTGAGATATGCTTCTCGCTTTATAGGCATTTAAAATGTAAGGCCAAGTCTAATACCCCAAACTATGGCTTAGAATAATATGGCCTTTCGACCTGTACCATCTTACAAGTGGCTATTGGTAATTTGAAAGTTTGTTCAGTCACTTTCAGCCAACTGCAACGTCGTGGCTTCTTCGAAGCAGCCTGGTCAAGGCAATTAGTAGCATGGAATCAGACTCAGTAATCCAAGTCATTCAGTCATGTGAATTAAAATGCTTAGTTGTCATAAGTTAGCACTTCTTCTTTATTCTTTTTCTTAAAACAATAGCCTATTGCCTTGATTTTCTAGCAATAGCCGCCATAATAGACTTCAATTCTTTTTAAGAGATGTGAATGCATAGTTTCCTTTTTTAAGTTTCTCTCGCCTAGTATAATGAGGCTATCCTTTTGGAAATGTAGACCTACCAGTTCTTTTTTTAAAATAATAATAATAATAATAATAATAATAATCAAATTGTTTATGTTGTTCAGATGGTGAAAAGATATGAGTTGTTTGAACTCAGCAGTACCTGACTTTGGTTCAACGCTGATCCACTTGCTTCCAGTAATTGTAGTTCTGTCTTTTTGTTTGTAAGCAAGAAAGCTCCACACCGCCTTGAGATGTTATTAGGCCTCCACCAGTACCATCCCAATTGCTTAAGAATATGTTAAGTAAAGTCCACAATTAATCTATGCGGCATTTACACGAAGCAGGCATGGGAGCTGGTGCGGGTTTGCTTAAGAAAATATAATTTGTAAACGACGAATAAGTCTTCTGTCAACTGGATGACTGATCTTGGTCATTTTGCCAAAGCATTTATTTATTTATTTATTTCATCCGAAGCAGCGTGGTAATGACGCTTACTCCCACGGAATAACGTAGTGCTGTATAGACCATGTGAATGCTATGAAAAAACTTGAACTCTATATCATATTTTAAATTCATATCTATATTAAAATTTTAAAATAATAAATGTTGTACCTTTTCACGTTTAAAATAATGTAATATCTTTAAAAACATAATTTAGCAAAACTCAGCTTTGAATTTACCAGTAAGGTATAGAGTTTGCACATTCTTCTATTTACTAATTTATTCAGTGTTAAATAACTAATTATCAAAATATATAATGGAACATAAATTTTACATTTAACTTAAAGCAAGAATAGTAGGCATAGATAACACTTTAAGGATTAATATTCATGTGATGTCGTGATCTAACACCAATGACTCAAAGAATGGTCCACATGGAAATCTAGCAACTGGTGCCAATATTTATAGTTGTCTCATAAGATTAGTGAAATTATTTGTCTTTAAAGTATGGAATTTAGATTTTGAAAAGGATGTATAACTTCCATAGAAAATGATTGTCACATTTCAAAATACAAAATGATTTCACAAAAATATTTGTTCTTTCATTTAAAAAAAAAATTACCCGATAACTAATCTACATATTTATTTCAAAAGTAAAAATAAGCTATATATCTGTACATGAAATTGTATTCCACATTTATCAATCTTTTTTATATTGCGAAATTATTAGAAAAATAAGTCAAACTATTTTATTATAAAAAAACTCATCTCATCTACTAAATGTTGCTTTAAATCGAGTGAACCCTACTTTGGAGTACAAATTTCTGCGAGGTAAGAAAAGCAACGTAAAATTGGAGCAGAAGGTCGGTGACAACTCCCAATCAAAGAAAGGCCAAACTTTCCATGCCCCACCGTTTTTCTCTTAGTCAGCAACCTAGAAATTTCCCATATTGACCACGTTTTAACAAAGGAAGATTGAAAGGTCTTCTAACATTTTGACTTCAAAGATGGAGAAATATCTTGGATGCTTTATTTCTACTCGAACCTTCACTCGGACATTTATTAAAGAATATGCTTATACGCGTAAATACTGTCAGACGCGTATTACTGATAAACTCAACATTTTTATCGCCCTTCCTTAATGTTGCATGGCTTTGGAAGTTTTCCGTGGTGATAGAGAATAATTGAGTTGAGCTTTTATATCCCTTTTGCCTTTGTATTTTGGGCATTTGTGGAAGAGAAGTTTTTACGCTCTCAAACGTTGTGGTCTAGCTTTTTCGGACAGCCTGATATGACACCATAGGAAGGAGATTATCTATATTTTGCCTTTAAATCTCTCGTGTTTGGTGAGTATTTTGGTTTCTGTGCTTTTGACTGACTTGTTTATTTGAAAGCAAATCACCTGGGATGTTAAGTAGTCATCACCGTGATTGAGTCGCAGTCGGAAGTAGGCATCTTCTGTAAAGGAAAGAAGTGATGCTAACAGCTACCTTTGTTTGGGGTTGGTTCAACCGATTCAGTGAATAGAAGTCGCGGCTGAGATGTAAATTTCCAGATTCACAGCCTGCGAATCTTCACGGAACAACTTGGACGACGCATCTGAAAGTGTCCCGAAAGGGAAAGAAACGACTTCGGAAATTTGGCGAAAATTTTGCTTGACACTACTTTCTCTACTCTTCACGGTGGTTGGGATGCTTGAAAATCTGAACGCAGAAAGCTGGGGTGGGGAGTCGATGGTTTAGAACAATAACCCAATGCACCGAATTCAGCATATTAGCCTTACACTAAACAAGCCTGTGAGCATCCTCCAATGATGGCCGTGAGCAGTCTGAGAGTTCCTCCATTCTTATCTCCTTCTTCTTCTTCTTCAACAACTCCATCGACTTATGACGTTTTCCTCAGTTTTCGTGGCGAAGACACCCGTATGGGTTTTACGGATTCTTCTTCAACAACACCATCCTGCATGCTGCTTTGGATAAAAGTGGCTTTATCGTCTTCAAAGACGATAAAAAACTAGAGCGAGGCAATCAAAGAATCCCAATTTGCTGTTGTTGTCATCTCAGAGACCTTTGCATCCTCAAACTGGTGCCTGATTGAGTTAAACGCGATCATGAAATCCAAGAGAGAGACAGGGCTAAAAGTTTTTCCTGTATTTTACCATTTGAATCCCTCTGATGTACGGAAGCAAAAGGGGACTTTTGCAAAAGCTTTTGCCAAATATAGAGAAGATCCAGAAATTAACGAAGAGCAAATGGGAGCCTGGAGAGCTGCTTTGAAAGAAGTTGGTGAGATTGCCGGATGGCATGCAGATAACAGGTAATTTGTTAGAATAAACTTGACCAGCTCTCTCATGCACTATTTTGATGAATTTTACTTAATTCCTTCGTTTAAATATACTTTTTAGTCTTAATTTTTAACGTTCTTCCAGCCCCAAAGCAAACATTGTTGACGAAATCACTGCAAAAATATGGTATGGGTTGCGAGGGAACTCATCAAATGCTTTAGAAGTTCTCGTTGGCATAGAATCCTAAGTGAAGCAACTGGTGTCCTTGCTTCATTTGGCAACACTGGCTAAAGCCCTCTATGACACTATTCATTGTGAATTTGATGCTATTTGTTTTGTTTTTTGTAGCAACAATATTAGCAGTCACAACATTAATTAGTTGTAACAACAAATTATTCAAGAGATCCTAAGGGAAAGTGACATGAAACTATGGAATCCTTATTATGGGATTGATGTACTGAGGAAGAAATTATGTAATAAAAAGGTATTTACTATTCTTGACAATGTAAATCAGATCAATTAAAAAGACTAGCAGGGAGCCATGATTGGTTTGGTAAAAAGAGTAGAATTGTTATAACAAGTAGATATTGTAAATTTTGGAAGCCAATTGTAGGTGAAATTTATGAAGTTCAACTATTAGAAGACAAAAATGCCCTACAACTCTTTTGTTGGAAAGCATTCAACAAGTCTGAGCCAAAAAATAGATTTGCACAATTGTCAGAGCATGTTATCAATTTAGTTGGATACCTTCCTTTAGCATTAGAAGTTATTGGTTTATTCTTGTTTGATATGGAAATAGATGTGTGGAAGAATACCCTTGATGATTTAGTAGTATGTTTGGAGGATGAAGTTTTGGATAAGCTTAAACAATTATGGTTTGAAGGAATCGCAAAAAGAAATGTTTTTAGATATTACAAGTTTTTTCAATGGGGTTTTAAAATTGGAAATTTTGCCTATATTTGAATGTCTAGGTTACAATCCACTAGTCCATTTTAAAGTTCTAAAAAGAAGATCTCTTATAAAGATCACAAAAGAAAGGGTGATTTTGATGAATGGTTTATTAAGAAAAATGGATTAACAAATAATCTTTTAATTATCTTTGATAGAGCCTGGTAATAAAAGTAGATTGTGGAGTGATCAAGATATCATTTAAGTATTCAAGAATAATTCTGCAAGTGTTTTAATATAAATTTATGCATTGTAAAGGAAGCATTATAGTATTTTTCAAGTACTTGTGAATATGTTTTTTAGTAAATTTATTTTTATTACTTTATAGGGAATTGGTGCAGTTTAAGGGATTGTCCCTCTCTCTAATTTATCAAAACTTGAACTATTAAGTTTTAAACCTTTCTAAAAAATGGAAATGTTGAAAATGCTTATTATAAGCATAAGTGATTCATCTAAGTTAAAATGGTTTAGAGATCCTTCAAAATTAATACTAAGCAATGATTTATGTGTTATGTAATGGTGAAAATTTCTTTTGAAATTTTTGCCAACAAACTTTCAACTAGACAATATCAAATTAAAAAACTCTGTTAAGCTTTTTATGCCATCTAGCAATATCAAAGTACTACAACTTACAAGTGAGGTAAAATTTAGGTTTTTTTCCCTCTCCTTTTTCACTTTTCATCTTTTTTATTATTTTCTTATTGTCTATAATGGCCTTTTGGCAAAGTGAAGTACATTAAGCTTGAAGGTTTACAATGCTTGACAGAGATAAAAGATTTGAGTGGAACTCCAAATCTTGAGATACTAAACTTGGGATTTTGTACACATCTTAGGAATATTCATCCATCTCTAGGAGTTCCAAAAAGCTTGTAAACTTAGACCTCGGAGGTTGTAGACATCTTAATAAACTACCAAAGAAATTCTATTAGGAATCTCTTGTTGAGCTTATTAGTTAAAACTCAAAAGTTCACCAGAGAATGTGAGTAACATCACATCTTTAAAGAGTCTTAGAATTAAGCTCAACTAGCATTAAAATGCAATCATTATGGATGGAGAGCTTGTCATTGCTTAGATTTTTTATACATCTAGTAAGAAAATTGGCCTTAAAGGGGTTTTTGAAACTATCCACCCTATTTTTATTAGTTTATAGACTTATATCCCTATATTCTTCTTTGTCTTAATTGGTTATCAAGTTTAAGGTTTTTGGAACTTTTAAATTTGAGTCATCAAAACTTATTAGATAGACAAATTCCTAAATTTTTTTTTATTATCTTCACTTAAATAGTTATATCTTTCTTGGAACAAATTTATAAAAGTACCAAAAGGTGTTTGTCAACATCCCTATCTTCTTTCTCTTGACCTAAGTAAATTTGAGAACTTTCAATCATTGTCCACATCTCCACGCCTAGGTTTAAGTTCTATATCATTCCTAAAGCTTTTGGCTGCAATTTATTAGATAAAGTGATTTCTAATGGTTTTCATTTCTTATCCTTTGCCAAAGATTTGAACTTATCTCAAAACAAATTTGCGACATTACCAGATAGCTTTTGTCTACTTTCTAGACTTCACACCCTAAGAATGAGTAATTGTGATCAACTTTGGGCATTGCCAAAACTCCCATCAGGTCTATATGAGTTAGATATAGTAAATTATCCATTGCTAGACGTGTTATAATCATTCAAGCATGAGGACACTCAAATTATGCATCATTATTTGGTTTTACATGATGAAGAATACTGATTATGAGTATGATGGAACACCTTACTAGATCTTGCAACTAAACCCATGACATCTTCTAGATAAATGAAAAGTATGCCATTTCTTTTCCTTTTAAAACATGTCTATTATAATAGTGTACAAATATTGTAGTTCACATCTTTCTCACTCTTTTTCTTTGTTGCCTTTTCAATTTTACACTTTTGATTATGGAGATATGCTTGCTTGGGGCCCAATGATGGGATTTGAAATCCAATGGTTCAATCTTTTTGGTTTAGATGTGGATTCAAAAGAGTTGATTAAGGGATTGGCTTTGTTTGTTGCTTAATGAAGTCCATGAGCATGAGAGCTCAAATTTCAACATTTCAAGAGGTTGTATTCCTTTATTCCTCAATTCGTTTGGCAATTTCAAGCCAATATGTGTCAAGAACTACCTTTGGTCTTTTGTGTCCTTAAAGCCCCTTTTGTTCTCCTAAATGGATTTTAGGCATTTATACCAAAAATTTTGTTTGTAAGGAATGGGATGGATTTAAATGAATGTCACTACCTTAAGACTTCAATCAAAACAACCAGCTTAAAGATAAATGAATGTGGGATACGTCTCATACCTGAACAAGATGTTAAAGAATTTTTTGATGTCCTTGATAGCATTACTCCACTTGGTTCAGAATTAAAAGATCTTGATGATTTTCACTTTTGATTGGGAGTCGGTCTTTGTGATGGGTCTGTTTGACCAACCAGGGCAAGGATACATTCTTTGTTTTCCACTTCCAGATTTCCTTTATTGTGTCACCCACCTATAACTTTTGAGATCAATGGTAAAATTTGAGCACTCCTTTGCATATCCATGCCAAGCAAAAAAAGGTGGGGACATACTTTAGATTTCTTGTTCAAAGATGAGGTGGCAATCACATCCACATGGCTGCCACATCACCATTAGCATGATCAGGTTCCTATAGAGGGAACAAAGCATGCTACATGGTCCTATAGCATACAACGACATCGACCATTGTCCTTTCTATGGCCTTTTTTGCACAAGCAACAACAGTGTCTCTAGCAACGGATCCTTTTATTGGCTTATATATAGAACCCTTGTATTCATTTTGAATTATTTCTTAGGATCATTATCTCCCACTTATAATGTTGGTTTTCTCTTGTTCATTAATGAACGAGAGCTTTTACCATTTTTTGTTGTTCATCATCATGCTCACGCACTTATTTTGACAAGGTATCAAGAGCTCAAGTTTAAAACTTGGTTTTCATTCTCTTTTTTTTTTCAACTTTAAAGAAATGCTTTCACTCAGACCATATTGGTTTCTTTCCTAGTCTTTTCTCTCTATTTTGAGTCTTTTCTCTGTTATTCCTACAATGCTCGTGAATCTAGGGTTCTTCTGAGATTTTTGGCAACTTTGCAAAGATGACAATCTTGAATGATGCCATTCTCACTCTTTTCATCCAATGACATCACATTGCCTTACAACACAAACAACGCCTTGCTAATACAATGTCGTTTCACTCCTAAAATGCAAACAACATGATGTTGATTAGTGAAGTTTAATGATGTTACATTGCCTTATAATGCAACAATGTCCCTCTACTGAAATACAATGACACTTCACCTTTCAATGCGAATGACACTGTAAAAGGGTGTTCAAACAATGCCACTTGCATCCCAACCAAGCGAAATTGTTTCACTATCTAGAGTCAAAACGATAGCATTTTTTACTCCACCACCACCACAACTTCCTAAATGGCACAATTCGATAACAAATCCGGCGATGTACCCCCATACATTTCATCGTTCCAAAGCAATGGCAAGGTTTGCACACTTTTATGCACCCCTCTTACTAGTCCACCACCATATTAGGCATATCCTTAAATTGAAGCTAGGGCATAAACCCTAGATTACATCGATTCGCTCTATTTGCCAATCGAAGACACCAATTTGGCCTCATTAGCTAAGGTAAACCTCACCAACATCGTTAATTATGCAATCTAGCAAGAAATGATAACAATTGCCCTTTTGATCAAGAACAAATTGGTCTTCATTGATGGGTCCTACAATCAACCTAAACTCGGCTCACCGACTCGAACTCTTTGGGAACACTGCAATTTGATGTGTCATGGCTGGACTTTAAACTCCATCTCTAACCACTTACATAACAACCTTATCTACACTCAAACCACCACCAAAATGTGGGCAGAACTTCGAGCTTGATATCATTAGGTCAACCCATCTAAGGTTTTTAACATTGTAAATGAATTATACTTAATTCGTCAAGGGGGAGAGCCAATTTCTGCATATTTTGGATGATTGAAGCAACTTTAGAATGAATTCAACACTCTAGTTAAGCTGAAATCACTAAAAAAATGGCCACTTTCCAGCCATGGAAGCTCTACAAAGACACCATGAAGTTCTACCAGTTGCTTTGGGGCCTTAATGATTGCTATTTGCCACTTAGGGAGAAAATTCTTGTAATGCAGCCTCTTCTAGACCTCATGAAGACCTACTCAATCATCTACAATGCAAAATATTGCTGGAGTACGTCAAGGAAGATGGTCAGGGAACACTCCTTTGTTATGGCAAAAAATAGGTCCAACACAACAAGTCTGGATGCGCACAGAGGTGCTATTGTGGTGACCACACTTTCGAGGATGAAATCAAGTGCTGGCTTCACTCCTGAAAATGACATGTCATTTATGCTTGAAGCAGCGCAAAATGATAGGTCATTTACGCCAAGGTAGACGATAACATGGTATAAATTTCCCTTTGGAGAATCCAAGTTTTTCCTTTTGTTCTAGGGTAGGTAAGATTTGTAATATAAAGCTGTTTGGGTAAATAACGTGTATATGTGTCCTTTAACCTTGAACTAAATTTTCTTAGCACACCCAAGGACAGCTTAAGAATAAATATTGATATATTAATAAGTTAGTTTACGGCATGGAACGACTTCGAAACAGATATGGTTACTTGCTGTACTATTCAGCTTGGAACTGCTTCGTAAGAATGAATTTTGGTGAAATTTTGGTTGGCTATATCAGTACATATTGTGAATTTGTTTATCTCCATTTGCTTCTCTCGACCGTAATTTTAGAGGGGCAGAAAACGTTTCCATAATTTGACAGTTTTGCAGCTTTACCGGGTATGGTAAAGAGTAATCAGAAAAACAGATATAGGAATTATACGATTATAATTCTTGGGTTGCAGGTTGTTGTCATGCGGGTATCTATTCATTGTCAAGGCTGTGCTGGCAAAGTTAAGAGGCACCTATCCAAGATGGAAGGTAACTGACATCTCATGGTGCTCTGTCTTTTTCTTCTTTACCTTCCATCTCATGGTGCTCTGTCTTTTTCTTCTTTCTTTTCGTTCACGGCAATGGTGAAAATTCGACCAAAGTAAGTTAGGACTATAATCAACCTGCGCGTTTTCACCTTCTCTACGCTCACAGAGTTGAGCCTCCCTTCCGCGCCATATGTTTTATGTTAATGATGTTGCCTCATCTCGGATCAATCCTCCTCACTACGGAGCACACATAGCCTATGTCCAGCATGCCTTGCATGTAGACGCTGGACCATCTCATGCATGTGAAGCTTCACCAGGTAACTTTCCTGATCTGAACTTACCTGCCCCTACATCAGACTATATTCCACGCAGGTCGTACCAACACGTGGGAAGTAGTTCTAACCAAGCCTTAGCTGACATCACCGGTAGACTCAAAGTGGAACCGATGACTCCTCCACCTCTCCCATACATTGATGAACCCGGATGGATATCATCTCCACGTGCTTTCAACCGCTATGACAACGCTGGCCCAAGTCACTCACAGTATGATGAAGATACTCGAGAAGGACAACAATATCTGAGGCGCAGATATTGAGTTGCGTAAACAAACCTGGTGCTCATGATGGCTACGTTGAAAAGAGTAATGGACTGATCAAGAGATAAAGAGATAAAGAGATAAAGGATGGACTCATGATGACCTTCACGTGCCTTTATCTTGAAAAGAAGAAACTATCCTTTTGCTTTATAATATTTTATAAATGGTTTGTAATATTTTATGTTTAAACTCTAGCTATAAAAGAGGCCGTAGCCTCCATGCAAAACTAAGAATGCTCTGCATGAGTTTAGCCTTGTAAACTTGAGAAGTCTGTTTTCCGTGCCCACGTTCACGTCAGTTAAATAATCCTAGTACTTTTGTACTCATCTTGGGTTGGCTTACGTGATAGTTTAACCTTCTCTACTGAGAAATTTCTCTACCTTCCTTTTTTTAATCTAAAATTTTACAGACTTATCAAGAATTCATGAAACTTCCACCCAACTTTTCATTCAAACAAACTGTCATTTTTCTTGTTTTCTCTTTTTTGTAATATGAGAGTTTATTAATACAATATTTGATAAATATAAATTCCTTCTTGCACCATCACAATTCAACAACAGCAAGCAAACCAAAACGTTAGTTATCAGAAAAATCTGTGCCGAAGGCTAATTACAGTGGATAATTTAGTTGACACTTACGAATGATCGGGCGGTAGGCAAAAGTACCTTACATAATTTAGTTGACATTTACGCTTTATATCACTTTTTCCATAATCATGCTTTTATAGTATTTTAGACCTAACGTATTCAAAAGTACCTTATACCAAGGTGCTCAATTTTGTTTAATTGAGAGGGACCAATTTAAAGGTCCAAAGTCAAATACTTTTGTGGTGAAGTTATCATCCAAAAGTATATTATTATTTTATATATCACTATGTATAATTAGCATAGAAACTATAAAATGTAAGAATGCAAGTGCTACAATAAATTCTATCACTATCTTCAAACATTTTTCCAATGAAAAAGATGATAATAAGTTTTATTTATGAATGTAATTAAAAGTAGTACTATTTGTGATGAATTCATAAATTAGTAAAGGCACTTTTGTTTCTAAACAACACCAGCATTTCTATGATCTATTGGATAAGTAGAATCATGTCATTTCTGAATTGCTTAATTGATCACCAATTTTAGACTTCTTAATAATTACAATTTTGCCGTCCAGTAATAATCTTTCATAAAACAGTTCCGTAGCTTCCCTGACCAAGGATTTTGCTCTCATGGAAGTTATTAGTTTCCTTTTCAAGCTCTTCCACGCTAAAGATTTAAGCTGTCTCCGTGTGTCTTCTGCGACCCAAGAGTCGTGGCTGTAACATGAGCCCACCATTTTGTTTGAATAAATTATCTCTGATTTTGATCAAGTGTCTTCTTTCTGGTATACAATAGGTCCATGAAACTTCCCCGAGCAGTGGCAATAAACTTATACTGATATCTAGGTATGTGGAAAAATACACTTATCCCTACAAGAACCAAATATATAAGACAGACAGACAGACAGATACAGAGAAAGCAGATGCAAATTCTAAGATAAACTGAAGGAATTTCCGGTTATCTCCTTAGGCTCTTAAGTACTTTCCGGAAAGCCTTATCTCTGATGACCCAATGCCATTTAACTTTTATGGCCGTTTCAAGAGTTGCAATGGCTTTGTTCACACGGTCATCGAACGAACTGTACAACTATTTCGCATTAGTTTATGACTAGTAATCATTAAGTAGTGATATAAATATTGCCGACAAAATATATACATGAAAAAGATAAGAAGACAGGCATATGATCTGTTCAATACTGTTTGTGCTTCTAATAATGTGGTGCAGTGCACAACGTTGACTAATGTGGCCAATGGGAATCCAAACGCATAGAGACGATTTTGATATTTCTCGTCTTGATAGATTTCATGTTTACATCAACAGCCGGAGGACAAGCCTCCGGTAAATCGTACCTCCGCCATTTTCCCGTCTAGCTTAATTAGCCTGTGTTTTTATCGCCGGCTTTAAACTAAGTGATACCTGAACTCCAGTAAATACTGGATTCTAAGTGAGGTGAAGGGTGAGATCCCATTCAATCCTCTAACAAGCTTGAATTAGCCACGAAACTAGAAAAAAACAGAAAGAAAAAGAAAACAAGTAGCAGTTCCTGATGCAAAAGCATTACCCACAAGCCATGGCTGCCCTTCAATATTTTTCTATTCTTCTTTTGATTATTAGTAGTCAAAAATCTGAAAACCCCAAATCGGACCTCAAATGGACAAAACGACTTCGCAAAATGAGAAATACTCAAGATCGTTGCTTTTCAAGTTATCAAGAGGGGGATTAACTTTCTCGGACGGTGTTCACCCTCCAAGAGGACAATTTCCTGCAGGGACAGGCTTGCGGCCGTGTCCAGTCCATTGACTATGTGGTGAAAATTTGAGTTAAAGGTGGTTTTTGGCTTAATCCAGAAATTAGTTTAATAAAGATTATAGAAGTGTAATCAAACAACTAGTGCATAAATAGTTTATTGGAAAGTTACTGTCTAATAGCGGAGAACTTGGTTGCGGACCCAATACAATGGACCAAAGAGTTGACTGAAATATCAAAGACGAAGTAGGCACGAGCCACGAGGCCGTCCAACGGTGAACGTGGAAATAAACTGGATTTGGTTTATTTGTTTAATGGAGCAGAGTTTAGAGAACAGTGAATATTGCTTGTTGAGTCAATCCAAAGTTTCTTAAATTTATGGGTCCTTTGTATGAGACAAAAACTTTAACAGTTGAGAAAAGTTTAGGTCGCAATGCCTTAGGCTATGATACTAGGACAACTTTATCATAAAATTCATAAAGTAGCTTGTCAACTATTGTCCAAAGAAACCAAGATAAGAACCAAACAGTTATTATTAGCCTACCCCCTCATTCTTTGTGTTTGGAGGAATCAAAACATTCAATCATGGAAAAGTAGCCAAAAGAACAACTGCCAAACGCCAACAGTTTGAGTTGCAGATGAAAACAACAAAATACAAGAAGTAACAACTGCAGTAACAAGAAAAATTAAACACAACAACTAACACACGCCAAAGTCTACAGCGGTTCATGTTATCTTTCTCGATCATCTCCATTCACCTCCCATCCCCCAAGGGCTGTGTTACTTGGTTATTCATACTATCATATCCAGAGCTTCTATTGCTACTCCCATCATATCTGTAGCCGTCGGATGTCTGACCAAGCAAGTGTTCAGCCTCTTCCAGACTCGATTGAGGATTAATCCATGAGTGTGTCTCCGTCTTTCTTATTCCTTCTAATTCCATAGCCACTTCCTTCATGGTAGGCCTCTCATCCCCTTTCACTCTTAAGCACCTCTTTGCAAGTTTAACAACATCCTTTATCTGCTCTCCATTTCCTTCTTCAACTATACCACTCTCAAGAACCTCAAACAACCGATCCTCCTTGAGGGAAGAAAGAAAATGCATTGCAAGACTTCTTTCTTGATCAGACCTATTGAATGAAAGTACTGCCTTTCCTGTTAGTAGTTCTACGAGGACCACTCCAAAACTATAAACATCACTTTTTTCTGTTAGTTGATTTGTTTGCAAATATTCTGGATCTAAGTATCCAAGAGTTCCTTGCACCATTGTAGCTATTTCCTTTTGATCTTTGGGAACCAATCTTGATGTTCCAAAGTCAGAAACTTTTGCTGCAAAATCATCATCTAGTAGTATATTTGTAGACTTAACATCTCTATGAATTATAGGTGTTGAAGCAGCAGAGTGTAAATATGATAATGCTTCTGCTGCTTCTGTAGCTATTCTTATACGAGTTTCCCATCTTAGGGAGAATGCATTACTTTCATGATGTATGTGCCTAAAGAGGGTACCTCGTGGAACAAATTCATAAACTAAGGAGGGAACTTCTGTCTCTAAACAACAACCCAAGAGTTTTACAACATTCCTATGGTTAATTTGTGAGAGAATGACTACCTCATTAATGAATTGATCAACTTGGCTTTGATCCACTATTTTGGACTTCTTGATGGCAACAATTTTATTATCGGCTAAAATTCCTTTGTAAACTGTGCCGAAACCTCCTTGCCCAATGATTTGACTTTCATCATAGTTTTTGGTGGCCTTCTTTAACTCTTCTGAGGTGAAGATTCTGACGACTTCTCTGGATCCTGCTTGTTCTCTAAGTTGATGTTCCAAAATCAAACCCCCATTTTGCCGGAAGAACTTGTGCTTGAGCTTAATAAGTTTTCTTTTCTTGAATATCAGGTACATCCACGAGCTACTCACAAGCATGGCAACAAAGACTACGCCAATAACTACAAAAGAAAAGTTGAAACATTAATCATTCTAATGTAACACTTCTGTCAAAAAGCTCCACCTTATGGATATACAGTCTCTGTTACTATATTCAAGATGTTAAGGAAAAGAAAAAAAGCGACGAAAGAAATAAATACTTTACATAAACGTACTGAACCATAAATATACTAACCAATAGCAATCTCAGTCACTAGAGTGGGATCCGCCACACAACCTGTCCCATGCTTTGTCCCATCCCCGTGGTACCCCTTGGGGCATTTACATGTATAATTCCCTTCTGTATTAAGACAGATTGCCTGCTGTGTGCAATTATTAGTCAATTGCGCACATTCGTTAATATCTGTGGACCAAGAGAAGATTATTAACCTCAAAAAACAATCACAAGCAGACACATAAAACAAAACGAAAACGAGAACAATTTTCCACAATTGATATTTGAAGTTATATGGATATATGATTACCTTTGCAACCATCATAGAGGTATGGGTTCCCTTTGTAACCGTCGTTGCACTTACAATGGTACCCTCCACTGGTTTTGTGGTCGAGGCAATTGCTATTCCTCTGACATGCGAAACTTGATTTGGTTTTAGCTTCTTCACATGTCTCATTGCCAACTGCCCAATCAAGAACCAAAGGAACCTCCATATTGGGTAGACCAATGAGATAATCGGAGGTGAAGTTGAACTTGCTCTTCTCGACAACAAAAGCATAGCTGCAGGGATTGAAGTTCCATACATCTGTGTGATTATTATAGCTTCTTACACTCACTTTAATATCTCTTAGTCCATCCGGAAAGTCTATTTCGCAACACCCAACACCGGAGCAAGATCCATTGACCACATTTTGAAGGCTATTACACACAGACATGCACCCGGTCCAGTAGTTTTCTCCGTTTTGGCGCCCACGAAGGTATGCTTTGGTGTCACACCCAAGAGCAATGAACTGATTTTTGCTATTGGATATGGTGAACTGGGCTGCCTGGAGTGTTGGTTGCTTGTGTTCTACAAGATGACCTCTCTGGTCGTAACAATCTCGGGCTACATAATGAAAGACATGCAACTCATGAGTCTCAATCGATATGCTTGTAACGTTCACATTGCCTACCTTTGGTTGTCCGGAGTCACAGGTGATGCTGAAGTTCTTGTCCAAGTAGCAGTCCTCAGAGAGGCCAAACGGATATGGAATTTCTGTATGTCCACATTTGCTTTCGCAGCTAGGCTTGGCTTGAGCTGCGGCCACCACTGCAGTTGCAATTATTACCACTCCAGCCAGAGCGATTTGCAAAAGCTTCCCATGTAAGCCCATCGCCAGATGATAATTCTATTCTAGTTTGTGTTCGGATGTGATATACGCGTCTGAGATATGCTTCTCGCTTTATAGGCATTATAGGCATTTGAAATGTAAGACCAAGTCATTGCCCCAAACTGTGGTTTAGAATTATATGGCCCTTCGACCTCTACCATCTTACAAGTGGCTATTGCTACAAAAAAAAAAGTCGTTCAGTCACTTTCAGCCAGCTGCAACGTCGTGGCTTCTACGAAGCAGCATAGTCAAGACAATTAGTAGTATGGAATCGGACTCAGTAGTCCTATTGCCTTGATTTTCTAGCAGTAGCCGCCACGGCAGGGCCTATTCAACTCCCGCGTGATCTTAAAAGTTAAATGTAAAAGAAGACTATAAGTTTCCTTTTATAAAGTTTAAGGTAAGGTGAATGCATAGTTTCCTTTTATAAGTTTCTCTCGCCTAGTGGGGCTATAATGTGCCTCTCCATTGGAAATGTAGACAAAGGAGCTCTTTTCTTAACAAAAATAATCAAATTGTTTATGCTGTTCAGATGATGCAAAGATACGAATTGTTTGAACTCTGCAGTTCCTGACTTTGGTCCAAAGCTGATCCACTTGCTTCCAGCAATTGTAGTTCTTGTCTTTTTGTTTGTAAGCAAGAAAGCCCCAACTCCGCGTCGAGATGGTGTTAGGCCTCCATAACTACCATCCAGATTAAGTTAAGTCCTCAATTAATCTATGCAGCATTTACTACGAAGCAGCGTGGTAACGACGAATGTCTCCTGTCAACTGGACGACTGATCTTGGTCCTTTTGCCAAAGCATTTGTTTTTTTTTTTTTCTCCGAAGCAGAGTGGTAATGACGCTTACGCCAATGGAATCACGTTGACCGACACAAGTCATCAAGACACGTGACTGACTATTCTTAATTGTAGTGCTGTGTACATCAAGTGTTGTGTTGTGCCTTTTCACCTTTAAAATAATGTAATATCTTTAAAAGCATAATTTAGCAAAAATCATCTTTGAACTTACCAATAAGGAATGGAGTTTGCACATTCTTCTATTAACTAATTATTGAATTTTAATAACTAATTATTGAAATATATAATGGAACATAAATTTGCTTAAAACAAGAAAAAGTAGGCATAGGTAACACTTCAAGAATTAAGACTCACGCGATGTCGTGGTCTAATACCAATGACTCAAAGAATGGTCCACATGAACATCTAGCAACTGGTGCCACTATATCCAATTGTCTCAAAAGATTATTGAAATTATTTTGTCTTTGAAGTATAGAATTTATATTTTAAAAAGGATGTATAACTTCCATAGAAAATGATTGTCACATTTCAAAATACAAAAATGATTTTCACAAAAAAATATTTGTTATTTCATTTTCGAAAAAATACTCGATAACTAATCTACATATTTATTTCAAAGTTAAAAATAAGCTATGTATCTATACATGAAACTGTATTCCACATTTATCGATTTTTTTATATTGCGAAATTATTAGAAAAATAAGTCAAACCATTTTCATTTTAAAAAAACTCATCTCATCTATTAAATATTGCTTTAAACCAAGTCAACCTTACCTTGAAGTACAAATGTCTGCGAGGTAAGAAAAGCTTGGTAAAATAGGAGGAGAAGGTCGGTGACAACTCCCAATCAAAGAAAAGCCAAACTTTCCATGCCCCACCGTTTTTTTCTCATTCAGCAACCTAAAAATTCCCATGTTGACCACGTTTTAACGAAGGGAGATTGAAAGGTCTTCTAACATTTTGATTTCACAGATGGAGAAATATCTTGGATGCTTTATTTCTACGCGTACCTTTACTCGGACATTTACTAAAGAATATGCTTACACGCGTAAATACTGTCAGACGCGTTTACTGAGATAAACTCAACATTGTTATCAATCTTAATGTTGCATGGCTTTGGAAGTTTTCTGTGGTGATAGAGAATAATTGAGTTGAGCTTTTATATCCATTTTCTGTTTGTATTTTGGGCATTTGTGTAAGAGAAGCTTTTAAGCTCTCAAATGTTGTGGTCTAGCTTTTCAGACATCCTGATATGAAACTATAGGAAGGAGATTATCTATATTTTGCCTTTAAATCTCTCGTGTTTGGTGAGTATTTTGGTTTTTGTGCTTTTGACGGACTTGTTTATTTGAAAACAAATCAACTGGGATGTTAAGTAGTCATCACCTCGATTGAGTCTCAGTCGGAAATTGGCATCTTCTTTTAAGCAGCGATATTCTCTAAGAATATGCTGATTTATTTACTTTTTTTACCGTCCGATTAATAAGACAAAGATTCCGGAAAGGAAAGAAGTGATGGTAATAGCTACCTTTGTTTGGGGTTGGTTCAGCCGATTCAGTGAGAAGGACTCACGGATGAGGTGTTGCTTGACTCTAGTTTCCCTACTTTTCAGGGTATTTGGGATGTTTGGAAATATGAACGCAGAAAGCTGGGAAGGGGAATCGACTGCTAAAGCAATAATCCAATCCACCGAATTCTGCATATTAGCCTTACACTAAACAAGCCTGTGAGTATCCTTTAGTGATGGCCTTGAGCAGTCAGAGAGTCCCTTCATTCTTATCTCCTTCTTCTTCTTCTTCAACAACTCCATCGACTTATGACGTTTTCCTTAGTTTTCGTGGCGAAGACACCCGTATGGGTTTTACGGATCACTTGCACGCTGCTTTGAATAAAAGTGGCTTTATCGTCTTCAAAGACGATAAAAAACTAGAGCGAGGAAACATTATTGCCGAAGAACTCTTAAAGGCAATCAAAGAATCCCAATTTGCTGTTGTTGTCATCTCAGAGACCTTTGCATCCTCAAAGTGGTGCCTGATTGAATTAAATGCGATCATGAAATGCAAGAGAGAGACAGGGCTAAAAGTTTTTCCTGTATTTTACCATTTGAATCCCTCTGATGTACGGAAGCAAAAGGGGACTTTTGCAAAAGCTTTTGCCAAATATAGAGAAGATCCAGAAATTAACGAAGAGCAAATGGGAGCCTGGAGAGCTGCTTTGAAAGAAGTTGGTGAGATTGCCGGATGGCATGCAGATAACAGGTAATTTGTTAGAATAAACTTGACCAGCTCTCTCATGCACTATTTTGATGAATTTTACTTAATTCGTTTAAATATACTTTTTTGTCTTAATTTTTAACTTTTCTCCAGCCCCGAAGCAAACATTGTTGATGAAATCACTGCAAAAATATGGTATGGGTTGCGAGGGAACTCATCAAATGCTTTAAAAGGTCTTGTTGGCATAGAATCCCAAGTGGAGCAAATGGTGTCCTTGCTTCATTTGGGAATGGATGATGTTCAATTTATAGGGATTCATGGGATGGGTGGTATTGGTAAAACAACACTGGCTAAAGCCCTCTATGACACTATTCATAGTGAATTTGACGCTAGCTGTTTTGTGTGTTGCAGCAACAATATTAGCAGTCACAACATTGATGAGTTGCAACAACAAATTATTCAAGAGATCCTAAGGGAAAGTAACATGAAAATATGGAATCCTTATTATGGAATTAATGTATTGAGGAAGAAATTATGTAATAAAAAGGTTTTTATTGTTCTCGATGATGTAAATCGTGAACAATTAAAAAGACTAGTAGGGAGCCATGATTGGTTTGGTAAAGGGAGTAGAATTGTTGTAACAGGTAGAGATTGTCAATTTTGGAAGCCAATTGTGGGTGAGATTTATGAAGTTCAACCACTAGAAGACAAAAATGCACTACAACTCTTTTGTTGGAAAGCATTCAACAAGTCTAAGCCAAAAAATAGATTTGCACAATTGTCAAAGTATGTTATCAATTTAGTTGGACACCTTCCTTTGGCGTTAGAAGTTATTGGTTCGTTCTTGTTTGGTATGGAAATAGATGTGTGGAAGAGTACCCTTGATGATTTAGAAGTATGTTTGGGGGATGAAGTTTTGGATAAGCTTAAGATAAGCTATTATGGTTTGAAGGAATTTTAAAAAGAAATGTTTTTAGATATTGCAAGTTTTTTCAATGGGGTCTCAAAATCAGAAATTTTGCCTATATTCATAAGTCTAGGTTACAATCCATTAGTTCATTTTGAAGTTCTAAAAAGAAAATCTCTCATAAAGATCTCAAGAGAAGGGGTGGTTTGGATGCATGATTTATTAAGAAAAATGGGTCAACGTATAATCTATCAATTATCTCCAATGGAGCCTGGTAATAGAAGCAAATTATGGAGTGATCAAGATATCATTCAAGTATTCAAGAATAATTCTATAAGTATTTTAGTATAAATTTGTGCATTGTAAAGGAAGCATGATAGTATTTTTAGGTATCTATGAATATTTTTTTCATTAAATTTATTTTCTTACTTTATAGGGAACTGATGCAGTTGAAGGGATTGTCTTTCCTTCTAATTTATCAAAACCTGAACTATTAAGCTTTGAACCTTTTTCAAAAATGAAAAGGTTTGAAAATGCTTATTATAAGCATAAGTGGTTCATCTAAGTTAAAATGGTTTGGAGATTCTTCAAAATTAATACTAAGCAATGAGTTGTGTGTTATGGAATGGTGGAAATTTCCTTTGAAATCTTTGCCAACAAACTTTCAACCAAACAATCTTGTTAGGCTTTCTATGCCATCTAGCAATATCAAAGTACTACAACTTTCAAGTAAGGTAAGATTTTTTTTTTTTCTTTGTTTCCTCCTTTTCATTTCAATCTTTTTATTGTTTTCTTAACTTTATATTTGTCTATAATAGACTTTTGGTAGAGTAAAGTACATTAACCTTCAGGGTTCACAATGCTTAATGAAGATAAAAGATTTGAGTGGAGTTCCAAATCTTGAGATACTAAACTTAGGATTTTGTACACATCTAAGGAAGATTCATCCATCTCTAGGAGCTCTTAAAAAGCTTGTAGACTTAGACCTAGAAGGTTGTAGACATCTTAGTAGACTACCAAAGAAAATCTATTGGGAATCTCTTGAGGAGCTTAATCTTTCTAATTGTTTAAAACTTAGAAGTTTACCAAAGAATGTGAGTAACATCACTTCTTTAAAGAGTCTTGAATTGGGTTCAACTAGCATTAAAGTGCCATCATTGTGGATGGAGAGTTTGTCATCACTTAGATTTCTTGATATATCTGGTGAGAAAGTTAGCCCTAAAGGGGTTTTTGAAACTCTCCCATCCCATTTTTGTCAATTTATAGACTCACATTCCTATACTCTTCCTTGTCTTAATTGGTTATCAAGTTTAAGTTTTTTGGAAGTGTTAAATTTGAGTCATCGAAACCTATTAGATGGAGAAATTCCTAATATTTGTTGCTTATCTTCACTTAGGAAGTTAGATCTTTCTTGGAACAAATTTACAAAAGTACCAAAAGGTGTTTGTCAACGTTCATGTCTTCTTTCTCTTGACCTAAGTAAATGTGAGCACTTTCAATCATTGTCCACATCTCCACCCCTAGGTTTAAGTTCTATATCATTCCTAAAGCTTATTGGTTGCAATCTATTAGATGAAGTGATATCTAATGGTTTTGGTTTCTTATCCTATGCCAAAGATTTGAACTTATCTAGAAACAAATTTGCAACATTATCAAATAGTTTTTGTTTACTCTCAAGACTTCACACCCTTAGAATGAGTAATTGTGGTCAACTTCGGGCATTGCCAAAACTCCCATTTGGTCTATGTGAGTTAGGTATAGTAAATTGTCCATTACTAGACATGGCTTATTATCATTCAAACATGGGGACACTTGAATTATGCATCAGTATTTGGTTTTCTGTGACAAAGAATACTGGTTATGAGTATGATGGAACACCTTACAAGATCTTGCAACTAAACCCACGACATCTTCTAGATAAACGAGAAGTAAGCCATTTCTCTTCCTTTTAAAACATGTCTATTATAATAGTGTACAAAATGTTGTAGTTCACATTTTTCTCTCTTTTTTTCTTTGTTGCCTTTTCAGTTTTACACTTTTGATTATGGAGATATGCTTGCATGGGGCCCTATGATGGGATGTGAAACTCAATGGTTCAGCCAGGGAAGCACAAATCCTTTTGGTTTAGATGTGGATTCAGAAGAGTTGATTGAGGGATTGGCTTTGTTTGTGTTTATCAAGTCCAAGAGCATGAGAGCTCAAATTGCAGCATTTCAGGAGGTTGTATTCCCTTATTTCCCGAGTTTGTTTGGCGATTTCAGGCCTCTGATATTTGTCAAGAACTACCTTTGGTCTTCCGTGTCCCTGAAGTCCCTTCTGTTGGCCCAAATGGATTTTGGGCATATATACCAAATAAGTTGTTCGAAAGAAAAGGGATGGATTTAGTGGAATGTCACTACCTCGAGACTTCAATCATATCAACCAGCTCAGATATAGAGGTAAAGGAGTGTGGGATACGTCTCATACATGAACAGGATGTTAAAGAATTTTTCGATGTCCTTGATAGCATTACTCCACCTGGTTTGGAATTAAAAGATCTGGATGATTTTCATTTTTGGTTGGAAGCCGGTCTTTGTGATGGGTAGTACCATAAAGAAAGCTATTTGACCAACAAAGGAAAGGACGCCATTCTTCCTTTCCCACTTTCGGATTTCCTTGTTGCGTCACCCAGCTGTAACTCTTGACATCAACGGTAAAGTTCGAGCACTCCTTTGCATATCAGTGCTAAGCAAAAAAATGGTGGGAACATACTTTAGATTTCTTACCCACTTGTTACCAATCTAGTATTTTTGTTCATCTTGTAGTAAATTTTACCCGATCCAAAATTTTCTTTGTCTTCATTCTTCTTTAATAAACCTTATCAAATGATTAATAAATTTACAATAGAGTTTTGACAAATTAAAATATATTTATTTGGGTGACGTAGATTATAGAATTTTGGGTTCTTCTGTCTCACTAATATTTTCATTGAGTATTGGTCCAACATGTCCCTTTTTTTTAAAAAAAATTATATGCTTACGAAATTGACTCGGTCCAAATCTTGAATTGAAAATGCTAAAAGCTGATCAAGTTTAAGATAATCTAAGTAAACTTTTCATATCATATCAAGTTTATGCTATTATATTAGTTGTCTAATTCTTTGTATCATTTACTGGCCATTTATTTTTGGATGTTACTTTTATGAAGGTAGTTTACGGGCACTTTGGGTTGTTTCAGAGTATAGACTTTTAGGGCCACTACCATTGCATGAAACGAAATGGCTCTGCTTTTCATGTTGTAATATAAAGAGCGTTGTTGCAAGCGTGCCCAGAGGTAGCTTCACACTGCAACTTTGAGGTACCAGGCACCAAGGCTGCTTATAATGTAAGTAGCCTGGGAAACCTCCATTCTATCAATTCTAGACCAATTTTTAACAAAGTTGAATTTTTCGCGGGAGGATCCTTCAAATTTGACGATGAACAGTGAGTTCTACTTTCTGGAGCGAGATGGTTGTTGACCGAATATCAATATTAACAGTGAGTTTTAAATTTATGATAGGTGTTTATTTACAGATTTTACATATGTAGCTATACAGAAAAGACGTATTAATATTGTCTTTGATTGCAATAACAGCAAAGCACCTTCTTGAAGATAGACTCTGCTTCTTAAGGCAGTGAAAGGAGAAATGGTTAGTTGGTTTCTAACATTTGTTAGAATGCTTTCTGTTGGTTTCCGACAATTAAGTAGAGTGCTGCATCGTATATGCTTTGAGCAGAAACTAGAGAATCTGGTGGAATTTCCATCACTGGAGCACTCTGTAGGCCAACAGTTCCATCCAAATAATAGCGGCACAGGTAAGTCTTTGAAAATTCTTCAAATTGCTATGACTCAATGAAAGTAAGAAAGACATTAATATAGTGAAACGATTCAACTATTGCAGAAACTAATCTCAATAAACGAAGAAGGAAAAGAAAGCAAGCATTTTAGGCACTTGATGTTGTAAGTATGGCCATCAAGAATGTCTTGTAGCCTTCTTCCTGCTTATCAAAACTGCAGGGCTCATTTAGGCCATCTACCAGTTCAACTGTTCTCCTGCACCAAACTGTAAAGAAGCAATCACAACGAAAGACTAGAATAGCTGGATTGACAGCTTACAATTGCTTTAAGTGGATGTAGAGTTTTAGAATCATTTGAATTGCTCTGAATCTGAATCCAACTCTTGAATTTCTATCAAAATGGTTGGTCTAACATCAATAGTGGGTTGAATGGGTTGATTATTAACATGTACCGAGAAAAAAGACTTCCTTATGCACATATTTGTTATTATGACGGAGCTATTTTTTTCAATTTTTCCGAAAATAGATGTCTTCCAATGTGAATAAGCAAATTCCAGAACACAATCTTACCCTCTATTGCTCATGTGGCTTTCTGTCACCCCTCGGTCATTGGGGAAGTTCTTGCATGAAGGAACTGCACCAGAATTCCAATAGAACTAAAAAATCTAATGGCAACAATAATGGTGAATTTACGAAGCCATGTCCAGTAATTGAAACTGATAAGCATCTTTGTGAACCAAAGGTACAAATTTGTGCTTCTCTGTTTGCTGTACAACTGAATTTCATACATCATAGGCAGATCATTGAATATTTTGAGATACTATTTGATGACTTAAATTTATAGATAGATGAAATTTTGTAATTGATAAATATGTTGGGTAATCTTGTCAAACTAATTGAAAGAAGGGAAATATAGTTGGGACCTAGATAGGTGGTGTTGGTATATTCTGCACAAAGAAGCATAAGTTGCAACTGTGGCATTCTTGGTGGAACTTCCCTCAACATGTTGTTAGTCGAGGACTGACTTTGTACAATTTTAAAGGGAGTAGCTAAGTCCCTTATAAGCACCAAGATCTCCTCAATCCTATCCAATATGAGACAAATGCAACCAACCTTCCTTATTGGATTGGGCCTCTAGCTAGGTGTGTGACATTAGGACTTCTATGGAATGATTTGAACAAGATTATGAAAACAACCATTAAAATAGGCGAGATACAATGGCTACAACAATCCAGATGCCCCATTCAACCCATAAAGCTCTCAACCGTGCAAAACCAGGTTGTGGTCATCCTGGGCCATAACAGTTCACCTTTTACACTCCTTTAAACCCCTTAGTTCTTGCAGTTGCTTCCAAGTGGCAATTGACTAATGATATTGCAAATAAGAACAAAAGTTTTGTACTTATCTCAAAGGAAGAAACAACATTGCTTGAATCATTGTCCTGTCATGTTACTATTAAATGGATGCTAGTTGGCCTGAGATGACATTTACAAGCAAGCAAGCAGAACTGGTTATTACAACTCTCAGGACTTTCTATTGCTAAAGATTTACCTTTGTTTAACAAGTGAACAAAGCGACAATTAGCATAAATTACAGTTAAAACTCCAACATTATAGTCACGGGTTAGAATAATTTTCTTCCATTAGACCAAGATTTGGGTCCTGCCAAACGTCCAGGCAACTTTCATTTCTTGTCCTGGAAGTCACAGAGTGTGGGAAGGTTTGTTTTTGTCAGAAATGGCAAATCAGCCTTCTCTAAGAGTAAAATTTCTGGAAATATGATTTCTTTCTAAAACAACTCTTGCTATAATGTGGCCGAAAAGATCAACATGGCATCATAAAGTAGCAAAGACATCTTGAAGTCCGCATATTTCCTCATGCTTTCCTCATTTGATATCCCATGACTCTTGAGTAAAGTCGGTTAGGAGAGGGTTTTACCAAGGAAGAGGAAGGAGTCGACCTCACTAATTTTTCTTGCCAAGGAAGGGTTAGGCTCCATGGTCCCTCCACAGGCTAAAAACCCTCGGCATGAATATCGTATTGGAAACCACCATCCTTAAAGTTCGTCTCCTTCTTCTTTTTTTTTTTTTTTTTGTTTTTAATGTAAGCATCTCCTTCTTCTTCTAATGAAAGTTTGTTCAGAATAATTTATTTATCTTATGTTGTCTAAAATTTATTTGTAAATTCTTTTCATAATAATGATATTAGAATCTAGATCAGGAGGCGGCTTCTTGATTACACAAAGCAATTTGAATAAAAATATTACTTCAACATGAAGTTTGCAGTCCAAATTGGCAACGAAAAGACCAATGTTAATAACAGTGTAAGTTATTGACATTATTTCAATCTTGGCTTGGGAACTCTTTGAAATGAAATATTTGCTTATTCCTTCCAACCATGAGACTTTGATGTTACGTTTCCAACAAACACAGAAAAAGTGAGAAAAAGTAACCCATACATCAAGTTTGAGACTTTCACTTGCTAGCCATTAACATTTACCTTGAAAATCACAAATCCTTGAGAGAATGCCGAACCGAAGACCCCTAGTTTGGGTCTGAGATCTTTTAACTTGATTTATAATAAATGTTATGAGCCAATTGTTACCAGCGTTTGTAGTCCAACGGTTAGGATAATTGCCTTCCAAGCAATAGACCCGGGTTCGACTCCCGGCAAACGCATATTGTACTTTCGTTTTGGTGGTTATTGGACCTTCAAAGAAAATGTTAGACAATTATTGGATAAATAAATAATTTGGACAAACTATTTTTTTATTACTTTATTTTAAAGTTATTATACACTAAGGAAATGTCAAGATAATTAATCATTTTTATCAATACCAATTATTTTAGTCCAATACCTAATCCCAATAGAAAGGGTATGTTTGTTGCCAACAGAACTTTGAAAAGCTCAAGGGTGATACGATTCATACTGTTTTGACCAGCACAGATTTTGAGATACGATTGGAGTATAAAAGTAAGATAAACTAATAAAGAAGAGAATACCAAAAGAAAACACCATTTACTTAGAACAATTCCCTGACAATTATTGCCTTTAGTAAGAACATTTGCAAGATGGTTATTCTGCGTATAAATTCTCACAAATGGCGTTGCCTTGCTAATGCAGCTAGCTTCTCTCGTTCCCTTTACCAGTCCGAATCGTTCACTCCAGCGAAGCCGAGACATCCGTCACTGAAATCTTTTTGAGAGTCATACGCCAGCCATAACCAGCTTTGGAGGGAGATCAGTGCACGTATATCACCCAGAATCAACAACTGCCAATGCAAAGTTCCTCAAAATCAGCTTCAGACATGCCAGAAGAACTCCCCATCACCGCCGCCGCCGCAGAAACAACCACAAACCCGAAGAAGCTGTCTCTTATTCCTCTCATCTTTCTGATCTACTTCGAAGTTGCCGGTGGTCCTTACGGAGAGGAGCCTGCGGTGCAAGCGGCAGGACCCCTCTTAGCCATTATCGGCTTCCTCGTGTTCCCCTTCATATGGAGTATCCCGGAAGCACTGATCACAGCAGAGCTCTCCACCACCTTCCCAGGGAACGGTGGCTTTGTCATATGGGCTGAGCGGGCGTTTGGTCCTTTCTGGGGCTCGCTGATGGGAACATTGAAGTTTCTTAGTGGTGTCATCAACGTAGCTGCCTTCCCAGTTCTGTGCATAGACTACATGAAGCGATTAATCCCTGCTTTGGAGTCAGGTTTGCCTAGGTACTGTGCAATCCTGGGTTCGACTTTAGGCCTTTCGTTTCTTAATTATACTGGTTTGACTATTGTTGGGTATGCTGCTGTGGTGCTTGCTGCTGTTTCACTTGCTCCTTTTATATTGATGTCCCTGATTGCACTCCCCAAGATTCGACCGCATAGATGGATCAGTTTGGGACAGAAGGGTGTTAAGAAAGATTGGAACTTGTTCTTCAACACCCTTTTCTGGAACTTGAATTTCTGGGATAACGTTAGTACTCTGGCTGGAGAAGTTGATGAGCCACAGAGAACGTTTCCCAGGGCTCTTTTCGTTGCAGTGATTTTCACTTGCTCGGCATACTTGGTTCCACTGTTGGCTGTCACCGGGTCTCTTTCTGTGGATCAAAGTGAATGGGGAGCTGGATTTATGGCCCAAGCTGCAGAATTGATTGCTGGAAAATGGTTGAAAATCTTTCTTGAGGTTGGTGCTGTGTTATCAGCAATTGGGCTGTTTGAAGCGCAACTAAGCAGTAGTGCTTTCCAACTTCTGGGCATGGCGGGCATAGGATCTTTGCCTATGCTTTTTGGTCTAAGGTCCAAGTGGTTCAACACACCATGGGTTGGAATTTTGTTATCAACTTCCATTTCACTAGCAGTTTCATACCTGAATTTCACAGAAATCATATCCTCAGCCAATTTCTTGTACAGTTTGAGCATGTTGTTAGAATTTGCCTCGTTTATTTGGCTGAGAAGAAAGTTGCCAATGGTGAAGAGGCCGTACCGAGTCCCTCTTAGGCTGCCGGGGCTGGTGATCATGTGCTTGATTCCATCTGGGTTTTTGGTTGTTATAATGGTTTTTGCTACCAAGAAAATCTTTATAGTGAGCAGTGTAATGACTGCTGCCGGGGTTGGATGGTTCTATTTAATGAAACTCTGCAAATCAAAGAAGTTGTTAAGGTTCAATACAGGCAATGAAGCTGGAATTGAAGAAAATGGCCAAGAGAGTGTAGTTAGTCATTTATGAAATTACCTGAAAGTTGAAGTTTTGTGTAAGCAACTTTATCTTCTAATGAAGGACACCAGGATTTGAGTCCCGCAAAACTGAATGATTCTCCTTGTGGATTATTGTAGAAAGGATTAGTCCAATCATGAGTAAACTGTTGTACTCTCTAGCTCTATTTGCAGCTAATTGTTTACTTATAAGAGAAAGAAAAAAGCAAAACAAAGTACAGAAAATTGGAGCATCTCCTTTAGTGATAGTTTCCTCTGTCTCCAGGTTATTTTTAGCAGAAATTGTCAGAAAATCTGGTGGTCTTGCTTTGATATCTAACAGGAAATAGGAACTTTACTGCTTGCTTTTTTGCGGGGCAGGTTGGGTTGTATGCTAATCAAAAGTTGCTTTTAAGTTCAATGCGTGCTGACAAAGCCATGATTAATCTCACAGTCGTAGCCTGTGAGATTTCGACAAAGTCAAATGGACATCATGCATTGTATAGAACGCGACATTAAAAGTGATCCAATATTTGGGTTCTTACTTCACAGGTTCTCTTCCATATGCTTACCTTGAGAAACTTTCATGCCAGCTGGAAAGCTTCCGCATAAACCATATTATGCAAAGAATTGAATGTCATTCAGTCCGGAAAGATACGGAGATTAAGAAAAAAGCAATCATGTGATTAAATTTATCCCAATAGGACAGCAAATCAATCCCAAAATATTCCACCTTGAATTGAACATTAAGATATATTTAAGAACTAAAGTTAAGATCCCTTTATTTTGCTTTGGAATTGTTTTAGGCATCAGATCTCTTTTATCTTTCTTTTCAAGGTTGAAATTTTGTTCAATAATTGGTGTATCATATTCCTCTTGGTCTCCTTTCTTTTTGCTTTTCCAGATTCTTTTAAACTAGTTCTCGCATCTTTTTAACAAGCTTCATCCTACGTAGAAAAGAGTTTAATTATTCTTTTCGTTTCTGATTCGCTAGAGTCTCTTTCCGCAGTCTTTTTTTCCAGAGGAAACAACGGAAAGAGAAAGGTGTTTAATTCGCTGTAGGGATGAATAGCTGGGAGCACTATTGTTCCGGAACCTATAATTAAACAAATCTTGAAAGTCAATGTCTTACTTTCGATAAGCAAATTCCAGAATAAAAACTTTAAGATCGAAACTCATGCAACTGCAGTAAGACTAAAGATCAGTATCGGATTTGAACGCAATAGTAATGAAGAACATGGGTTATGAGTATGCTTATGATCTATGTAGTTTCAACTCTTTCCATTGTTAGAATTTGTAAATTTAGTTAATAATGATCAATAGAAGTAAGGGATTGACCATTTTAAAAAAATAAAAATAAAAACTCACTCACTAATATATTATAAGATGTCGAGCTTGGAACAAATAGTCTCAGACATCACATATTCTTGACTAAATTAAGCACTTGTCAACAAACAACTAAATATTTGGCTCATGCAAATGTTCTTCTTCTTTATTCTTTTGAATAAGTTTATTAATGCTATTTCATTTACAACATAGTCACCTTCTAAAAAATTTCTTTCATTTAAGATTTCCAAGTACTCAATATTACAAATAAATTTGACCATATTTAATTCCTTATCTATGAACTTTTGAGTGCTAATAAATTTGAGAAGTGGACAACACACTGATGAAATTGTTTACAAAAAAACATTTTTAGTTTGAGATCAAGCTATGCGCTGATACAGATCTAGTGTATGCTAGAGGCAATGTGAGAAGTTTCTTAGTCCTTCCAACATAAGCTCGCTTTGTCAAGTTATCATAATCGTTACTCTCAATTGCATCCAAGATCATACGATACAATAGTAAGGATGACCATACCTGCAAAATCACCACAAATTTATGCCCATTAATAACTGCAAAACCACGTCCACAATAGATGCATATTCTTTTTGATTTCGAACATGAAATTTACTTGGAAAGTATAGCAGGGAGATATTAAAGTGTTTGGTGACCAAGACTGACCAGTTTCAAGAGGAGTTGTGCAGGGATTAAAAGACCAATAGACGCTTAATGTTAGCAAAAATCTAGTGTTTGGTGCTATGTCATCTTTGTAACGTTTTTTTCTTTTTATTCTTCAATTGGTTAAAAGACTTAAAGAACAAGAAATGACCTCAGAGTAGAAGAATATGTTAGTCTATTTTTTGTCCCTTCTTATTTTCATATTTTATTTAAAATGTAAAATTTGAATAAATGAAAGGAGAGTCTAAATGAAAAAGACAATTACCTACTAGCTCAATAATGAGTTAAGAAGATATAAAATTAAGAGATTTAATGCTTGACATGAGAGCGTGTGAGTTTGGATGCATATGCATAAGAAAAAGGATGAAGAGGAATGGAGGTTCATACTGGCCAACGGCTCGCCTTATCGAGTTGAGAAGCTCCCTCCTCTGCCAAGTCGAAATAGAACCTCGCTCTTGTGATCTGCTCTCTCATGAACTCTCTCCATCTATCAGTGACTTTACCGGAGAAGACATCTTTGTCGCTGAGTCCAAACTGTGCAAGCTCATCCTGGGGAAGATAGACTCTCCCTCTTGAAGCACTGAAATAAGAAGGTATAAAAAGATTGAAGAGATTATTTGGTTAAACGGGGAGAGAATAGCACTAGTTAAAACTTACTCCTCCCCAACATCTCTGAGGATGTTCGTCAGTTGGTTTCCGATACCCAAGTTGAGTGCTGCATTATATATAATCGGAGCAGAAACAAGAGAATCTGATGCAATTCCCATCACCGGAACACTCATTAGGCCAACGGTTCCGGCCACATAGTAGCAGTAGAGGTAAAGTTCTTGGAAGTTCTCGTACCGACATTTCTTTATATCCATTCTCATTCCTTCGATCATGTCTTTAAAAGGCTGTGATTTAAGAAAGAAAAAAGATGTATTAAGTTAATCCAGATGTGCGTTGCTTGTTATATAATAAGCCTTCTTGTAGAGGAACTTAGGAGGCAAACATCTCGAATACCTTGATGTCTAAAGGGAACTTGAAGACGGTATCAGTTAGTGCAGCATCGAGCATATCGTAGGGGCGGCCATCGAATATGTCCTGCAGTCTCTTTTCCCACCTATCAAGCACTGCAGGGCTCATGCAACCAGCATTAGGCCCGTCGACGAGCTCATCTGTTCTCCTGCACCAAACTATAAAGAACTATAAATGCTTTTTTTCTTTTCTTTAATATGTGACTTTGTTTAATATTTTCTCAGTCTTTTTTTCCACAAAGAATGGTCCATTTTTTAGATTAAACTGAATCACCTAGAAGAAAAACTAACTCTGATACTATATTAGAAGTTTCAAAAGCTCAACCAAAAAACTAATTAAGGGTTGGAAGATCCTTTTTTTAATCTTTAGTATTACATTTCATTAAGTGAATATGGAGTTTTAAGATCGGTTGAATTGTTCTAAACCTAACCCCTTAAACATCATGTCAAAAAAGTTGGTGTGAAGCGGCTGTTTCCTTGTAAATAATCATATTGTGGAATCTTTCTTACCATATATTGCCCAAATGGCTCTCTGTCGCTCCTCGGTCATCAGCAAAGTTCCTGCATCAAGAAAGCAAAGACGAAATAAACATCGGAATTCACGCAACTTCACTAAAACCAAGCATCGCTGTGGATTTGGCGGCAACGAAAATGATTAAGTTTAGAAAACATGTCCAGTAATTGAACTGATAGGATCTTCACAAAAACCCACATATGCATGTTTTGAATGGAATCTATTTGCTGTATATCTGGATTTCATACATCATAGAAGGATAATTGAACCATTTGAGATAATCTTGATGACTTAAATTCTAGTCACATAGCAATCTATACACATAAATATATTGAACTGAGGAAAGAAGGGAAATGTTGTTGCACCTAGATAAAAGGTCTTGGCATATTCTGAACAAAGATCCCGGCATCTTTCGTAGGCTTGTTCAAGAAACGTAGGCTGGAACTTTGGCTTTTTACGAGAAACTTCCCTTTCTAAGTTGTCAATCTGAGATTGCCTTTCTACAATTTCTTGTATGTGTAAATCGGCAAGAGGAATGCCCTGCATTAACAACGTAGGGAAAGAGCGTGTTCTTCTGTGCTGGGGGGACATGGTCACTTCAGCTCTTGGAACTGTTGATTTCTGACACCGAAACTTGCCATTGCTCATACCGAAGCAAGGCCTAGCAGCAGGAGAAAACGTTGCACGCATCTGGCTGTTCTTGTTACTTCTCTAAAGATCTAACAGAGAGGAGAATGTTATATACTTAAATGAAAGAACTTGGACTCCATCTGAAAATAATACTTCTCTATATATGAGGCGATGGCCCGAGAGAGAGAGAGAGAGAGAGAGAGAGAGAGAGAGAGAGAGAGAGAGAGAGTGGAGTTTTGTATCTTATCCCAGGAACCATTAAAAAGCAAAGATATGTTTTGAAAACAAGATAATTCATATAAGAACTAGGAAGGTTACGTCTAAATCTGTCAAAAGTAGGAAGTTTTTAGAATATTCTTAAGCATAGATGGTTGATATCACAAAATACACCACTTTCAATTTTTTTAACTAAAAAATTTCAGGAAGATGAAAGTCCCATATAACAAAGAAATATTTTCTTCATTTATAACTTAACTTTTAAATTAAACTTTAGACTTTTTATTATAGCATTTGCTCTCAAATTGATCTTTTTCAACTTCTGTTCAACTCTAATCTCATTATATATGTTTAGTATGTCGGAGTATTCATTTTACCCGATTTAAGATTAAGTTCAAGGTATGCTTAGTATACAGGAAAATTTTGAAAATAAAAATCCCATATAAGAAAGAAACAAACTTTTGGTAATCTGTAAATAAAAAAATTATCCTTATGATCTATAAACTAACTTTTAAATTTTTCTAACAAAACATTGGGTTGTTAACTGTGGATTGTAAATTCATTGTTCCTTCGAAAACAACGATCTTCACAACAATGCTGGCTGTCTGGTACTAAAGATAATGATGATTTTAGGATTCCGTTTACATGTCCGCTTACGAATAAAATGATTCTGGTGTTGTTGGTTTCTGTTAGACGAAATCGCTCCTTTTGTTGTTATGTTTGGACTCTTCGGCTTACACGGTCCCCCCCGATGCTGCTGTCTAGAAAGTGTTTGCTGCATTATTCTGATAATACCAAACGTCAAATAAAGACACAAGGAGCTGTGATGGTTTAACTTTGATAATCAAGATTAGGAAGGCCGAAAATCATTTGGAAATGGATGGCCGCAATTGGTTGATGCATATGCAGACTTGATTATCAAGATGATATAATTGTCTTTGATTCACCAACCCAAGCATTATTGCTAATCTGTCTCATTCTGCAATCCCAACGAAGAATCTCGATCGGCTGTTACAGAGCCAATCCAACTTAGTTTGGTTCCTTTCCAATGTTTTGTCCATGGCGTTGCAGTTGCTTTCCTAGTGAGAATTAACCAATATCAATGAAAGCTTCGTTCGTAGTTTAAAGGAAAAAACAATGTCGCTTGAATTATTGTTCTGTCTTTTTCCATGAACAGGATGCCGGTTGGCCTGGGATGTTTGTAGGCATCTTTCACGCGTGAACATATCCAGTCAGGTTATACAAAGCTTAATGCTTTCATCTTATTCTAGAATTTATCATGTAACTCTTGTAAGTATTCTCTACTGCCTTTAACAAGCAAACCAAGTGACAAACAGCAAATTTGAAATTTCAAGCTGCTTTATTTATTTGCACTTGGAAAGAGAATAACAATGATATCAACCTTAAAAGAATATATTTATGATACAAGATTTAATATTCTTACACACTTCATGTATTCGTTGATATTCAAATGCTTCATATCTATTATGAAATGTAAAAATTAGTTGACTTATTTATGTTGCAAAAGGAAAAAGTTTCAAGACGTATTTTTTCATATATTTGTGCTATCAAGGAATGATTGAATTTGTAAATACGTCTCTGATTCAGAAGTTATTATGCTTGAAGCTAATAAGAAGCTTATCGAAACAAGATTTTTTTAATGTGAAAAAGATACATAAAACAATTAAAAATTTGTACATTCAACATGCTTGAAAGTTAGTTAAAACCTGTTTTTATTTGAGTTGATGTTATATTTGGTCTTAACCAGAAGTATGCTTTTAGTCTTATCATATACAATTACCTATTAAATATATAAATCACTTTTTCTTATTGAAGAAAAATGGTGTTAGGGTGGTTACAATGATTATACTGTTCTAGAAAATGGTATCTAGGAACTACAATAGATTACATATCCAATGAAGCTGGTATCTATAAACATTTTCCTGAAGAGATATACAAGGTGAAAGTTGATTTCAAAAACATTCAGAACTGTTCTATCACTCGTTTATCTTTAGATCCGGTGGCATGGGCTTTAGTGCTGCCAACACCACTGCAACTTTAGATGCAAGAAACCCCACCATTCCCGCAATGAGTTCTTTTGGCGTCAATGCCATGGGAAAATCTCCAGAGCTATACTTTACAACGAAAAAGGCAATCCCGATCACCAATGCCAGCCTTGATACTGGACCCTTGAATGCCACGGACATTCCTTCAGACCCTTCTCCTCTGCTAGACTCTGGAGCTGTTGGAGCTGGTAAACCATCAACGGATCTCTGTAATAGCAACAGATACAAGAAGCCTCCAACGCCACCAGTTAAGAATGCCAAAGCAGTACTTTCCCCAGCTGAAAAGGATGCCACTAATGTACCAGCAAAGATCAGCATAGCATCATAAAAAAGCAAAGAGACCTTCAAGTCTGCATATTCCCTCATGCTTTCCTCATTTGATATCCCATAACTCTTGATTGAAGTTGGTTGGGAGACGCTTTGGCCGAAGACGGTGATGGAGTCGACCCCTGAGAATTTTCTAGCGACAGAAAGTCTGAGTTCCGTCATGGATATCCCAGCTCCCTCCCCGAGAAAAATGCCCTCAGTGGGAAAATCGTATTGGAAACCATCATACTTCAGTTCATCGCCATATTGTTCTTCTAATGAAAGTTGACACCTAGAGATTACTGTCAAGCTCACACTTCCTAGTCTCCACTGACCTGACCTTGGAGGTAGAAATAAACAGGTGTTAAGAGTTTTCTGTTCAAACATGGATCATATAGAAGCAAATTCATGTTGCGTTGCTGTTTCCAAAGAAACCAATCTTCGGTAAACAAGTGTCTGAAAGAACAAACATATCGCTGACGTTCGCATTGTCAAAAGAAGAAAGTGACTAACACGCATGTACGGAGATAGGTTATTCCCATCAAACATTTAAATCTACTTTTACTGTGGTTGTGCCCACATTACTCAGCTTGGATGTAGACAGTAAGATAAATTAGAGTACCAAATAGAACCTGCGTTCAAGGCAACATGCCCAGTAGAAACTAACCTGATTCAAGACTGATCCAAAGAGCTTCAATTCTTCCCAGACTGGGTCCCTCAAAGATGAACTCATCAACAGAACCTCTCTGGAAATGCAGTATGTCCGCGTCAACCATATCCCCTGGTTTTGTAGTCTGATCGGCCATCAAACTGGCTGGTATCCTCTGTAATATGGAATCACCATTTTCACCTATCAAGCATAGGAGAATCCCAGCATTCAAGTCGGTCAGACCTGAGCCATAGTTGTCACTAGTACCCATATTGATTTTGAATAAGCACTGTGATCCATCCTCCTTGACAGACTTAAAAAACTCATCTGCTGAGTTATCTGTCCAGACTCTCACTTCTTTGGCTGGTAAGAGACGTAACGGTTTTGCATAGCCCTGAAAATCTGTGACAGTCGATTAATTTCATAAAGTGGGTAACTACATGGCACTTCAATTAGTACCACAATGAAGAAAAGAAAGCACATAATTCTAATGTCACGTCACTTAACAGATATTATTGCTCTCATGATGCAGGGTCGGACTGCAGTATTAGCCGATTTAGTGTTTGGAAAAAATCAGGTTTTCCCCAATTCCTCCCAACCCAAAAACGCAGTCAGTAATATCTAGAGCTATCAATGGTCTTAAGAAAGCAGCTCATGTTCTGGTCGGCTCATTTGACTTGATAAAAGATTCTGGATGAAGAAATTACAGAGAAGCTCTGATTCAGCATATCTTACTACAGCTATGTGATTGACCAAACAACTATGCACAACCAACCTTGTGACATAGAAGATCTATTAAAAGATGTAAATTATTTTGGGTCAGACTAAACTGAAAGTTGGAACTTGGAACCAAAAACAGGGAGGTATTAATATAGTGATCCTTGCCACAAATAAAAACTATGGTCCTTGTTGAATTACTTATTACATTAAGTACAAACCTAATATCAAGCAAAAGAATTCTGTCATTATTTGTACACATCCTCCCAATTACTTTTTCACAATTCTTGCAATTATTAGTTAGTGATAACACATACTTTGTAGCCTCTTTGTCAATGATGTAAGTTAGAGTAGCCTTTTGCAGATACCATATAGGAACTACAGAAAAGATAAACAGGATCAGAGGACTAATGTTCTACTATTCTTTCCTTGCAGCCCCAAGACAGACCTTGTTGACCGATGGGAAGGCAAGAAACTGCATGATTTCCCACAGGATCACTTATAATATCAAAGTCCCAGGCTACAAGAAATGGCAAAGCAATAAGAAAGAGGCCCACCACCTATTGCACGCCAACAGCCACAGAAGCAGTCCACTCCCAATATTGTTTTCAGAAAACCCTTCAAAAAAAAAAAAAAAGAAAGAAAAAAGTGCATCCAGCACATACATATATGACCCCAGTCTCAAAAGTAAGGTGGATTTGGCACTGTATTTTAAATAGTAGCTATATCACAAAATAATAGCCGCTATGTTGTGAAAATTATGACAGGCTCAAACTTTTTTATCGCTATATCATAAAATGCACTGTACTTTGCGACTTAGTATGTCGACTATTTACTGCAAGGTTTAACCAACGAGAGTATTGAAAAACATGTTTTCTAGTACGGCTTGTATACAGGCTGAAAATCACCTACTTGAAAGACTCAATTTTAAATAGCTTTGGATACATTCAAACAGCGTCAGCTGAAAGCTAATCCAACACTTCTACAATTAATTATTGTTTACTCTTTATCCTGTTTCCTAAGGTAAAGACTTACTATTCATTACACCCGCAGCTCTATTATCTATAAAAAAAAAAAAAAACTCTACTACATGACTACCCGCTAGCCTTCCATTTGGTTCTGGGGAATTAGACGAATCAGAGCGAACAAAAACTTGTTTGTTTCCAACAAACAAACAAAAGAGTAAGAAAGGAACCAAACATCAAGGGAGCACGTACCTTGAAAATCAGACTTCTTGGAGAGAATACTGAAGCGAAAACCACCAGTTTGGGTGTGAGACCTTCTTCTATTACTTGGGTTTGCTCGGTTTCTTCTCTTTCCCAAAACTCGATTAGTTGCAGAGATTACTTGCCCAAGAGAAAGTGACTCCATGGCGGCATCCAGGAAAGACAAGAAACGCGTTGGACCTTTTATCCACTGATCCGGAACTCAACTTGAAAGCCATATTTCGACCCGGGCGTCTGGGAAGGCAGGGGGAAGTCCAATCTTATTAGATTAAATATAATATAACCCAAAACCTCATCAACTGCGTTTGTAGTCCAACGGTTAGGATAATTGCCTTCCAAGCAATAGACCCGGGTTCGACTCCCGGCAAACGCATTCTTACCTTTTTTGGCTGCGCCCGTGACGGATGCCACCTCCTCGCTTCCCCTACCTTTTACCTCTGTCAACTGTGTACCGTCCCGAACATTGAGGTCAATCGCGTTTATTTTGGACCAAACATAAAAGCAGATTCTAGCAAGAAAAGCTACAACCGCGTTGGGGTGTCTGTTGGTAGATGAACTACTAGAGTAAACAAATACACTCTTAACAAACCCATCAAGAATTTTATGTCCATTCATGAAAACGGTGAAAGTGGAGAAACAATGTACACTTCTTTAAGATCAGCTAATTATGGTATACTTATCAGCAATTCTATAAACCAACAAGAAGGACGATGAAGACAGCATTATTCTCCAACTCCTTCGACTTCCAATCTGATATCCACTCTGTCTCTGCAAGAATCTCCAGATTATCTTCATTGTCTTATCACTGCCCTGACCGGGTCTTCGTCCCATGCCACCGTCACATAGAACTTCCTTTGTTGTAATCACGTGTGCCCACCAAGCAATAAATACATATCACGTGTAACTCGCCAAAAACGGGGAATAGAAAAGGAAAAAACAGCTGGAAAGTGAAATTCAAAAAGATGTTTTCTCCTACCCAATGCCAAATATAAAAAACAATAAACTTGTAAACACATGGTTGTTAGGAGCTTGATTTGTTTAAAATAAGGTTTTATGACCTTTGGCTGTGTTTGAAAAGAATGATTTGGTGTTAAAGCAAACATATTTAGTAGAATGAGTAGAATAAAATAAGTAAGTTGTCACGTGCACCATATCAAAAGCCAAGAATTGGGAAGATTAAGTTAAAAACCAGCTAAAAGAAAAGATAACAAAAAGATAAGATATGAAAAAACTTAGTTAAGGATCCCCTTAAAATGAGAGGTGCAAAAGGAGGACTTCTCAAATGGTTTTATAATGTTTGTTAAAAAGGAACTTCTCTCCTTAACAAATAAGATACCAAATAACTATGTTGAAAACCAACAAATAAGAAAAGATGATAAGAGATTAAATAATAAGAGATAAGATTATTCGAGTGGGTTATTGGAAAATAATTCAAAAGAGTAATAATGCCTGTTAAGAAGGAATATCTCTTGTCAACTTTTTTAAAAATGAAATATTTAAAAAAAAAGAAAGATTGAAGACCAATTAAAAGAAAAGATATAATAAGAGATATGATTAGTCAAGTAAGTTAGCTGAAAATAATTTAAAAGAGTAATAATGTTTGTTAAGAAGGAATATTTCTTATCAACTCTTTTCAAAATGAGATATATTGTTGTGTTTGTTTTACATTAGGTTAGTTATTAGATAAAATTTTATTCCTGAAAAGTAGTTTGTTAATTTCAAAAAATAAAAAATAAAGACCAACTAAATGAAAAGATAATAAGAGATAAGATTATTCAATTGAGTTAGTTGAAAACAAGTTAAAAGAGTAATAATGGTTGCTAATAAGGATTATTTCTTTTCAACCCTTTTAAAATTAGATATATTATTATGTTTGTTTTATGTTAAGTTAAAAAATCAACCTGTTTAACCTCCAAGTCCTGTTACTAGATTCATCGCGCCTGCAAGTGACGAATAGGTTGATGTTTTCTCCAAAAGAAAAGGATTTGTTTTCCCACATGCTCGCAGCAGAAAACTAAAAAGCAAATTGCCAAGATTTTGCAGACTATCCTACCCACAGGTCTTAGGGTAGGATGAGGAAAAAATGAATTAATTAATCGTGAAGAGAATGACACCATAAACAAAGATCAAATCCTTTATAATTGTCTGTTGGAAGAATATTTACAGATGGTTGTTTTGTATATAAATAGTCACGAAGTGCATTGCCTCACAAAACCAGCTGGCTTTGTCATATTCCTTTGTGTATTCAAAGCCTGAACTTCCGCTTCTCCCATGCCTCTTGAAAGCTGCAACCTTTGTAGTTTAGTCCACGCCGACTCGAACTAGCCTCATCCCAAGAAGCCTGAACTCGTATAACACCAAGAACCCACAAGCACCAGTCCAGACTTACTCCAAATCAGGGCCGGAAATGACTCAAGAACTCCCTATCAGCACCAACTCTGCCGCCGCAACAACAACAGCTGCAGACCCGAAGAAGCTATCTCTCATTCCCCTCATCTTTCTGATCTACTTCGAAGTTGCCGGTGGTCCTTACGGAGAGGAGCCGGCGGTGCAAGCGGCAGGACCCCTCTTGGCCATTATTGGATTCCTCGTGTTCCCCTTCATATGGAGTATACCGGAAGCACTTATCACGGCAGAGCTCTCCACCACCTTCCCAGGGAACGGTGGCTTTGTCATATGGGCTGAGCGAGCGTTTGGTCCTTTCTGGGGCTCGCTGATGGGAACATTGAAGTTTCTCAGTGGTGTCATTAACGTTGCTGCCTTCCCAGTTCTTTGCATAGATTACATGAAGCAATTAATCCCTGCTCTGGAGTCTGGCTTGCCTAGGTACTTTGCAATCTTGGCTTCGACTTTAGGCCTTTCGTTTCTGAATTATACTGGTTTGGCTATTGTTGGGTATGCTGCTGTGGTGCTTGCTGTTGTTTCACTTGCTCCTTTTATATTGATGTCCCTGATTGCTCTCCCCAAGATTCGACCTCATAGATGGATCAGTTTGGGGCAGAAAGGTGTGAAAAAAGATTGGAACTTGTACTTCAACACCCTCTTCTGGAACTTGAATTTCTGGGACAATGTTAGTACTCTGGCTGGAGAAGTTGATAAACCCCAGAAAACGTTTCCCAAGGCTCTTTTAGTTGCGGTGATTTTCACTTGCTTGGCATACTTGGTTCCACTTTTGGCTGTCACCGGATCTATTTCTGTGGAACAAAGCGAATGGGAAGCTGGATTCATGGCCCAAGCAGCAGAATTGATTGC
Organism: Casuarina glauca; assembly: GCA_028551395.1. Lineage (NCBI taxonomy): Eukaryota > Viridiplantae > Streptophyta > Magnoliopsida > Fagales > Casuarinaceae > Casuarina > Casuarina glauca. The sequence continues at coordinate 27,366,535 of CM052349.1, forward strand.
GGGAAAGTGGTTGAAAATCTTTCTTGAGATTGGCGCTGTGTTATCAGCAATTGGGCTATTTGAAGCGCAATTAAGCAGTAGTGCTTTCCAGCTTCTGGGAATGGCCGAAATAGGATCTTTACCAAAGTTTTTTGGTCTAAGATCTAAGTGGTTCAACACACCTTGGGTTGGAATTCTGTTATCAACGTTGATTTCACTGGCGGTTTCATACATGAATTTCACAGACATCATATCCTCTGCAAATTTCTTGTACAGTCTGAGCATGTTGTTGGAGTTTGCCTCATTTATTTGGTTGAGAAGAAAATTGCCAACCTTGAAGCGCCCATACCAGGTCCCGCTTAGGCTGCCGGGGCTGGTGATCATGTGCTTGATTCCATCTGGGTTTTTGGTAGTCATAATGGTTTTTGCCACCAAGATGGTCTATTTAGTGAGCGGTGTAATGACTGTTGCCGGCGTTGGATGGTACTACCTGATGAAACTGTGTAAGTCAAAGAAGCTGTTCGAGTTCAACATTGATGGGCAAGTAGGAGCTGAAGAAATTGGCGAAGAGAGGGCTGTTGATCACTCATGACCCTTTCACGCGTTCATTCCACAGAAGCTTTGTGTAAGCAACTTTTGACTTGTCATCGAGAACTCCAGTATAGTTTCAAGACAGTAATTTTACTTATTGATTATAAAGCATAAAAGAGTTGTAATCTCTAGCTCTGTTTGCAGCTATCTGGATTTCTTTTGACAAGAAATGAAAACAACAAAACAGAGTTCAGAAAATTGTGAGAAACTTAATGGTACTTCACTATTATGTGTCATCATGTCAGTAACCAGTAATCAGCTAATGGCCACCCACGACCTAGTTCACTCTTTTGTGCGGAAGATAGGATGTTGCCATTCAAAGTTACAGCTACAGCTGCATTCAAGTTTCATGCTTACAGAAAAAGCCATGAATATACTAACATCCTCCACAAAGATCCCATGGAATCCGGGACAGAGTTTTAAACCAATCTTAACCAACCATCTGTAGGAAGTGCATTGTAGTTTTAAGGGAAAAAATATCTTCCAAGATTTGTGTATCGAAGTCAACCGGATGCAGCCTAATGTGACCAATGGATTTGGACGTTTGAATTCATACTTCACCAGAAAGCCACGTTGAAAGTAATCGAACATTTAAATTCATATTTCACCAGTTGGCCCTGCATTGACTCGGAAAGATCCACCAAAACCAGTATTATTGAAAAGAATTGAATGATGTTTTGTCGCGAATGACGTATAGAGTAAGAAAAAAGCAAGCATGTGGTTGAACAAATCTCAAAACGACATAGACGTGCATTCCAATAGATTCCTCAAGAGTGAGTCCTTGATCACGTAGACTGAAAGAGCCCACTTATTTTGCTTTTCCAAAAATATAGTCAAGAGAGAAGGAAGATGATTGCTATAATTTTTGTATATACTTCTTTAACATTTTACATTTTCTGACCAATTAATGGCGCCAAGTGATAGAAAGATTTTTGCCAGGGGAGGCTTAGGATTTTTTTTAAAAAAAAAAACAATAATGACGATTTTTAACAGGCACTTTTGGGTGTATCTAAAGCACCTAATGATAGGATTTTCACGTTTTCTTCGAATAAGACAAGGTTTTCTATTATTGAAGATTGACTCTTTTTTTTTAGAGGGTGCAAAATCGAGCTTGTGATCATACATGTTTGATGCATATGCACATCCTTCTTCGTGTCTATCTATAATGTACGAGAGGGGTATATGGTCGGATCGAGGTATAGTTGCAGGTCTATTTAGCTGTCATTGCCTTTGTCTTAGTTAATTTTATATGTTCCTTTTGTTTGTGTAAGAAAAGAGGAAATTGGGAGATTTGGCCAGAGTGGAGCAACGTGAATCTCTGTATTTCTCACTTACTTTGTACAATTACAACTATTACATTTATAGGGTGCAGACCTAGCTAATAGAAGGAAACAATATTTACATAATAATTACATTATATCAAGCATGATTCTAGGGCTTGATATGGAAGTATAGTAGGTAGGATCTTCATGTATCAACAGTTTGCATATTTCCTCGGCCATTCTTTTTGCTGTGGAACCTAAAATCTTAAAACTACAGCCATTTAAGCTCACAAAAAGACAACGTCCATTTTTTATTTTTGTTAATGACCGCATCTCTTTATTCTAAAAATATGTTTACCAAACCTTCAAATCAATGGCAAGAATTCTTAAGCTATGTTTTTTAGCATGAATTTTTTGTATTTGGATTAAACAAAATCATTTGAAATTTTGAACAAAATTTTTTTTACCTCAATTATATTTTAAAAACTAAGAAAAATTGGATGAGAGAGAATTTCTATATTTAGAAATATAAAATTCTCTAATCCTAATTTTTGTTGTGTGAAAGTTGGAGGCTCATTGCCTTAGTCTTCTTACTTCTAAGCTCATGTACTTTAAACATAATGAATAAGACTAACATATTCATCTAAAAGAAATTCAAATCAATGCATTGCATTGTCATACTAAAACTATTCTCTCCTTTATACTTCTAATTTAAACAAGATTATCCCTTTCATGTATTATGGAATAACCCCATCCAATATAAAACTAGGTGTTGATCTTTTGAGAACTAATGTGGGATAAACATCTTCAATACTTCCTCCTTACATATAAGCTAATACATGCACCGCATGTGGACGAGTAATCCCACAACTGGGGACTACAGGGAAGAAACTAGAGGTAAGGCCCAACCTAAGCTCAAACAGCACTTAAAGACTTATCCTAAAACATTGAAGCAATAGGTTATACAACTCCATACAATATAAAGTCAAGTGCCCTTCCCCTTGTAACCGATATGAGAAACAAATCTTCAACATATATGTCACGTTTTCCACGTGATTCCAACCCTGCACTAGTGCTAGAGTAACTGCCGCTAACCGAGGGCCTCTCCATGCATCAAAGCAGAATATGGAAAACCGCAAGATAGGCCTACAAAGAAGGAAGATAAGTTTTGGAGCAGTTCTTCCAGCAAATCCGCAGCATTTATCTTAGTTATTTATGTGTATCTAATACGTGTGTAATCTGTGTTACGCCTAGAAACAGTCCATAACTAAAGATGTTCAGTTAATTGACTTAAATAAGGGCCAAAGGGGAAGAGAGAGGCAGAGTGTTTTTTAGACAAAGTTCCCCAAGGAGGTATTGTATTGTTTTCTATAAGATGTGTTCTACTACGTTGCTTACTATCTTCTCTTCTCTTCCGCTTATTCTCTGTGTCTTGTAAAGCCTGGCGTTAAGGTGATCATGACTTCCACCCTTTCCAATGACCCATGTTCCTATATCCCACTAGCCATATTGATGTAGATAGTATCCTTTTACCTCTACGTTGTCTACGAGCTAATTGCCGAGTTTTCACGTGCCTACATAGTTATCCAGTATACTACCCGAGCCTTGTGTTATGATTTCCAAGTTGCGCCCAACCCATACACCCATCCTTACCATCATTAAATAGCTTGTCAGAACCCATAGGCAGTCTAATATTCCAGAGTCCCGCAAGATAGGTAAGAAAAGACAGTTTCACCCGCTCCTTCTTAAGGATCAGCCCTTTGTTCCGCCAGTTACCAGAGCAGCGTTCCGGGCACGTTGCAATCTATCCGTCATTCTACTTATCTCAAAGCCCAAGATTATTACATCTTAAAGAATGGTTAAGAATGTTCTGGGCATCATATCCTGAAAGTACCATCTGATAGTTGTTACTCCTGGTTGTATCTTCCTCGGAACGTAAAATCTTCAACTGGTCATTTAAACTCGCAGCAAACAGACTATGACACCGTTTGGTAAGTCTGCTAAATCAAAAATTAAATGCAGCCGTGGAACGGATCTGCTTCTTCGGTTCAAATCCTATAACAGGTTCAACTTTTTCTTCTGATTGCTAATACTATTGTTGATGTGTTGTTTTTATTGCATTTGCTCGTTTAACCAAAGATTCCAACTATTGGCAGCGCCAAAATGGAGGATTCAATCTTAGCAACCAGGGTTTGTTTCCAGATTTTGTTTATAAAAGCAGGATTTTTGTTTAGTTTCAGTTGTCAAACTTTCTTATATTCAATTGAGTACTTGCGCAAAAGATTTATGTATTTCATTTTGAGCCGCCTTTGTTTAAGATGTGCACATGTATGGACGATGACAAATGGCATCTATTAGAACGGAAAACTATGGTAGTGGAAAACTGAACACATTAATTGCCTCTTATGAATGCTATATTTGTTTGTGCCTTAGGTTAGATAAACTTTACTTTGTTCTTTCCTTTGTGAGTTATCAAAAGTCATTAAACATCTAGATGTGGTTCATACCAAAGTACATAGCTACGAACAATGCCAATTTTGTTTCCTACTCTTAGCAACCTAATTATATCGGTGGAAACGTAAAGGGAGAAATTGCAGCAGAAGGCAAGCATCAAATGTTTTCACCTATCCATTTCTTTTAACGGCAAAATGTACGTCCAAGTTCATTCTCAGTCTGTCGTTTTATCTTGTTATCTAGACGGTATTAAAGAAATACGAAGCGACAACTTCAAATGCTGAGACCATGCAACTTTTCACAAAAATTCATAACACTATGGCATTGGAGGACAAATCCAATGGTAGCACTAGTTCAAATTCAAAGGTGTAATACCTTTTCTTATATGAGTTTGTAATATTGGAGTATGTTTTTATGCCTTTATATTCATTCATTCTTAAATAAATAAACTCACATATTCATTTTTTTAAAAAAAAAGTACTATTTGATAAATGAGCAACTTGAATGGTTTTGTGACTTATTAAAAATGGGTAAGGAACACGAGTAAATACTAGGAATGGGGGTGTGAATGACATAGAAAATATTTTTTTATTTTTTAATGAATATATAAATTTATTTATTTATGAGAGAATACAAAGACTTAGAAGTAAATTCTAACATTATAGCTCATTTAAGAGAAAATAAAATTTAAAATCCTTTAATTATAATACAAAAAAATATTTACTTGAGATGATTAAATGTTGTAAAATAAAGATGTCATCCTGTCTATTACTTTTTCTTACTTTAACTAATAAGATTAATATTTCAATAGTTTTATTTGAAAATGTTTATAATTTTGTTTAAACCATATACAATAGATATATACTAAAAAAAATTAAGAAATTTTGTAACTAAATCCTTTCTTTTAATTACTTTAATCATTAATTGTAATTCATAATCAAGAAAGAATTCTTTATAGTAGTTAAATCAAAAAAAGAATTTAAGAATGACGACTCTTCCATACAGGAAGGATGACCCCAAAGAGGCTAGGGTGGCATGTAATAGTCACCGGACCTAGTTAGAAGACAACCAAGTCCAATCAAGGAATCGTAAGCCGCCTCTCAAAGGGATTGATCAAGATATGAAGCATTAAATCTTACATGTATGCCCTCTTTGACCTTGTTACAAACGTGATTCTTGTCCTAGAGGTTTCAATCCTCTCTTGCCTTGTTATTTCCGATGCCACTTGACTCTGCTTTTCATTAGAATTTCCAATTCCGCACTATTGTCTTTCGTCGTTACTTTGTGTCAACAGTAAGCCTAATTTGGAGGCTTGTTCGGCCTGATTTCTGTTGGATTGGATCAATTTCTGTCCTTCATGTTATGCCTTGTTAGAGAAACATAAACTGTTGACCATATTTAGCGACCTAATGACAATTGTTGCCCTAGAAACATAACATGCATCCTTGTGGTTGGTGAAAACAAGGTGCTCCACATTCATTCAGGTTACTTTTGTGCAAACCCACATGAACAGTGTTGGGCTTGGTCCATGATTCAAGCAACATGATCCATATGTACTACGTTTATGTTATAAAGGCTAGTTTTTTTGAGAAAAATCTAATAGCTTGTTGCCTGAGTCCAGTTTGAGCCTAGTCCAACGAGGGGAGACCCTGATGTCCAAACACCCTTTCTTGAATTGCGTTTAGCTCACCACTAAGTTGTAGTTGCTGAACTAGCTGCCACTGGTGCCTGCTAGTTGGCACGTTGAGGGGTTTTATAGTTGTTGGTTGGAGAAGAACCTGTGAAACGTGTAGCCATGTTTTACTATGATTACTTATTTGGCTGCTTTCGAGCTCTGGATAGGATGAAGCAAAGCTGCTAATGCTGCACCATTTTATGTACCAATTCCAGTGAACAATATATCGTGTTTTGTAGCTGTAATTAATGATGTATAACGCTCGGTTGTAATTCATGTATTAGGAGAAAAATCGTGAAATTATTTTTCTTCAGTAATTATAGAAGTTGTTAGACGAAGAAAGTTGCAAAGATGATTGTATTCGCCATAATAGATAGACTTGACTTGACAGCTCATGGATCAGTAGCAAGTGCACTAATCCAAAGGATTATTAATCATATCAATGTATAACCAAAGCAATTAGCAAACATGTTAATCCTTGATGGTCATTCTATCACATTACTTGGACAATCGGCTCAACAGAAAGCATAGGAATCTACACTACTATATGAATGTTGATCTACCCATGGAGTAGGTGATGAAAAAAACCCAGTGCGAAAAACGATGTGTCGTCTGATTATAATACAAATTTGTGTGGAGGGAGAAAGTGGGGCGTGGAAATGAAACGTGTAATGATGGATGATACTTTAGCTTGGAATATGATAATTCGTTTTCATAATAAAGAAGATTTACAAATAAGAGATTAAATACTACTTCATATCACCTAACCTTTGGATTCTCTCACACAGATAAAGATGTGTTAACTAATTAAAATGGTTGTATCACATACTTTCATTTTAATAATAAAGAAGATTTACAAATAAGAGTTAAATACTACTCCGTATCATCTAACCATTTGGATTCTTTAACACAGATAAAGACGTGTTAACTAATTAAAATGGTTGTATTACATACTTTAGTGTAAGCGCAGTAGGTGGAGCGTTTACCGAAATAATGTATAGCCATGACAAGTTATTCATGACTTAGACATGTAATAATTCAAACTAATGATGATTGAAGAGTTGTGAGTTAGAGATTAGTCTAATACACATCACCTAATTATTTGGCTTCTTTCAAACCGATAATAATGTGTCATCCTACTAAGAAAGTTGTAATACATATTCTAGTATATCCTACTAACAGATCTAATGGGTCATAAAGCTCTAATGGATGGCATATCTAAATTAGGCTTGTTTTCAACAATTTTCCTCAAGTTAGTCTTTCAGAAAAATAAAACATCAAGCTTACAAACTAAACTTTATTGAATCACAGAATGATACTGTAAACTTAAAGCCCTAATATTTTTGAATATTTGTAGACAAAAATTTTGACACACAAGCTCAAAAATACTGGGCTTTTCGGCCCGACGGTACGAGAGTTGCAGGACCCACAATTTTCAGAATGAAAACCAATTTTTTCACTTTAGGTTGAATCTCATTTCTTAGATGGGCAATGTGGCCGGCCTATATAAGCTAGGAAAGTTTGTTTTTCTCTCGGTTTTGATTCTCTAGTGAGATTTAGAGTCAAAAGCAGTAATAATAAGATAGTAATTTTATGTATAATGGTAAATTAATAATTTTGTGGATGATATTTTTCCAAGTTACTCATAAGTGTATGATTTACATAAAATTAAGTACATGTCATTCAATGAACTATCACCAAAGAGAAAAACAAAGAGAGAAAACAAATTCTTTGGTGACTCTTAGGTGTATCAAAGCTTCAAATAAATGTTAAATTATTACATCTTCAAACATATGGATGGTTTTATTGAAATTTTATAAATTCCTGATATTTATCTTGATTCGTTATTTTTTTATTGTAAGATCATGTAATTCTTACAAAAATACTAAGTGTTGATTGCGATGTAATTCTTACAAAACCGATGAGTGTTGAAACATGGCATTCATCTTATAAGTTGATGACTATAAGTATTAAATATTTGCAATGATGATGATCCATAGACTTAACAAGTGATGATTCATTTTAACGACAAAGAAGAGTTATAAATGAGATATTATTTAATTTTTATTATAACAAGTTTGGTTCCTTTCACATGAGCAAGGCATCTTTTTATTTTATTTTATTATGTTGTATAGGTAGAATTGGGGAACCTTTTACCTAAATTAAGTATAGCTAATACCTAATTCCTTCATATTTATTTTATTTACAAATATTTGTAGCATTTGATAATCAATTTTTCTAAATGAGATTAGTCTGTAGGAAAATCTATGGAGTTTCAAATTCTTACAATTGTTCACAATGAATAGAATATGTTGAATAAAATTTTTCTAAGTGAACGAATGACAATCAAGAATAACTTTAAAAAAAAAATGATCTGCCATAGGATGCATGGGCAGTAATATCATAAGAAACTTTCTTTAGCAACTATGCTTGTTGCGTGTCAAGAGGGTACAAATGATTGTACTTACAATAATGAACAAATAAACTTAGGAGCACTTAAAAAAATGGATCAGTTGTAATTATAAAATGATTTTTCGCCTATGGGTAATGTCAAATTCATAGGAGTTATGGATATTATATCCTTGTCTTGCCCGAAATTTGAAATTTCAAAAGTTCCTCGTGTAAACTACCTTTATAGAACATCGAAAGCTAGCAGCCGACAATAATTCAAATTTATTAAACAAAGCTTGTGAGCATCGTTGTCTGCAGACCACCGGTGGATTAAACAAGCTTATGATTCTATAATGGCATCCATGAGAACGCAGAGAGCCACTTCAACTTCTTCTTTTCATGTTACTAAAATAGTCTATTTTAACTTTTTGTTGATCAGATAACGATTAGAAATTTTGATGGAAAAAACCAGCGAGTTTTCAGTGGTGTCCACGAGCACTCAGACTGCCCCTTCAGTTTCTTCTTCAACGCAACACAAAAAATACGTGGTTTTCCTTAGTTTTAACGGCGCAGACTGTCGTTCCGGTTTTATGGACCAATGGGAACTATCATCTTTAGGGAAAATGAGAAGCTGAAGTGAGGAGAAGAATTCTCCCCTCAGGATCAAGTGTAAAATGGTAATCCAAAGGAGTACTTATCTTATTACAGTAAATTAAAGAAATTAGTAAAGGTCATAACTATTCATGGGCTTCACGTCACATTAAATTAACTCAGCCAATAGGATATTTTCTTATATATGCATGAATGTTAACTAATATAGGTGTGAAATTGGTGACCAAAGGTTGGAATTGTTCAAGTATAAGGCTATATCACATATTTTAGTAAGTGGGAAGTTGGTGTATATTATACAGACACAAAGTATATGTAATATCTATTGATTGGTTGACTTAATATATGCTAATTAAGTTTCATGAAAAAAGAAATTGTAATCTATAGATCATTATAATATGTATTATTCAACCTCGTAGATGGATAATGATTATCTACTTTAATTTTTTTTTTTAAAAAAAAAAGAAGAACTGTTAATAACAATACCTTTGAGTAGATTTTTATATTTTATTAAAATATTCTATTTCCACTTTTAGTGGCAAACTCAATAACAAACATCCATTTTTGTTTATGGAACTTACGCTATTGTCATCATAAATAATTTTGAAAGCCTTACTATTATTCTCTAATCATTGTAATTAATACCATTTGAAAACTATCTAAACAAAGAAATATTTTTGGTTTGTGTATTGAAGAGAAAAGAAACACAAATATCTATACTTGCAAATGGCACCAGTAATATGGTGTGAAGAATTTGAGGTGTTTTGAATTACCAATTAAGATTTGGGTAGTAATTTAAATAAGTCAATCTGTTGGGATTGTGGGGGTCATAATTAGTAACGTTTCACAAAGATGGTCACTTTAAAAGAGCTTTCGGATAGAACATCTTTCGAAATTCATACCCAACATTCAGTTCTTCTACTTCTTTTTCTTCTTCTCTCTTCCTTTTATTTTTCTTCATTTTCTTCAACTATTTGTTAGTCTACAACTGAATGCACTATTGCAGAATGGTTCATGAAACTTGATCATGTATCCAAATTTTAGCAGAGATCCAAGCTTTGAGAGATTGTAGGTCTCGGGATTGTCCAAGTGTGTATAAGGTCTCTCTTTTTATTAGATTTCTCCAATGGTTAAGAAAGTTGTTGCAAAATTCTCAAGAGACTTCCCAACAATATAAGTTTAAAATCGCTCCAAAATTTTAATATCATGATTGCAAGGTTCAACAAGTTTTTAAAAATTGTAAATTATAGGACATCTTTGTAATGCATAATTTTGAATATAATTACCATAAAAAGTTACTACTATCTTATACAAATGAGTTATAGATATCTTTCATTAAAAAAATAATCATTATATTTACAATTATTCGGTATAATTTTTCTCCTTGTTACTAAAATATTGAAATATTCTTTTATCACTTTTTGTTGCAGATTCGATTATAATTAATATTTTTAACTACTTCCAATAAGACCTTATCTTCTCCGCAATTATTTTTATACTTTCTAAAATTATAGGAAATGGTATAGGAAATTTCTTCAGTAATTATGGTTATTTGTGTTAAAAATATTGAGTGGTGGATGCATCGATCACAACCAAAGCAGCAGACAAGGGCCGCTCAACTCTTTCAGGGTTTGCAAGGTCCCATGGGTGACGTTTTATATGTGATCTTATTGAAGATATGAGGGTCCATGTGTAATCATATATAGTTTGATGAAAAAAAAAAATTTGGGTAACTTTCTTGTTTCTCCGTTAGTTCCCAGTAAATACTTCTTTCGGTGCTTTTCCTCTTTCATTAGTTACTTTATTTTGAGTAATTATAATTGAAAATTAGGGGATTTCCGTTATTCTCTTCTCCCTTCCATTTCCTACGTATACGGGAGATGAAATTTAAATATTCAACAAGAAAGGTCTCAAAATAGCACTTGAACTTAGAAAGTGATTAAATTTTATTGGACAATTCAAAACAAGTAAGGGTCAGAATTGATGATGAACCTTGAGTCACATCACCGACACCATTTCTCGTGTGGAACCTGGGTGCTCTCCTTTCCACAAAGCAAATACATTGAACCTGATGAAAGTAGCTTGTCAATCTCTCCTTTCCACACTGCAATGACGAGCCACCACTGAGAAGTAACATAAAGAAAACTTGCTTTCGGTGCAAGAAACTGAGACTTTTGCGATGACGCTCTACATAAAAGTAATATAAAGACCACTTTTCAGCGCAATCGGAGCAGAAATTAAGATTCATCATTTACTTTTTATCCCACTAAATAATAATTTCAACTTCTTACAGCACTGTTTTCATCTCCACACTAATTTTATTAGAAGCAAACTGGAAATTTACCCATCATTTCGTTTGACAAGTAGAAGTGGTGGGGTTTCTTTTAGAGACGGTTGCCAGCCAAATTTCAAATTGTACTGTCCTTAGTCCTCGTAACTTTCCAATTGCGCCAATATCAGGACTGGGAGAAGGTAACGATTAAAAGTGGAAAAAAAATAGTGGTAAAGAAGAATTGTGATATATAAACAAAAGATCATCTCGCGGAAGCTTCGGCTTTCTACATTACTAATATGCTTAAAATATTAAAAGTTTTCAACACCCAAAAGAAAAGATGTGACTGATGTGACTGGGAAATTTTCCTATGCCACTCGACTCTGCGTTTTGCGTGTTATATGATTTCTTTTGGGCCGCTTTTGCCGCATTTGGAGCATTTATCCCAACTCAGAAAGCTCTCTGAGGCTCGGTATTTGCAGACGAGTGTTGAAGAAAACAAACTTGTGAGTCTCCCAATGGCGTCCTTGAGCTCCAAGAAAGCCGCTTCTACTTCATCTTCTTCTTCAACTGCTCGGCAGAAATACGAGGTTTTCCTCAGTCCCTGGGATACGAGTCTAGGGGACGTCGTCGATAGTCTTCCAGATACGAACTACGATTATACTTCCATAAACCCCAGTCTAGGGGGCTCCGGGGATAGTTTTACAAGCCTTTTATATGCCACTTTGAAAAGGATCGGGATTAGCGTTTTCAAAAGCGAAAGATTCTGGGTGCCAAAAGAAAAAATTCCTCTGCGTCACAAGTATGCAGTAGAAGAATCCCGATTCGCTGTCGTTGTCATCTCATCTGACTTTCCTAAATTTAAAGGGCGCTTGTTGGAGCTTGAAGTGATCATGGAACGCCGGGAAACGGGACGCCTTACTGTTTTCCCAGTTTTCTACGGAGTGAGTCCCTTCCAAGTGCGAAACCAGGCAGGGTATTTTGGAAAGGCTTTCGATAGACTTAAAGACGACCCTAAGGTTAGCAAAAAGGATTGGGAAAGATGGAAAGCGATTTTGACTGAAATAGGTGACTGCTCTGTGGATTCCTCTGAGGTTGTTGAAGACCCGCTCAAATCGTTTGGTGGTTCTCTTGAGGAAGGGGGCAAACTCTCCGGATGGCATGTAAAGAATGTAGAAGACAGGTATCTTCGCTCTAATTAGCTACAATTGAAGTTGATCGACTCCCACTTATAACTTTATTTACTGTCCTAGTCCAATAGAACGTGAACAATTTTCGGCTTGTTTAGGTTTTATTCTAAATTAGTGTCTTTTTTCTTATAGGCACAATAAGGAAATTGTTAACAAAATCAGTTTGAAGATATTTGGTGAGTTGATCCCTAAATCAATAGACAATGCTGAGTTTCTAGTTGGAATAGAAACCCAAGCAATGAAAATCATGGAACTACTTTGTTTAGAAGATTCATGTTATGATGTTCAGCTTATATGGATATTAGGAATGACTGGAATTGGAAAAACAACATTAACAAAAGTCATTTGTGAAAGAGCTCGTACTGCATTTGAAGCTTGGTCATTTATTTCTGATATTGGAGAAAGTGGAAATAGTGGTCTTTTTGAATTGCAAAGAAAGCTTCTTCTTGATCTTCAAGTGAAGGTAGCAGATTCATGTAAAGATCACACTCTAATCAAGAAGTTAAAGAGATTGTTAAAAAATAAAAAGGTTCTACTTATTCTTGATGATGTGCGTCGAAGTGAGCAAGTAAAAGCATTGGCTGGGAGCACTGAATGGTTTGGCAAGGGGAGCAGAATTATCCTAACTAGTAGAAATCATTATTTGAAATCATATTTTTCTAAGGGCAATAGGTATTTTCATATTTATGAAGTTAAGGAACTTAGTGACAATGCTGCTTCACAGCTCTTTTGTTTCAAAGCTTTCAACAAACTACACCCTGAAGAAGAGTTCAAGAGATTGACAAAGGAAATTTTGCATTTTGCACAAGGCCTCCCCTTAGCAATTGAAATTTTGGGTTCTAAGTTTTCCAGTATAGAAAAGAGTAGGTGGGAAAGTTACCTAGTTCAATTAAAAACAAATCTTGATGGAGATGTTGCACAAAAACTTAGAGTCAATTTTGATGAGCTGGGAGATTTGGCAACAAAAGCATTTTTAGATGTTATATGTTTTTTTGAAGGACAATCTAAAAATTATGTTTCTTATATCTTAGACTGTTTATATTACAATTCTAACATTCTTGAATATTTGAAGCATAGATCTCTATTAAAATTTAAAGAGAATAAAGTGTTGACTACACATAATTTCTTAACACAAATGGGTCAAGAAATTGCCAAATGTGCTGGATCATGGTGTACCAAAGACATCGTCACTGTACTAAGGGAAAATGAGGCACATGTAAGTAGATTGCAATGAAAATGTCATTTAAATACCATCTCTTCAAGTATTTGTTTCTTATTTTTATAATGTTAATTTTATTTTCCTTAGTTTTGGGAATTGTTAAGCTTAAAGACCTTTTCTTAAATCTTTCATTTCTTGATGATAAGAATATATAAAATGAATTATATTTTGGAATTACCTAGCCAATTAACTTAATGAGGAGTTAATAGAAATTTCAACTATGAGGTTTGGAATTTGATACTCCTGTATGTGTGAGTTAGGTATGTGTTGTAATATTAAAAAGAATTTTTTTATTAAAAATAAAAAAAGCTATATTTTGAACCTTTCTCGAGTAATTCTATATTACTAATTTCACTTTTTTCTATTTCTAGGAACTCAATGTAATTAGAGGCGTTCTCTTAAAATTTCCTTCACAAAAATCAGAAAGGTGATGTTACGACGCTTTTTCATCAATGAAAAAGTTGCAACTGCTTGAGATCCACATTCCTGATGGTCTGATTTGGAGTGATTTATGCAAGGGATTCATCAAATTAAAATGGAGTGGAAATCCTCGAGAGTTCTCGCTGAGTAATGAATTACGTGTTCTGAGATGGGATGAATATCCTTTCGAATCCTTGCCTTACGGTTTCAAGCCAGCAGATCTAGTTGAGCTCAAACTTCATCGAAGTAGCATCAAAACACTGGGGGGAGATGTTAAGGTAAAATCTGGGCTTTTTTCTTGTCTTCTTCTTCTTCTTCCGTTTACTCTAATTACTTTACACTATCTATAACAGGGGTTTCACAGATTACAATCCATTGACATGCATTGCTCGAAAGAGTTGATCGAGATCCCAGACTTCAGCGATATTCCAAACCTTGAGCGTCTAGATCTTTCTAATTGTAGTAAGTTGTCCAAGGTCCACCACTCTATTGGTTTTCTGGAGCATCTCAGAGAATTGTCGCTCCGCAATTGCTTTCGTCTCAGGCAACTTCCAAACACGTTTAGATTGTCATCCCTTTCAAGTCTTGACCTTTCTGGGTGTTCTAAACGCAAGAAGTTTCCAGGTGGTGTGCGTAATCTGAAATCTTTGAGGACACTGAATTTAAACAATACTCCAATAAAGACATTCCCTAGATCGTTTACGAGGTTGCCATCTCTCAAAGATCTCTACATATCCGGCCGCTATCTCCCTGAGGAAATAACGAATGATGACTGTTCTGGCTTTCCCAAGCTTCCTAACACAAGATACCGTCCATCAGGTTTGTTGACAGATGCCCGAAGTATAAAAATCTGTGACTGGTCATCAGGCTTAAGCTCTTTAGAAAAGTTGGATTTGAGTTATCGCAACTTGGGGTGTGAAGCATTACCGAGTTATTTTGGGTTTTTGTCTTCACTTACGTTTCTAAATCTATCTGGAAACAAACTTAAAGAAATATCAGATAGCGTCTATCGACTTTCCAATCTTCGTCATCTGCTTTTGAACAACTGTGTCAATCTTGAACGTTTGCCGAGGCTTCCATCGGGACTAAGGGACTTGGATCTAGGAAATTGCCCATTGCTGGAAAGATTTTATAACGATTTCATCGCATTGCCTTCGTATTAAAGGTCAAGGCCCTGCGATTGGGTGGCTACCAATTTTGGTCATAGTGGCGACCCTTATTGTTTCCTAAATCTGCATCCTGGAAGTACCGTATGGACTAACCAGCGTGTAAGTCTCTTACTGTGCTTAACATTTGTTTATCAAGTTGTGATATAAGAAGTTGCTGTTTGCACACAAACTTATAATTACTGCAATTAAAATCTTTCTTCTCTGTCTGTTTTGTTCTTGGTTAATCAAGGGGCATTCTATGCATTGGGCGGCGTGGGGCATTTCGAGCGAATTAGAAATCCCGGAGTGGTTCTACCATAGAAGCATGGGACGAATTCCATTTCCTACAGATCAGGATTATGGTCCGCTGTCCGTTGAGGGATATGCTTTGTTTATTATTTGTGAAGTCCCTAATCCTGAGGCAGGTCTCTCCTTTGATTGTTGGTTGCAAGAGGATGAAGATGGTCTAGGAGTTCACTTGAGATTTCTGGCCCATCACAGATGGTCCGTTAAGCGCTTGGGAGTTTGGATGTATATACCATCATGGGGGAAGGATTTAGTTAGACTGGGAAACGAGTCGTCGGCTTCTGCCATTCTTCCATTCAGAAACCCCTTTAACAAGGAAAAAGGAAAAGAAAAAGAAAAAGAAAACATGTTTTTGGCTTCAATTGAAATAACAAGCAGGACTGTGGAGGTAAAGAAGTTTGGGGCGCGTGTCGTATTTAAAGGGGGCGATTGGGACGCCACTAGTTCGTTCGGTTCACCTAGCTTTGGGCGTTTTTCTCGTAAGAGAGACAAGGTTCCCTGCATCGAAGTCCATGGCCCTGTTAAATTCCCTATTGATCCATCTTCTAAATCTTCTGGTGATGCACAGGCGTGATAATGTTGAATTTCATCGATCAATGAAACGGTGCTCTGACTTTCTTTCGCTTTCTTTTTCCTTTTAATTCTTTTTATTATACAGTAAAGTTTGCTTATTAGTTATTTAGTGTTCATACGTAATTAGTTAGTATTTTTTATTTTGTGTTGTCCATATTTGATTACATTGAATTTATCCTAATCTTGAAACAAACATAAAAATATAATTTCATTAAAATTTTTCTTCACAAGTATTTTTTAGTTGTAAATCCTATAATCACTAGTAAATTGTTATTTGTCTTAATCATTTTGTTAAAAGATGTAAATTTGAATGCTAGTCTCAACATATTACATTTAAATATCATCCCAACTTAAATCCTTATGAGCTCCAGTCCACTATGAGCCCTTATAAAATTCTTCTATATTAGTTTCGTTTCAAGCTATGATGCAGTTTACTTTTCAAATATACGAATCAGGTCCCATGTTCAATACAAAAACGTACAAGTAATGCCATGGATTAAACTATCATTTTTGTGTTAATGGAGTTGGTATTTGCGGTATTTTCTATCTAATTTTCTCATTTGTTTAATGTGTTGTTCTGTTGTTTCGCCGTGCTGCACGCGGAGGAGATTGAGGACGAAGATGTGCAGTGTGTAGGGCTGACGTGGTAGGGAATGCTAGAGACAACATGACTAGTCATTCAACCTAATAATCTGTTAACTTTATCTTATCATTTAGTTAAACAATATAGTTGGTTAAAAAACCAACATTTTGTTTGTAATAACAAAATATAACCATTTTTTCTTAAAATAAGGACATTACCCTGACAAATTTTATTAATACTAATAAAGTTAAGTATAATAAGCATACTTCAGATGAGTACAAAAGGTAAAATATAATTCTAAATTTAAAAAAAAAATTAGTCACTTACATTTTAAGTGACCATACATAAGTAAAATAAAAATATAAAATACATTGAGTAATACATTCGTTTAATCCTATAGTAATCTATAATTACTTAATTTTATATGATTCTTATCATAAATATCTAAATACAGATAAGGCAATATGCCAAGCTGGTCGAAAATTATTACATTTTAAATGAAGTGACTATAGTTAGTGAGACAATCTGCTACCACATTTTCCTCACAATGTACGTGACGCATAAGTATATGTAAAGGAATCATAAATAAGCATTGACAAAATATAACTAGTTACCATGGTCGATCTTTATTGACAAATTTATTTGTAATTCTAAAGGAATATTCTATAAGCTTTAACCATACTAATAGGCTTAAGTTAAGTGCTATGGGACGTAATTGGGGTCACAATCATACTCGGCTATGTTTGGAGATTTTGATTGGCGGGGCCTCCGTTCGTAATGTGCACGCCTTGTTAAAAGAGCAATTTTCGAATGTGTTATAAGCATGTTTTTTATAACAAAATTTGATTAATGCTTCCAATTATTTTGGATACCTTTCTCTATTTTACTACAATATTCCATTTCTGCTTCTCGTTGCATACCCGGCAACCAACGTCCATGATCCTTTACGAAACTTATACTCTAGTCATTTTAAATAATTTAAACAAAATCTTACCATCATTTTGAGCAACTTCGTCCTTAGCCGTTGCGATTGAATCGAACGCTAAAAGGGAATGGTGGGCGCGTGGAGTAATTCGAGTGGGTGTGGAATCCTCGGGCAATGCTGCTTTTGCGAAATCCAAAGAGATATGAAGGGACGCGCAAATTTCGAGAACCACTCCTTCCACCAGATGAAAATTTCTTTCCTTTTGCTGACCACCTTGCAACGGGGGTCCATTGCTTGTAGCAATAATTCAACTTACCAACCTCTGAGACCGACCCATGCTGGTCTGTCTCGAAGTCGTCGAACTAGCGTTGGGTTACCCAAGCTTGTGAGTCTCCAATGGCATCAAAGATTACTCAGGTAGTCCCTTCATCACCTTCTTCATCGTGGAAATACGAGGTTTTCCTTAGCTTTCATGGCGAAGATACGCGCAACAGTTTTACAGACCACCTGCGTGATGCTTCGGAGAGGAATGGGATTATCGTCTTTAGAAATGATAAAGAAATGAACCGAGGGGAGCATATTGAGAAGGAGCTATTCAGAGCAATAGACGAATCGCTTTATGCAGTTATTATCATCTCAGAGAACTATGTTTTTTCTAAATAGTGCCTGAAGGAGTTAACCAAGATCATGAATCGTAGGAAAAAGGAGGTCATATGAAGGTTTTCCCAATTTTCTATAACGTTGATCCCTCTAGAGTTCGAAATCCGATGGAGGGTTTTAAAGCAGCATTCGACAAACATAGAGAAAGCGGGATTGATGAAGGGCAATGGAATTCAGGGGCCACTGCCATGGAAGAAGTGGGTAAATGCATTGTGGATCCATCAGATATAAGAGCTTCTGCAAAAAGTAAAGACGTCATCGAGGTTGAGACAGAGCCCCACGACCCATGGAGATCTACCCTAACTGAAGCGGGTTATCTTGCCGGGTGGCATGTCCATAACAGGTAATCTCCTAACTAAATCTTGTTAAGAAAGGCCCAACCCCCACAAAAGAGCTCAATTAGAAGGGAGATTTTCCACTTAATAAGGCTCATACTCAAGCCACCCACGATCAATGTGAGATAGGATGAGCACTTCCGACATGCCCTATCTCTTTTTTGGTAAAGGGTGAACATGGGTTAAACAAACATCCCCATCTAGCCCCAACATCAGTCTGGGTTTAAACCTGCTCTAATAGCATGTTAGGAAGGGCCAAGCCCCACAAAAGAGCTCTAATACCAACAGTAAGTGGGGCCACCAGACATTATATTGTCCCCTTTGCCCACTAACTTCGGTATTGCTCTTGGCGATTGGGCCGACGCCCAATCCCAAAACGAGTCACGACATAGATGCACACCTCTCACTTATCAACCGAGCTACCAACGCCTCCTCGCACGATGTGGGACGAAAGGGCTCACTAAGGTCCCCTTCCCACCCCTAAAGTCTTGGCCCTCCGAGACACCACCGAGAGATTAAAATGAAGAATTTTATTTGCTTGCTTAATGAAATTGAGTAGCAGCAACCTTCAATTTGTTTGAACTTTGGATCTTACTGAGCATCTGTTTTATAGGTCTGAATCTATAGTTATTGAAGAAATTAGTAGAACAATATTCAAAGGTCTGATGCGTAACTTATTAAAGGTACCCAAATTTTTGGTTGGAATGGAATCCCCACTAAAGGAAATGTGAAGATTACTTGAAATGGAGTCCGTCAATCCTCGCTTTGTAAGAATTTGTGGTATAAGCAGGATTGGTAAGACAACTCTGGCAAGAGTAATATATGAGAGAATTTCTTCTCAATTTGATGGTAGTTGCTTTGTTCCTCAAATTGGAGAAGCGTTGGGTAAAGAGATTGTTCAATGTCAAAAATATCTTACTTATCAAATTCTCACAGGCACAGCAGTAAGCATGTTGAATGATTTTGGAAATGTTAGTGAGGGGATCAAAGTATTAGGAAACAAATTGTGTATGAAGAGAGTTTTTAGTGTACTTGATGATGTGTGTCGAAAAGAACAAATAGAGGCATTGGTAGGGAGTCCTCAGTGGTTTGGTAATGGGAGCAAAATCGTTATCACTACTAGAAATCGTCATTTGCCATACTTAAATGACAATAATAGTTATGATGTTGAGAAGTTGAACCATGATGACGCTTTTGAGCTCTTTCACTACAATGCATTCATCAAACATCATGCCGAACCTCTTCCTGAAAGAGAGTTCCATCCTCCAAAAGAGCTTGTGGGATTTATTCATGATATAGTGGATTGTGCGGATGGCCTTCATTCAGCATTGGAAGTCTTTGGCTCGTACTTAGACGATAAGAAGGACGAGAATCTATGGAAGGATTATGTAGGACTATTGAAAGCAGATCTTGTGGAAGATATTTTGAAGAAACTCGAAGTAAATTTACAAGGATTGGATAAGAGGGCATAAGAAGCGTTTAAAGATATTGTATGTTTTTTCAATGGATGGTATAAAGATCTTGTTGCATCTAAATTGAAAAGTTTGAATTACTTTTCGGAAAAAGTTATTGTAAATCTTGAGTAAAAATGCCTCATAAAGTTCTCTAAGGATAAAAAATTATTTATGAATGATTTGTTGGCAAAAATGGGTATACGAATTGTAAGACGTAGTAGATTGTGCCGTACTAAAGATATCATTTCCATATTAAAGAAAAAAACGGTAAGTGGATTATATTAGATACATATACATTATGATACTAATTTTTGCATTTAGTTTATTGTTATTTTTACCATATTAATTTTATTTTTCTTGGTTTATAGGGAGTTGATGAGGTTGAAGGCATTGCCTTAAAAAGTTCAATTAACCAAGGAGATGAAGTTATGTTATGATGCTTTCTCAATAACGAAAATTTTTGAAAATGCTTCATATTAGCCACAATGATAATGATAAGGATCATGGATTATTAGGACTAATGAAAAGGAATAGAGACTTCCTAGAACTCAAGTTAAGCAATGAGTTATGTATTATGGAGTGCAGGATATCCTTTATGCTCTTTGACAGATGGGCCGAGTTTTGAGTTGATTGACCTTGTTGAGCTTAGTCTAAGACAGCCACATTGTGCAACTATGGAATGGCAATAAGGTAATAGTCTGGCTTTTGATTGTATCTCCTATTTTTACTCTCATTTTTGGTTTTTCTGACTATTTCTTTGTTTATGATAGGATTTTTTGCGATTAAAGCACATAGACTTGAGTTTCTCGAAAAAGTTGATCAAGATACCAAATTTAGCTGGGGTCTCAAATCTTGAAATACTTGACCTTTCATTTTGTGAAGAGTTGGATATGCTCATCGACTCATCCATTGAAAACCTCGAAAAGCTTAGAAAATTGTTTCTACAAGGCTGCTATAAACTTGAGGAACTTTTAAAAAGGTTTAGTTCAAGGTCTCTTGAAGTTCTTGATCTTTCTAAGTGTTCAAACCTAAGAAGGTTTCCAAATGTTTCAAGTAGTTCATGATGTTTCAAGAATCTTGATATTAGTGGGACTGCCATGGAAGAGTTCCCTTCCTTATTAGTGGGATTTTCATCTTTTGAGTCATTTCATGCATATGGATTTAAAGAATTATCTATCTTGTGTTGTGCCTTAAATACCACTTTTCAGCTCTTTACATTCTCAGCTTTAAGCTCCTTAGAAGCCCAAAAATTGTGTCATTATAGCATGTTGGATGAAGCAACACCTTTGGATTTTAGTGGCTTATCCTCACTCAAGTATTTAGATCTATCTCATAATATATTTACCAAAATACCAAATAGCATTTGTGAAGCTTCTAACCTTCATCAACTTTTATTGGATGATTGTAGTGAAATCTTTGTTAAATCACAAATGCTCCCCATGGGGAGTTGAACCTGAGACCTCTAGGATCCCAAGCCCAACCCTTACCAAGTGGACCACCTGTGGGTGGGTTCGGGTGAGTTTGTTTACTTCCCTTTTTAATGTACATGCTGTCTTTTTTAATGAATAAGCAAAGTTGTTCGTGAAGGACTATAATTAACATTTTATCTCTCTTTTTGTCTACAGGAGCACTTGATCGAACCTTGTGTAGTATGTGGACGCACACGAGGATCTGAAATCCCAGATGGGTTCATTCCAGGAAGGTTTAGTTCCAAGAAAGAAGCTCGATTTCAAATGTATTGGGAATCGGACAATGATGGACCGTCTATTGTCTATAAAGACACGACAGAAAGCAAAAAACGGAAGTTTAATGAGCTTGAGACTTCAAATTTTGAAGCATGTGAAGATAATGACCATGCGTTTCCTGAGTTTGTTTGTCAATTACAACTCAATGAAACAAGTCCAGAACAGAATCGTCGGCTTCCTTGTCAATCACAGCCCAATGAAGAGAGTCCAGTGTCCTCCATCATTCGTGTACCTGAAGTGGTTTACCCTGGATCATCATATCGAGTTTGGGTGTTTATAGTTATCCCAGATTCCATACGAGAACCCAAGCATAAGAAAGGAAATATTTCAGATTCCTCACAAGAATCGGAAGCTATGAGGGGATGGAGCTACTCGGCTTCTGTTACAGCCTGTAGTGAGAATGTGGAGTTTGAGGACTGCAGGGCACGCCTCCTTTGTGTGGATGCTACTGGTTCGTTCTCTCAATTTGTTAGAGCATTTGTCCAAGTGATTTGGGTGAACAAAATCTTAAATGTGCTCTTGATGTCTTGCTTGTCACTGGCCCTATTGTGAGTAGTATCTGAGTCGGGTCGCCTGAATCAATGCTGTGGTGAAGCAGAAAAAGTACAAGACGTGTGGTTTTGAAGCAAAAAAGACAGGCGTTGCGTATGGCTTTGTTGCATCTAAAGCAGATTTATGTGATCTTCTTCCTTA
Source organism: Casuarina glauca (assembly GCA_028551395.1). NCBI lineage: Eukaryota > Viridiplantae > Streptophyta > Magnoliopsida > Fagales > Casuarinaceae > Casuarina > Casuarina glauca. The sequence continues at coordinate 27,389,019 of CM052349.1, forward strand.
TATATTTTCTTTGCCTTTGCTTTTGGTACTGTGGCGCCCACTTTTTCACTCATCTGGTAAGACTACTGACAGTTATACGTGATAAGAGTATCTATATTGCAAAGGTGAGATTTTGTGCCTCTGTTTAGAAATAAATTGACGTATTCCGCTTAAGACTTGCACTGACGTACTTTGAGTAGTCATATTGCTTTTTCTCTGATGGGCTTTTTTTTTTGCCGTCAATGTTCAGTATGATTTATGTTTTATATTTAATAGTTTATTAATTTAACTACTTTGTTTGGTTTTTTACACTTTATATGTTATTTCACATTATTGATTTGATTTGTAAAAGTCCTTAAATGATCAATTAGACTGCAATGGTAATAGAGATTTAAAAACTTCAAATAAAATCAAGTGTTTATTTAGTAAAGAATTCATATCCGACTACCAAATGATGGTTTCTTTTTAATACTCTTGAATGAGTTGTTTTGACAAGACGTTGTATTTGGCAGATCTTACCCCCTAGACTGGTGCACAGGGAAATACCAGCAGATGTTCCTAGACCTGGGTCGCAACCTTTTCTTACACTGAGATCCATCCTCTTCGCTGGAAAATGTAAAAGCCTTTTCTGTTCGGTGCCTGTCAAAACTCACTTCTTCGTCCGGAAAGAGATCGGACGGTTTCAATATATCCTCCGTATTAAAAGCACTTGTGATTTTGCAGAAAAGTAAGTTGGCCTTCGTGAGTGATGGGAATAACCTTCGGATTTTTCGCCGACCAGTTCTTGACCGGTCTTACGTTACTGTGGATTATGGCAAACACAAAGTAGCTTCTTTTCTTTCTTTATTTTAAGCAAATTTATTATTACTTTGTGTTATTTAGTTATTTATTATTTTCTAACTAAATTTTGATAAATACTGATGCACATTCAAATGCGTGACTAATTAAGATGCTAGTCTTGATTGTCAAGGATGTCAAATATTTTTTTATCAATTAGGGTTAGATTTTATACTAATCGTAAAGGTTTAAATTGGCACAATATGTATATGTGCGTAGGAAACATGCATGTATATTTGCAATACTTACAAATCAATATAGTGTTGTAAAAATTGGTAGATCTTGTTTTAAATAAGTTTAGAATTTGGTGTTGAATTTGTGTTTAAGAAGACTTTTATTGGAGCATGTGAGGCAATAACTGTATTTTTCTGTAGTTTATTTGTAAATTTCTAGCCAATAAAGGTAGTTTAGAACATACCTTCCACTTTTGCATGCCTAAAGTGGCTTGCATTAGGTCACATGGATTCTTGGGTGTTTATAAATATTCTATATTCATTGCAAGGTTTGAGATATATGGAAGCTTCAATTACAGGTAGTAAGAATGTGGAGTTAAAGAAGTGTGGGATCTATCTCCTAGATGAGGAACTTCTCTTGAGTTGTTAAATTTATTCTTGACTTGGTTTGGACTTAATAAATATTGATGATTTTTTTACTTTGTATGTTACAACTCAAAGCCTCATCAAGTTAATAACATCCTTGTAGTTTCCACATTTAATTAGGTGAATCAATGCAATATTATTGGTTGTGCCCGAATATGGGTTCTCCCTGTTCTTGCATACTGATAACATGAGGTATAATTTAGTCAAACCTTAAAATGTTATCCAAACATCTTTTTTTCTTTTTTTATTTGTTGTCATTACTGTTTTTGTGGAATGTAAGATTTTTAATATTACTTTTTCAGGGCATGAGTGGTTCAATGGACCTTAAGGAACTTTTCCTGGAGAGGCTTCTAGTACATGGTGTCCTCAGCATACTACAAATATGGTAGTTTGAGTCTTTTACCGTGAGCTTAGTTTTGTTTCTTGTTTGTATTTTGGTTGTCTTTCATTTTAAGATAATCTTGTTCTATTTGCTAGTTTTTTTCTAGTTGTCAATATTTGACTAAGTTGAATATGTGCTTAGAGGAGACTCTATTAAATTTTATATTCCATATATTTTTAATTGTAAACCATGTGCTTGGCATTTTAAAAAAATATATAATTACATGAATTCTTGTAATCTTTTTAAATTATTTTGATCTATGTTCTTAAACATAGTGTAATCTTTATTCCACTCTTTGACTAACTATTAAAATATTATTTAAAATTATAGGTCATATTCAAGAGAAAACCTACATGTAGATGTTTGCAAATTTGAATGGCTATTGAGTGTTGATGGAGTTAGTTTCCTAGTGTTTGTCATCATCTTTCATTTTAGTAATGGTTAAATGTGATGTTGAGGAAAAAGTCTTTAATAAACATTTGATCAATTGGACATACATGTAGTAACTGTGTGGCAAAGATGAACCAATTTCTAGGAAAAGTTTATGTTCTAACTCCTTAGAAATTACCATAAAATTTTTAAAAATATGTGACACTGTAATTATATCAAAATCTTTTAAGTCCCTATTAATATCGCATTCTCTATTAAATTTGGGGTTTGTTTTCGCAGAGAATTGCATTCCAAGGAGGAACATGCAGAGACCACATGCCAAATACTTTGTGATTCCAGGAGCTAGCTTGAAGTGTCCAAAACTACCAGTCCACTTTCCCCTCATCTTCATGAGAAACAGAAGAAGGGGGAGTAGGAAGGGATGGACGGTACTGCGATGGCTTTTTTGATTATCAAATGCAAGCAATTAATGATTTATTGCATCAAACTAGTCTACATAACCATTTTCACCTATCAAATATGAAAATTATTACACACCTAAGCATATAAATGATTTTTCCGGAATTACTTAGAAGTCTCAACACGTATCCATCTATGTTATATGTCTATTGGTTGTATGATTATATAAATTTTCCAACAGTACTAATAATTAATTGTGATTGTTTTAATTTTTTCAATTCCAACAACATTGTTTAACTGAAATAAAAATCTTAAACGTGAAAAGAATGATAACATAGACAATATATAGTTTTTTTTAAGGAATTAGGATTATAATTTTATTACTAATCATAAAGATATATATACACTTAAAATTAGTAATGTATATGTGCATATAAAAATAATGTATGCATGTGTGTGGTAATTAGAAATCAATATAGTAATTACAATTCAATATAGTGATGACAAAATAAAAAGTTGGTATTGCCTAATCATTCAATATAATGATTTGCCTAATTTTGATTATTTTCAATAAGCTTAAAATTTTGAATTGAAATTTTAGTATAAGAAATATTTGAGGCTCTTTTGTATCATTTACTTGACACTATATTCTTCGATGATAGCTTTTACTAAATCCCATAGAATTATCACATGTACAATGAAATTAATGAGACCCACTTTCGAGTAATTATTAGTTTTTTTAATAAATAAACGAGGTGGGAGATTTTGGTAACTTGAATCTAAGACCTCTTTCATTCAATATTGTCTTGATCTTAACTATGTCAAGACTCCTTAACAATTATTGACTATTAACAATATATTAGAAGAAGATTTTCGTTAGATCTGATTTGGATTTTTTAAAAGAAATTTCAATTTTTGAGTTGGATTTATCAAATAAAAAACAAATCTGACGAGCTTAAATAAAATTATGTATTTTGAAAAACGAGTGTAATCAATTCAAAGCAGTTTAATGCTATCTTGGTAAACCGAAAGCAATTTGTCAACAAACAAGATGGGAACGTGCACACCCTTTCCTATCATTCAATTAATAAAATCCAAATGGTTTTACAATCACATAATGCCCACAATTTGACAACAAAGCATGGGGAACTGCAGACTCTTTGACGTGATTCAATTAATGAAGTCCAAGTTGTCTTCGCATCACATGATGCCGACAATGTCAGCTCACACTCTTTCATAACATTCGATTAATAAAACATCAGGAAAGGACGGATCAACTAAAGGAACCAAAGCCCTTGTTTTTCTACAATCGTTGAGTGCCTTTATATATGCAACTAAGGTAGCAAAATGACAGCACATCTTGCACAAATGCTAGACATAACTTACTAGAAATACATCAACACGCAACACAGGTAATTGCAGGCATTTAAGAGCTCTGTCATGAGATCAAAACAGCAGGATTTATGGAACCTCTTTACTTATCCGATTCCGCAGCTTCGTGCATTGAACCACACTCACTTTCAGATACATCCTCTTCGTATGGCTTCAAGGCAGCAAGTGGGTCTTTTGTTCCCAGATATTCCAGTACAGTGCATGCACCTTCAGCATTCTCATTCATGAAGATATCTCCCACGTTGCTTGTAGTTACAAACATGCCATGATCATAATTCTCCCAAAATAGTAACTTTAACAAAAAGCACGTGTTTGGCCTGCCTTTTAGCTTGCATTTGTTGATTACAAATAAATTTCTTTTATCTTTTAGCTACACAATATAACCAAATATAACTGGAACCATATACAACCTTTACAGAAAAGTTTGCTTGTAATTTTATAGTACTTTAGTAATTTAATCATAATAATAGTCTAAAGTCAACTATTGTTGAGATATAATTGGGGCCACAATCATACTTTCTGCTATTTAAAGGCTTTAATTTGCCCCGTCTGTAATTGGTTAGTCTCCGTTCTTAATGGGCACGTCTTGTGACAGGACTAAAAGTTATAATCATATTTAGTGCATCTAATTAATGTCATGTGAATGGAAGCACGGATTCTATCCTAGAAGTTATTGCAGCAGTTGCTAGTTATTTGTTGCTAAGAATTAATTTTTATGGAAAAATATAGGGTTACAACTCATTGTAATTATCGAGGATGGATAAGATATGTTAAATAAAATTCTTCTAAATGAATGAAATACCAAACTCAAAATTATAGGACATGACTTGCAATACATGGACTGCAATTCATGTACTATGAGATATTGTGAAAAAATTTTGTTCAAGAAAATTATTATACTTTTAAGAACGCAAAAATTAACTTGAGGGATATTAAAAAAACTGTATGACTCGTAATTGAGAAATTAATTTTTAAGGATTGATAATTTCAAATTCAAAGGAGTAACTGATTTTTCTTTCCTCGATTATTAGCACGGGTTATAAGTTTCAAGATTTCCTTGGACAAACAACTTTTTCAGAACGCCAGAAAGCCGACAGCCAAGTGTTGACTACAAGGATTCAACTAGTAAACCAATTTTTAATTAAGCCTGTGAATTAATAATGTAGTGGTGCATTAAGCAAGCTCGTGAGTCTCCAGTGGTCTGCACAAAAACACAAAACCACTTGAACTTCTTGTTCTTTTTTCATGGATGAATAATTTTAAATTCAAATGAGTAATAGATATTGTTCCTTGTTAATAGACAACTGCCTCACCTAATATATTACCATATTAGTGGATGTGATTAGGCACAATATTATTGTAATTATTATAAATATTTGGTTTACCTTTCCTAGACTAGGCTATGTCTCTATAAATGTATAGCAAACATTATAAAGATCATTACAGCAATAGAGAAACCCTTCATGCTCTCTTGCAGTTTCTTATTTTCTTACATGGTATCAATAGCCAAATGATCCGAGCTTCTGCCTTTTTGCTATTCCGTCGAGTTGTGAGCCTCTTGCTGTTTTTTTTTTTTTCTCTCTTCTTCCTTCATTGTTTCTTTCTCCCGTCAATTCTTGTTCCTTGTCCACTTTTTCTCTTCTTCCCTTTAATCTTGTTGTCCTTTCTTCTTCTTTGGTCTTTTCTCTTCCCTTTTCACTTTCCTTCTTTTTTCAACTACCTGTAAACCAAGTCTTTTTCTCTCTCTGTCCTTTCTCTTCTTCCTTCATACTTCCTTTTCTCTTTCCTCCTTTTTTTTGTTCCACCAACCCGTAGACCAAGTCTTTGCTCTCTCTTTGTCCTTTATCTTCTTCCTTCGTAATTCCCTTTCTCTTTCCTCTTTTTTCCACCTACCCGTAACCAAGGTGTTTTTTCTCTCTCTTATTCCTTCACTTTAGTCACACCGTTCTCTCATATTTTTCACCTTTGTCTTTTTCCTTTTTAAACACACAAACCTAGCCGCCTTTTCCTTCCTTATTTGTTTTTTCCTTTTCTTTTCACGTCAACCCTAGCCACCTTTTACATTGTTTTTTCTTTTTCGTCAACTCTAGCCACTTTTGCTATTCCTTTCTTTATTTACCACATTACCCTTATCCTTAATTCCCTCCTCTAAAACCCTAGTCGTCTTTGTTCACCTTCCTCATGGCCATTACCAACAACTCCACTATCTCTCCTCTCCGTGATCCATACCATCTCACTGCTGCCGATCTTCAACCGGCATGCATCATGTCCCAGAAGCTCACTGGTGAGGCCAACTGGCATGTTTGGAGCGAGCAAATCTGAATAGTGTTCCTTGCTCGGAATAAGATGGGTTTTCTGATTGGCAAGCTCCCACGTCCCACTGGCAATGATGACGCTGCTACCTGTTAGGACCAGTGTCATGCAGTTGTAAAGACTTGGTTAACCCATTTCGTTGATTCCTCACTTGAGACTATGGTCTCCACTGCTCCCAATGTCGCCGATGTCTGGTAATTGCTTCGAGATAGCTTTGATCGGATTAACGGGACCCAAAAATTTTTCCTTAAATAGGCCATCAGCACTCTCCACTTGTCTCTCGGTGCCTCCAGTGCTGAGCTCACATCCTTCTACCTTCGTCTGAAGGAGCTTTGGGGTGCTTTAGACGCCCAACAGCCTCATCTTCACTATTGTTGTGGCGGCATTTGTGACACCAGTAAGCAATTTCGGTGCCATGAAGTAGAGGATCGATCCCTGCAACTTCTTTTGGCCCTGCCAGATGAATTCTCCACCCTTCGCTCCAACGTCATGTCATGCGACGAGCTACCGAGTGTGGAGAAGCTTTACTTGCTGGCAAAGCAAGACTTGCTCTAGCGTGCTGCTGCCGACGACTGTTCCTCTCCCGGCAGTGATGCTAGTGCATTTCAGACACAACGTTCCAGCCGCGCCCCAGTTGGGTTAGGTGCATCTTTAGCCCAAATGGGCTGGACCCATGATTCGTAATCTAGGGCCCTATCCCCGGGTGGGCCCAACAGGCCTACCTCGCCTCATGCCCAGCAGGCACCTCCCACATCCAGGCCCATTTGCAGTGATTACAAGCGGCCTGGACATTTGCGTGAGTCCTGCTACCATATAGTAGGCTACCCCTCCGACAGCAAGCCCAAGCAGCGTGGTAATAATAGGCGCAAGCCTATTGGCCAAGGGCCTTTAGCCCATAATATTGCCACATCTGATTCTCTGCTTTCACCTGGCTATAGCCCAACTTATCCCCCAGCTATGGACTTCACTGGGGGATCTTCTTTTCAGGGCTCTTCAGGCTATCCACCCACACCTAGTCTAGGTATCTTGGGCCATCATCCACCTAGCCCAGGTAACATATATGGTAGATCCATTGGACTTACTCTCACTGCCGATCAACAGCACAAGCTCTTGAATTTCATCAACAAAATAGGTTCCTCGGACCCATTCTTAGGTACGGTTTCTTCCCTTTCTCCCATTTCATCTTTATGGATAATCGATTCAGGGGCTAGTGACCATATCACTTGTAATTGATCTCTTCTTGATTCATTTTCCCCATGTGTTGCACCCATTAATATTACATTGCCTGATTGCTCACTTAGTCTTGTCACTCACATTGGTCGCTGTCAACCTTATCCACAATTGCATCTCACCAATATTTTATATGCTCCCCGTTTTAAACACAATTTGTTATTAATTCAAAAATTAACTCGTGATAACAATTGTGTAGCCATTTTTTTCAATGCTTTTTGTGTCTTTCAGGACCGTATGACTAGGGATCTGATCGGGCTCGGCAAGGCTAATCGTGGACTATACTTTCTATGTTATGCTTTTCCAAAAAATTTTAGTTTTGTTTTCTCTGAATATTTAAATTCTCTAAAGTCCACTATTTGTACTTCTAAACAACGATCTCTTTGTACTCCAATTTTTATTAATAATATTAGTTATGATCTTTTGTATCAACGTCTTGGTCATTCTTCCTTAAAACAATTTTCTTTTTCTGGCGTTTCTGTTTCTTGTCCTTCTTCTTTTTCCTGCCCTATTTGCCCTTTAGCTAAACAAACCCGCCAACCTTTTCCCCTTAGTCACACTTTGACTCACTCCATTTTTAAGCTTATCCACATGGATATTTGGGGTCCTCATTAAACTCCCACCCATGACGGTGCACTCTATTTTCTTACCATTGTGGATGACTTTTCTCGTGCCACTTGGACTTTCCTCCTTTAATTTAAAAGCCAAATATTTTCCAAAATCCAATATTTCATCTCCCTGGTTCATATCCAATTCAATGCCACTGTTCGTCGCATTCGTACTGATAATGGCTTTTAATTTTTTTCTTCTGAGTGTCGTTCATTCATTTCCATGAAATGCATTTCCCATGAGACCTCATGTGTTCACACTTCTCAACAAAATGGAGTTGTTGAATGCAAACATCGGCACTTATTAGACGTGGCCCGTGCTTTAATGTTTCAAGCCCACATCCTCCCACCATTCTGGGGGGAATGCCTTCTCACTGCCACCTACCTTGTCAATCGACTTCCCTATGCCTCTCTTCATGGTTTCAGTCCCTTCGAAAAATTATTTGGTAAACCTCCTATCCTTGACCATCTTCGTGTTTTTGGTTGTCGTTGTTACGCCACCACCTTGGGCCCTCGAGATAAGTTTAGTCCTCACGCCCTTCCATGCATTTTTATGGGTTATCCTCCTTCTCAAAAAGGTTATTATGTCTATGACCCTCAGTCCCATAAATTTTTCATTAGTCGTGATGTTGTTTTTCAATAAACTGTTTTTCCTTTTTCTTCTTCTTCTTCTTCTTCTTCTTTGGACAGCTTGGCCCTCTCGTCACCTCCAGTTGTGCCGGATCCTGACACGTACACTTCCTCATCATTGCCTGTGGATCTTCCTGAACCAGCTCCTTCAGGTACAATTCCCATTGCCCCACCTCTCCTTTCCAACCTTTCATTGGACATCCCTGATCTTACATCGCCACCATCCCCCACCCCACCTCCCTAACCTACTGACATTACTACTGCTCCTTCTACTGAGCCTCCTGATCCTTCACTACGTCGATCTGGCCGTCCCACTCACCCTCCTATCTGGACTTTCAACTACATATGTCCTACCCTACCTCCCTCTTCCCAAACCTTCCTTTATCTGATATCTAACTATGTCTCCCTCCACCACTACAACCCCCCATTACCAGCACTTCATAGCCTCCATTTCCGCCATCACCGAACCTACCACATACCATGAGGCCACCTAAGACCCCAATTGGATTACAGCCATAGATGCTGAACTTACTGCCCTTCAGGCTAATCACACTTGGGATATTGTTCCGTTGCTCTCTGGTCATCGTCTTATTGGATGTAAATGGGTTTATAAGGTGAAGTATCGTGCTGATGGCTCCATTGAACGTTACAAAGCCCGTTTGGTTGCCAAGGGCTATAATCAATATGAGGGCATTAACTATAAGGATACTTTTTCTCCCACAACCAAGCATGTCACTATTCAGCTCATCATTACCATTACCGCCATCCATCATTGGCCCCTTTATCAGATGGATGTCCAGAACACCTTTCTTCATGGTGATCTTTCGGAGGAGGTCTATATGGAGCTTCCCCCCGGATTTCGCAATCAGGGGGAGCATCTTGTTTGTCAATTGCGGAAATCCCTTTATAGGTTGAAGCAAGCTTCTCGACAATGGAACGCCAAGTTCATTGGTGCCCTGATTGCACATGGCTTCAGCCAGTCTTACCATGATTACTCCTTGTTCACCAAGAGAAAAGGTAGCTCTTTTGTGGCTTTACTCATTTATGTTGACAATATCTTGATTATAGGAAACAATCAAGTAGTCATTTCAGACCTCAAAAAATATTTTCATGGTGCATTCTTCATGAAGGATCTTGGTCCCTCAAAGTTTTTTTAGGGCTTGAAATCGCTCAATCTTCAGATGGTATTTCGTTAAGTTAGCGAAAGTATACATTGGAACTTATTTTTGAAGCAGGCTTAGCTGGTTCAAAGCCATCAATGATTCCCATGGAGCAGAACAAAAAATTCACAAGCCTTGAGTATGATACTGGATCGAAAGAACAAATGAATGATCCTCCTTTTGATGATCCTTTAGTCTATCAGTGACTAGTTGGACAATTGATTTATCTCACACTCACCAGGCCTGACATCACATTTCCAGTTCAACTTCTTAGCCAGTTCTTGCATGATCCAAAACAATCTCACATGGAAGCTGCTCTGAAAGTGATCAGATATCTTAAAAGTTGCCTAGGCCTTGGTCTCATGTTCCCATCATCTTCGCCATTTGAGTTACGAGCATATTGGGACTCTGATTACAACACATGTCCCATGACAAGAAGATCCACCACAAGCTTTTGTATAATGTTGGGAAACTCTCTGATTTCATGGCGCTCCAAAAAACAACCCACTGTGTCTTTATCATCAGCCGAAGCAGAATACAGAGCTATGCAACTTACCATTTGTAAAATAGTTTGGATCATTGGGTTACTTAAAGATTTTGGTTTTTACATGAAACGTCCAGCATTACTCCATTGTGATAATGAAGCCGTGGAGAAAATTGCAGCGAACCCTACATTTCATGATCGCACAAAGCATATTGAAGTTAAATGTCATTATGTCAAAGAAAAGCTTCAACAAGGAATCATTATGACACGACATGTACCAACCAATGAACAACCTACTGACCTACTCACTAAGGCACTCAACAGCAAACAACATTGGCATCTTCTCTACAAGCTTGGAGTATTTGATTTATTTAAATCTCCAATTTGAGGGGGAGTGTTAATAGACAGCTGCCTCACCTAATATGTTACCATATTAGTGCATGTGATTAGGCACAATATTATTATAATTATTGTAAATATTTGATTTACCTTTCCTAGGCTAGGTTATGTCCCTATAAATATATAGCAAACATTGTAAAGATCATTACAACTACAAAAAAACCATTCGTGCTCCCTCGGCATGACCTTGAAATTTTCAAAATTTTCTCGTCTGAAGCACCTTTTTAGATCACCGAAAACTGGTAGTCGGTTGCAGACAGCAGGAACACAACTTTTCAAGCAATTTTATTAAATAGAGCTTGTGAGGACCAGTATCTGCAAGGATCAACGGTGAATTAAACAACCTTTCGCGAATCTCCCACGGCATCCACATTCACGCAGTCAGGCACTTCAATTTCTTCTACTTTTCTTACAGACGACTTTTCAAGCCATTCTACTTTTCAAATTCAAAGCAATAACAGGTACTCTTTTTTCGCTTCTAGTGCGTCTTGAATTCCAATACTTCCCTCGTGTAGACTACCTTTTTATAATCCCACTTTCCAAGCTAGTTTATTAAACAAGGATTGAGAGTATCCACGCAGATCTTCAAAATACGAGCTTGACTTGTACAGAAAAATTGCAACTTGTGAATATTTAAAATACGATCTCGAATTGCAAACATAAAAAGATAAGCCAACTTGTTGGAAAAATTAAAGATCTCTTAATGCTTTTCTTGCTTGTTAGAGAAATTACACACTTATTAGAGAAACAAAGCCGACTTGCTAACATGTGGGAATAAGCGTTTGTTGCATGGGTATGTTTCTTATCAGACAATAGGATTATTATACGAATCATTCTTAATGGTTACCCCCGTATGAATTTTTTGGTTTTAAACGCATGTTATAGCTTGTGTCTATCACAGCGATATTATGGTTTAGTAGTGGATCACCTGATCCTTCAATGGGTGCTTCTATGATCTCTTAAGAACAAAAAGACATTACATATTAATGAAATATCACGAGAAATTTTTCTTCAATAATCATAATTATTGGTGTGTTGAAAATATGGATCACAACGGATCTTCTATACTCTGATGATTAAACTATTTCGTTGATTTTCAATTTTTCCCTGCTAATCTCCATCAAATGCTTTTTTGGGTGGGTGCTTTTTCTCCGCTACTTAATTTTGAGTATTTACGATGGAACGTATCTGGATTACCACACTTGTATTTTCTTCCTTTCATCCCACATGTTCACTGGATATGCAATTTAACGATTAAATGCAGAACGAAAATAGGCATGAAATAAACTGGTATAAAGAAACAAAAGATCATCTCGCAGAAGCTTCCGCTTTCTACATTACTAATAGGCGTAAAATATGAATAGATCTCAACGCCCCAAAAGAAAAGATGCGACAGGGACATTTTCCTACTCCACTTGACTCTGCTAATTCCGCCGCATTTTAAGCATCTTTGAACAACTATCGAACTTTCAAGGCCTATTTACGAACAGACGCTTGCTGTGGCTCGGTGTTTGCAAATTGAACTGAACTTGTAAGTCTTCGAATGGCGTCCTTGAGGTCCCAGAAAGCCACTTCTACTTTACCTTCCTCCTCAACTGCTCGGCAGAAATACGAGGTTTTCCTGAGTTTCTATGGTGGGTTCGCCCAGCGTAGTTTTACAGACCCTTTATATGCTTCTTTGAAAAGGGTAGGGGTTAGCGTTTTCAAAAGTGATGGAAAACTGAAGCAAGGAGGAAAAATTCATCCATGTCTCAAGGATGCAATAGAAGAATCCCAATACGCGGTCGTTCTCATCCTAGATAACGTTTTTGCAATTAAATGGAGTTTGTTTGATCTTGATGTGATCATGGAACGTAGGGAAATGGGATGCCTTACTGTTTTCCCTGTTTTCTACGGAGTGAGTCCCTTCGATGTGCGGAACCAGACAGGGGATTTCGGAAGGAATTTCGCTAGACTTAAAGACGACCCCAAGGTTGGCGCAGAGAAGTGGGAGAATTGGAAAGCGATTTTGACTAAAATAGGTAACTGTTCTGTGGATTCCTCTGTGGTTGTTGAAGACCCCCTCGAATCGTTTGGAGGTGCCTTTGAAGAAGGCCAAAAACTCTCCGGGTGGCATGTAAAAGACAGGTATCTCCACTGTAATTAGCTACAACTAAAGTTGCCCGACTCCCATGTATGATTTTATTTGCAGTCCTAGTCCAATTGGACGTGAACAATTTTCGGTTTGTTTGGGTTTTGTTCTAAAGTAGAATCTTTTTTCTTATAGGTCCAATATGCAAATTTCAAGCGAAATTGTTAACAAAATCAGTTTGAAGATATTTGGTGAGTTGATACCTACATCAATAGACAGTGCCAAGTTTCTTGTTGGATTAGAATCCCAAGCAATGAAAATCATGGAATTACTTTGTTTAGAAGAATCAGGTGATGTTTTGTTTATAGGAATATGTGGAATGACAGGAATTGGAAAAACAACACTGGCAAAAGTCATTTATGAGAGAGCTCGTACTGCTTTTAAGGCTTGCTCCTTTATTTCTGATATTGGAGAAAGTGGAAACAATAGTCTTTTTGGATTACAAAGAAAGCTTCTTCTTGATCTTCAAGTGAAGGTAGCAGATTCATTTGAAGATCACACTTTAATCAAGATGTTAGAAAGATTGTTAACAAATAAAAAAGTTCTACTTATTCTTGACGACGTGCGTCGAAGTGAGCAAGTAGAAGCATTAGCTGGCAACACTAAATGGTTTGGTGAAGGGAGTAGAATTATCCTAACTAGTAGAAATCATTATTTGCCACCATATTTGTGTAAGGACAATAGGAATTTTCATATTTATGAAGTTAAAGAACTCAGTAAAAATGCTGCTTTGCAGCTCTTCTGTTTCAAAGCCTTCAACAAATTGTATCCTGAAGAAGAGTTCAAGAGATTGACAAGGGATATTTTGGATTTCACACAAGGCCTTCCCTTAGCACTTGAAAATTTGGGTTCTAAGTTCTCTGGTTTAGAAAAAAGTAGGTGGGAGAGTTACTTGATTCAATTAAAAGCAAATCTTGATGGAGATGTTGCACAAAAACTTAAAGTCAATTTCGATGAGCTGAGAGATTTGGCAACAAATGCATTTTTAGATATTATATATTTTTTTGAAGGAGAGTCTAAAAATTATGTTACCTATATCTTGGAATGTTTAGGTTACCCTTCTGAAAGCATTCTTGAAGATCTCAAGCACAAATCTCTATTAAAATTTGAAGAGAATAAAGTATTACCTTTACATAATTTCTTAACACAAATGGGTCAAGAAATTGCCAAATGTGCTGGATTACGGTGTACCAAAGACATTGTCACTATTCTAAGAGAAAAGGAGTCACATGTAAGTAGATTGTGGTGAAGATGTGATTTCAATACCAGCTCTTCAAGTATCTGTTTCTTATTTTTATTATGTTAATTTCATTTTCCTTGGTTTTGGGAATTGTTAAGCTTAAAGACTTTTTCTTCAATCTTTCATTTCTTGATGGTAAGAATATGTATAACGAGTTATATTTTGAACCTTCCTCAAGTACTTCTATATTATTAATTTCACTTTTCTCTGTTTCTAGGAACTCAATGCAATTAGAGGCGTTCTCTTGAAATTTCCTCCACAAAAATCGGAAAGGTTATGTTACGACGCTTTTTCATTAATGGAAAAGTTGCAACTGCTTGAGATCAACATTCCTGAGGGTCTGATTTGGAATGATTTATGGAAGGGATTCATCAAATTAAAATGGAGTGGAAATCCTCGAGAGTTCTCGCTAAGCAATGAATTATGTGTTCTGAGATGGGATGAGTATCCTTTTGAATCCTTGCCTCACGGTTTCAAGCCAGCAAATCTTGTCGAGCTCAAACTTCGTCGAAGTAGCATCAAAGCACTAAGGGGAGATGTTGAGGTAAGATTTGGGCTTATTTCCTCTTCTTCCTTTTACTTTGGTTACTTTATTTAACGATTTACTATCTATAACAGAGATTTCACAAATTAAAATGCATCGACCTGCACTGTTCGAAAGAGTTGATCGAGACTCCAGACTTCAGCGACATTCGAAACCTTGAGCGTCTAGATCTTTCTGATTGTAGTAAGTTGTCGAAGGTCCACTACTCTATTGGTTTTCTGGAGCGACTACGAGAATTGTCGCTGCGAAATTGCTTCCGTCTCAGGCGACTTTCAAACACGTTTAGGTTGCCATCCCTTACAAGTCTTGATCTCTGTGGGTGTTCCAGACGCAAGAAGTTTCCAGGTGGCGTGCGTAATCTGAAATCTTTGAGGACACTGAATTTAAACAATACTGCAATAAAGACATTACCGAGATCGTTTACGAGGTTGTCGTCTCTCAAAGATCTCTACATATCCGGTCGCTATGTCTCTGAGGAAATAACGTCTGATGACTTTTCTGGCTGTACCAAGCTGCCTGACACAAGATACCGTCCATCAGGTTTGTTGACAGATGCCCGAAGTGTAAACTTGTGTGGCTGGTCATCAGGCTTAAACTCTTTAGAAAAATTGGATTTGAGTTATCGGAACTTGAGGCATGAAGCATTGCCTAGTTATTTTGGTTTTTGGTTCTCACTTACGCATTTAAATCTATCTGGAAATAAATTTAAAGAAATATCACATGGCATCCGTCAACTTTCCAACCTTCGTCATTTTCTTTTGAACAACTGTGTCAATCTTGAGCGTTTGCCGAGGCTTCCACTGGGATTAAGGAACTTGGATCTAGGAAATTGCCCATCGCTGGAAAGATTTTATAAAGACTCCAACGCGTGCAACTCAAGGCCCTGCGATTGGATTGCTACCTATTTTGGTGATAATGGCGAATCTTCTAGTTTCCTAAATCTGCATCCTGGAAGTACCGTGTGGAATAACCACTGTGTAAGTCTCTTACTCTGCTTAACATTTGCACACCAAGTTGGTGATATAAGAAGTTGCTTTTTGCATACAAGGTTAGAATTACTGCAATTAAAATCTTTCTTTTCTCTCTCTTTTGTTTTTGGTTAATCAAGGGGCATTCTGTACGTCGGGTGGCGTGGGGCTTTTCGGGCCTCCCTAGCCGAGGTGATGTTCCGGAGTGGTTCTACCATAGACGCATGGGGCGAATTCCATTTCCTGCAGATCGGGATTATGATCCGCTGCTCGTTAATGGATATGCTTTGTTTGTTAGTTATGAAGTCTCTTATCCTGAGGCAGATCTCTCCCTTGATTGTTGGTTGCAAGACGACGAAGATGGTCTAGGTGTTCACTTGGGATTTCCTGCCCGTGAAAGATCTCCCCTTAGGCGCTTTGGAGTTTGGATGTATATACCATCTTGGGGAAACAAGTCGTCGGCTTCTGCCAGCCTCGCACTCCTAAATCCCCCTAGCAAGGCAAAAGAAAAAGAAAACATGTCTTTGGCTTCAATTGAAATATCAAGCAAGACCGTGGAGATAAAGAAGTTTGGGGCGCGTGTGGTATGTGAAGGTGATGATTTGCACGCTCCTGGATCGTTCACTTTACCAAGCTTTTGCCGTCTGTTTGGTAAGAGAGACGAGCTTCCCTGTCTCGAAGTCCATGGCCCCGTTAAACTCCCTGTTGATCCATCTTCTAAATCTTCTGGTGATGTATAGGCGTGACAATGTTGAATTTCATCGATCAATGAAACGGTGTTCTAACTTTTTTTTTTTCCTTAACTGTTTTTATTTTTATTACACAGTAAAGCTTGCTTATTCATTATTCGGTGTTTACAAGTAGTTAGTATTTTTATTTTGTGTTGTCAATCGTTAAAATTTATCCTAATCTTTAGACAAACACAAAAGTATAATTTTATAGAACTTTTTCTTGACAAATACTTTTTGGTAGTAAACTCTTTGGTCTAGTAAATTCTTCCTTGTTAGTTGGTTTCAAGCCAAATATGAGAATCTAGGTCCCATTTTCAATAGAAAAACATACCAGTAATGTCATGGATTACAATATCTTATTTGAATTAATGGAGTTGGTATCGCGGTAATTTCTATCCAATCTTCTCATTTGTTTAATGCGTTGTTGGGGCATTCGGCCGTGCTGCACGCGGAGGAGATTAAGGACGAAGATGGGCCAGTGTGTAGGGCTGCCGTGCTGGCCCATCTTCGTCAGCTGCCTGCACTTTGAAGATGACGTGGACTTGCCACGTAAAATAATCCACGTCATATTCTTCGATTAATAAAACATCTGGAAAGGATGGATCACGCCCTGGTAAGATAATTCTTCATAAAACATCTAGAAAGGATGGGACGTAATTGGAGACTATGTTTTATCATGGATATAAAATGATAAAACAAAGGCTTATTCTAGAATTTTTTTAATTCTAATTACAAAGAAGTGTATAGAATAAAAGTCTTAAGTAAATAATAAGATTTATGAGTTAAAGTTTAAATAACAACAAACTCTTCAAATTCTTGATTAGTTTATAAATTAAACTTTGGGCCTTCTAATAATTTTACTCTTAAAGTTTAGATTCATAATCATTCAGAGCAATTTTTACATGTGTTATAAGCGCTTTTTACGTCAAAATATGATTAATGTTTCCAATTATTTTGGTTCCCTTTCTCTATTTTACTACAATGTTCCATTTTTACTTCTAATTGCGTACCCGACAACAAATGTCCATGATCCTTTATGAAACTTATACTCTAGTCGTTTTAAATAATTTAAACAAAATCTTACCATCATTTTGGGCAACTTTATCCTTAGCCGTTGAATTGAATCGAACACTAGAAGGGACTGATGGGCGCGTGGGGTAACTAGAGAGGGTGTGGAATCCTCGGGCAATGCTGCTTTTGTGGAAAAAAAAAAAAAAAAATGCTGCTTTTGTGAAATCCGCAGAGATAAGAAGTGACGCGGAAATTTCGAGAACCACTTGTTCCGCGAAATGAAAATTTCTTTCCTTTTGTTGACCACCTCGCAATCGGGGGTCCATTGCTTGCAGCAATAATCCAACTCACCAATCTCTGAGATCAAACCAAGCTGGTCAATCTCGAAGTCGTCGTCGAACAAGCGTTGGGTTACCCAGGCTTGTGAGTCTCCAATGGCATCAAAGATTACTCAGGTAGTCCCTTCATCACCTTCTTCATCGTGGAAATACGAGGTTTTCCTTAGCTTTCATGGCGAAGATACGCGCAACAGTTTTGCAGACCACCTGCGTGATGCTTTGGAGAGGAATGGGATTATCGTCTTTAGAGATGATAAAGAAATGAACCGAGGGGAGCATATTGAGAAGGAGCTATTCAGAGCAATAGACGAATCGCTTTATGCAGTTATTGTCATCTCAGAGAACTACGTTTTTTCTAAATGGTGCTTGAAGGAGTTGACCAAGATCATGAATCGCAGGAAAGGAGGTCACATGAAGGTTTTCCCAATTTTCTATAACGTTGATCCCTCTAGAGTTCGAAATCCGATGGAGTGTTTTAAAGCAGCATTCGACAAACATAGAGAAAGGGGGATTGATGAAGGGCAGTGGAATTCAGGGGCCACTGCCATGGAAGAAGTGGCTAAATGCATTGTGGATCCATCAGATATAATAGCTTCTGCAAAAAGTAAAGACGTTGAGACAGAGCCCCACGACCCATGGAGATCTACCGTAACTGAAGCGGGTTATCTTGCCGGGTGGCATGTCCATAACAGGTAATCTCCTAACTAAATCTGAATGGTTATTCCATAGATTAGAATGAAGAATTTTATTTGCTTGCATAATGAAATTGAGTAGGAGCAACCTTCAGTTTGTTTGAACTTTGGATCTTATTGAGCATCTCTTTTATAGGTCTGAATCTATAGTTATTGAAGAAATTAGTAGAACAATATTCGAAGGTCTGATGCGTAACTTATCAGAGGTACCCAAGTTTTTGGTTGGAATGGAATCCCCGCTAAAGGAAATGTGGAGATTACTTGAAATAGAGTCCGTCAATGCCCGCTTTGTAGGAATTTGTGGTATAAGCGGGATTGGTAAGACGACTCTGGCAAGAGTAATATATGAGAGAATTTCTTCTCAATTTGATGGTAGGTGCTTTGTTCCTCAAATTGGAGAAGCATCGGGTAAAGAGATTGTTCAATGTCAAAAATATCTTATTTCTCAACTTCTCACAGGCACAGCAGCAAACATGTTGAATGATTTTGGGGATGTTAGCGAGGGGATCAAAGTATTAGGAAACAGATTGCGTATGAAGAGAGTTTTTATTGTACTTGATGATGTGTGTCGAAAAGAACAAATAGAGGCATTGGTAGGGAGTCCTAAGTGGTTTGGTAATGGGAGCAGAATCATTATCACTACTAGAAATCGTCATTTGCCACACTTAAATGACAACAATATTTATGACGTTGAGAAGTTGAACCATGATGATGCTTTTGAGCTCTTTCACTACAATGCATTCATCAAACATCATGCCGAACCTCTTCCTGAAAGAGAGTTTCATCCTCCAAAAGATCTTGTGGGATTTATTCATGATATCGTGGATTGTGCGGATGGCCTTCCTTCGGCATTGGAAGTCTTTGGCTCCTACTTAGATGATAAGAAGGACGAGAATCTATGGAAGGATTATGTAGGACTATTGAAAGCAGATCTTGTGGAAGATATTTTGAAGAAACTCGAAATCAATTTACAAGGATTGGATAAGAGGGCACAAGAAGCGTTTAAAGATATTGCATGTTTTTTCAATGGATGGTATAAAGATCTTGTTGCCTCTAAATTGAAAAGTTTGAATTACTTTTCAGAAAAAGTTCTTGTAGATCTTGAGCGAAAATGCCTCATAAAGTTCTCTAAGGATAAAAAATTATTTATGAATGATTTGTTGGCAAAGATGGGTATACGAATTGCAAGACGTAGTAGATTGTGTCGTACTAAAGATATCATTTCCATATTAAAGAAAAAAACTGTAAGTAGATTATTTTAGATGCATGTACATTGGAATACATTTGATACTAATTTTTGCATTTAGTTTACTGTTATTTTTACCATATTAATTTTTTTTTCTTGGTTTATAGAGAGTTGATGAGGTTAAAGGCATTGCATTAAAACTTCAGTTAACCAAGGAGATGAAGTTATGTTATGATGCTTTCTCAATAATGAAAAATTTGAAAATGCTTCATATTAGCCCCAATGATAATGATAAGGATCATGGATTATTGGGACTAATGAAATGGAATGGAGACTCCCCAGAACTCAAGTTAAGCAATGAGTTATGTATTATGGAGTGGTCAGGATATCCTTTATGCTCTTTGCCAGACGGGCCGAGTTTCGAGTTGATTGACCTTGCTGAGCTTAGTCTAAGACATAGCCACATTGTGCAACTATGGAATGGCAATAAGGTAACACTCTGGCTCTTGATTTTATCTCTTATTTTTACTCTCATTTTTGGTTTTTCTAACTATTTCTTTGTCTATAATAGGATTTTTTGCGATTAAAGCACATAGACTTGAGTTTCTCAAAAAGGTTGATCAAGATACCAAATTTAGCTGGGGTCTCAAATCTTGAAATACTTGACCTTTCATTTTGTGAAGAGTTGGATATGCTCATCGACTCATCCATTGAAAACCTCGAAAAGCTTAGAAAATTGTTTCTACAAGGCTGTTGTAAACTTCGGGAACTTCCAAAAGGGTTAAGTTCAAGGTCTCTTGAAGTTCTTGATCTTTCTAAGTGTTCAAACCTAAGAAGGTTTCCAGATGTTTCATGTAGTTCACAATGTTTGAGGAATCTTGATATTAGCGGGACTGCCATGGAAGAGTTCCCTTCCTTATTAGCGGGATTTGCATCTCTTGAGTCATTTCATGCATATGGAATTAAAGAATTATCTGTCTTGTGTTGTGCCTTAAATACCACTTTTCAGCTCTTTACATTCTCAGCTTTAAGCTCCTTAGAAGTCCTAAAACTGTGTCATTGTAGCATATTGGATGAAGCAACACCTTTGGATTTTAGTGGCTTATCCTCACTCAAGTATTTAGATCTTTCTCATAATATATTTACCAAATTACCAAAGAGCATTTGTGAAGCTTCTAACCTTCATCAACTTGTATTAGATGATTGTAGTGAACTTAAAGAATTGTCAGAGACTTTATTCTTAAGTTTAAGATCTTTATCAAAGCTTAGTTTGAGTAACTGCAATCTATCAGATAGTTCAATTCCCAAGTCTATTAGTTGTTGGTCCTCAATTTCAAGTTTAAATCTTAGTAAGAATAACTTTATAGAGATATCGGATAGTATTTGTCAACTTTCCAACCTTCATAAACTTATTTTGGATGGTTGTATCTCTCTTCGGACATTGCCAAAGTTACCATTGAGTCTCCATTCCTTGCATTTAAGAGATTGTCCACTGGGGGACACATTTGGTAGCCAAAGGACCACAGATATATCAAGAGACATGTTACGGACAAATTTTTGTTTTTCTACGGTCGTCTATGTTAGTTTTGGCAGACCCCACAAGATACTTGATCTGCATTCACAAAGTCCTCCATACACGGATGATCGGGTTAGTTTTTTCACTTTCGTTTTCTATGTACATGCTATCTTTTTTAATGAATACGCGAAGTTGTTCCTAAAGGACTATGATTAACGTTTTATCCTTCTTTTGTCTACAGGAACACTTGATCGAACCTCGCATAGTATGTGGCCGCACACGAGGATCTGAAATCCCAGATGGGTTCATTACAGGAAGGTTTAGCTCCAAGAAAGAAGCTCAATTTCATATGTTTTGGAAATCGGAAAATGATGGACCGTCAGCATGTGCTCTGTCAATTGTCTATAAAGACACAAGAGAAAGCAAAAAACGAAAGTTTAACGAGCTTGAGAGTTCAAATTTTGGAGCATGTGAAGACAACGACCATATTTTTCCTGAGTTTGTTTGTCAGTTACAACTTAACGAAACAAGCCCAGGACAGAATCGTCAGCTTGCTTGTCAATCACAGCCCAATGAATGGAGTCCAGTGTCCTCCATCATTCGTGTACCTGAAGTGGTTTACCCTGGATCATCATATCGAGTTTGGGTGTTTATAGTTATCCCAGATTCCATACGAGAACCCAAGCATAAGAAAGGAAATATTTCAGATTCCTCACAAAAATCGGAAGCTATGGAGGGATGGAGCTACTCGGCTTCTGTTACAACCTGTAGTGAGAATGTGGAGTTGGAGGACTGCAGGGCACGCCTCCTTGGAGTGGATGGTACTGGTTTGTTCTCTCAATTTGTTAGGAGCATTTGTCCAAGTGATTTGGGTGAACAAAATCTTAAAGCTGCTCTTGATGTCTTGCTTGTCACCGGCCCTATTGTGAGTAGTATCTGAGTTGGGTCGCCTGAATCAATGCTGTGGTGAAGCAGAAAAAGTACAAGGCATTTGGTTTTGAAGCAAAAAAGACAGGCGGTGCATATGGCTTTGTTGCATCTAAAGCAGATTTATGTGATCTTCTTCCTTATATATTTCTTTGCCTTTGCTTTTGGTACTGTGGCGTCCAGTTTTTCGCTCATCTGGTTAGACTACAGACAGTCATACGTGATAAGAGTATCTATATTGCAAAGGTGAGATTTTGTGCCTCTGTTTAGAAATAAATTGACGTATTCCGCTTAAGACTTGTACTGACGTACTTTGAGTAGTCATATGGCTCTTTCTCTGATGGGTTTTTTTTTTTTTTTTTTGCCGTCAATGTTCAGTATGACTTTTGTTTTAGTATTTAATAGTTTAAAATTTTGAATACTTTGTTTGGTTTTTTACACTTTATATGTTATTTCACATTATTGATTTGATTTGTAAAAAGTCTTTAAATGATCAATTAGACCGCAATAGTAATAGAGATTTAAAAACTTCCAATAAAATCAAGTGTTTATTTACTAAAGAATACATATCCGACTACCAAATGATGGTTTCTTTTTAATACTATTGAATGTTGTTGTTTTGACAAGATGTTGTATTTGGCAGATCTTACTTCCTAGACTGTTGCACAGGGAAATGCCAGCAGATGTTCCTAGACCTGGGTCGCATCCTTTTCTTACACTGAGATCCATCCTCTTCGCTGGAAAATGTAAAAGCCTTTTCCGTTCGTTGCCTGTTAAAACTCACTTCTTTGTCCGGAAAGAGATCGGACGGTTTCACTATATCCTTCTTATTAAAAGCACTTGTGATTTTGCAGAAAAGTAAGTTGGCCTTTGTGAGTGATGGGAATAACCTCCAGATTTTTCGCCGACCAGTTCTTGATTTCTTTTCTTTCCTTATTTTGAGCAAATTTATTATTAGTTTGTGTTATTTAGTTATTTATTATTCTCTAACTAAGTTTTGATAAGTACTGATGCACATCCATATGCATGACTAATTGAGACGCTAGTCTTGATTGTTAGGGATGTCAAATATTTTTTTACCAATTAGGGTTAGATTTTATACTAATCATAAAGGTTTAAATTTACACAATATGTATATGTGCGTAGGGAACATGCATGTATATTTGCAATACTTACAAATCAATATAGCATTGTAAAAATTGGTAGATCTTGTTTTAAATAAGTCTAGAATTTGGTGTTGAAATTTTTTTTTAAGACTTTTGTTGGAGCATGTGAGGGCAATGAGTTTATTTGTAAATTTCTAGTCAATAAAGGTAGTTTAGAACATACCTTCGATCTTTGCATGCCTAAAGTGGCTTGCGTTAGGTCACATTGATTCTTGGGAATTTATAAAAATTCTATATCCATTGTGTATTTCCCATTGAACATATTACGATTCCAATATTTCTATTTTTATTTTCGGCCCTTGTGTTTACTGGATTTATGAAAGGATGCTAGTAATGAAAAAAAGAAAGAAAAGATTGTGCTATATAAGTAAAAAGACCATCTCGTACAAGTTTTCACTTATCTACGTTATTAAGTAGTTTTCAACTCCCAAAAGAAAATATCCGACTGGACTAAGAAGGACAAGAACCTGGGGGAGGATTATGTAGGACTATTACAAGCAGATCTTGTTGAAGATATTCCGAAGAAACTTGAAATCAACTTATAAAGACTAGATAAGAAAGCACGGAAGCACTTAAAAACATTTGCATGTTTTTTCAATGAATGATATAAAGATCTTATTACCTCTAAGTTGAAAAGTTGGAATTACTTTTTAGAAAAAGTTCTTGTTGATCTTGAGGGGAAATGTCCTATGAAGTTTACAAAAGATAAAAAATTGTTTATGAATGATCTATTAGCAAAAATGGGTATACAAATTAGAAGACACAGTAGATTGTGCTATACTATATATATCATTTCTATATTAGAGAAAAAACTATGAGTAGATTACTTTAGATACGTGTACGTTAGAATACATTTGATACTAATTTTTTCATGTATGTTTTTGTTATTCTTATTATATGAATTTGATTTTTCTTTATTTATAAGGAGTCCACGAAGTTGAAGGCATTGCCTTAAAACTTCATTTAACCAAGGAGATGAAGTTATGTTATAATGCTTTCTCAATAATGAAAAATTCGAAGATGCTTTAGCCCTAGTGATAATATGATGAGGATCATGAACTATTGGGATTGATGAAATGGAATGGAGACTTTATAGAATTCAAGTTAAGTAGTGAGTTATGTATTTTTGAATGGTTGAGATATCCTTTAAGCTCTTGGCCATATAGGCTGAGTTCTAAGTTGATTGACCTTCGGAGCTCAGTCTAAGACATAGCCACATTGGTTTTGGCAGAACCCAGAAGATAGTCGATTGTATTCAGATAGTCAGGATATTCGGATGATCGGGTGAGTTTTTTTACTTTCCATTTTTATGTAAATGTTATCTTTTTTAATGAATAAGCAAATTTATTCCTATAGGGCTGTAATTAACGTTTTATCCTTCTTTTTGTGCACAGGAACACTTGATCGAACCTCGCGCAGTTTGTGGCCGCACACGAGGATCTGAAATCCCAGATGATTCATTCCAGGAAGGTTACTTGTCAAGCACAAGACAAAGAAGAGAGTCCAGTGTCCTCCATCATTCGTGTACCTGAAGGGTCATAATATCGAGTTTGGGTATTTATAGCTATACCAGATTCCATACGAGAACCCAAGCATAAGAAAGGAAATATTTCATATTCATGGGGATGGAGCTACTCATTGGCGTGGATGCTACTGGCTCGTTTTCATTTGATAGTAGCATTTGTCCTCATACTCTGGATGAACAAAGCCTTAAACGTGATCTTAATGTCTTGCTTGTCACTGGCCCTGTTTTGAGTAGTCTCTGGGTCGGATCGGTTGAATCAGAAAGTGTACAAGGCAATTTTGAAGCAGAAAGACGGGCGTTGCATATGGTTTCGCTGCATCAAAATCAGGTCCATATGATCTTCTTCCAGGTATATTTTCTTTGCCTTCGCTTTTGGTACTTTAGCGCCTACTTTTTCGCTCATTACAGAGACATACGTGATAGGAGTATCTATATGGCAAAATAGTTGAGATTTTGTGTCTTTGTGTTAAGAAGTAAATTTACGTATTCCACTTAAGACTTACTGAAGCAATTGAGTAGACAATTTGTTTTTTCTCTGATGGTCTTTCTTTTTTGTCGTTAGTGTTCAGTATAATTTAATTATTCATTGACAGTTAATTACTTTTAAAATATTTTGTTTGATTGTTTACATTTTATATGTGATCTCACATTGTTGATTTGATACATGAAAAGTCCTTAAATGATCAATTAGACAGATAACTGAATGTTGGTTTTTTTTTTTTTTTTTAAAAAAAAAGAAAATTTCTGAATGTTGTTGTTTTGACAAAAAGTTGCATTTGGTAGATCTCACTGCCTAGACTATGCAGCAGTTCAAATAGTTGAATTGGGATTTAACAAGAAGAATCAATAGAATTTAATTTGGAAGCTTGGCATTATGCCTAATCTTAAAAGAAAATAGAAAAGATACAATTAATAAAGTTACTTTGAGAGAATCCGAAACCTCTCTGCTTTACAACATAAACTTTACTAACAACTAGCTTACTCCTCTTTTGGGTGCCTTGTCTATTTATAATTATTGACAACTGTTTATTAGGAGTTAACTAACTCCTTAACAACTCTATTAACATAACACTAACTTCATTAACAGACACAACTACTCTATGGAAATCATCATTAGTTCACTTGCCACCTCACATAATTGACAGCTAGGCTACTGACATGTAACTTATAAGGTGACGTGGCTACTGCAACATTCTGGACCGCTGCAGACTAGGGCACACGGAAATGCCAATAGATGTTCCCAGACCGGGGTGCTAGCCTTTGCTTACACTGAGATCCACCGTCTTCGTTGGAAAATGTAGAAGCCTTTTCCGTTTGGTTCTCGTCAAAAGTTTAACTTCTATGTCTGGTAAGTGGTAGATCTTGTTTTAAATCAGTCTAGAATTTTGTACAAATTTTTGCTTAAGAAAATTTTCATTGGAACATGTGAGGACAATAACTGTATTCTTTCTAAATTTATTTGTAAATTTCAAGTCAATAAAGGTAGTTCAGAACATACCATCCTCTTTTACATGCCTAAAGTGGCTTGCATTGAGTCACATGGATTTTTGGGTGGTTGTAGATAGTTAATATTTATTTATTCCAAATTCTAGCTGGATAATATTAGGAAAATTTACTAAAACAAGAGGATAACCTATAGTTTTATAATTACATAAAGATTTCCAATTGTAATGATATTACAATAATATCTTTTAATTTAATTGTTCCATCAATCTTACCAATTTTTCTATTGGCACAATTAATGCAACATTTCTGCATTATAGAAAAATATAAAAATTCTTTTCAAATATATTAATTTTGGTAGTCTTTATGGTTTTTGCTACCAAGAGGGTCTAATAACTGTTGCCGGCGGTGGATGGTACTACTCGATGAAACTGTGCAAATCAAATAAGCTGTTCAAGTTCAACGTTGATGGGCAAGTTGAAGTTGGAAAAAAACAGCGAAGAGAGGGCTGTTGACCACTCATGACCCTTTCACAGGTTCATTTCACAGAAGCTTTGTGTAAGCAACTTTTAACTTCTCGTCGAGAACTCCGAGATAGTTCCAAGACAGAGTAATTCTACTTATTGATTATATGCATAAAACACTTGTAATCTCTAGCTCTACTTGCACCTGTCTGGGTTTCTTTTGACGAGAAATGGAAACAACAAAACGTAGTTCAGAAAATTGTGAGGAAATTTTATGGGAACTTCACTAATTTTTTGTCATCATGTCAGTAACCTTCGTTATCCAATGGCCACCCACGACCTAGTTCAGAGTCCTTTGTGGAGAAGATAGGATGTTGCTATTCAAAGTTACAGCTACAGCTGTATTCAACTTTCATGCTTACAGGTAAAGCCATGAATATATTCACATCCTCCCCGAAGATCCATGGAATCCGGGACAGAGTTTGAAACCAATCATAATCAACCATCTGTAGGAAGTGCATTGTAGTTTGAGGTATAGTTGGTAGCCTACTCAGTTGTTATTTCCTTAAGTCTTAATTAATGGTATTTGTTACTCTTGCATGCATATTTCCTTCGCCATTCTTTTTGTTGGAAATCTAAAATATTTTTTTTTTCAAATAAAATATACTATATTCAAAAACGTTAAAAGTGCCTAAGTTTAGATCCATTCCCCAATATTATAGAATTTTTCTAAGCATGTGAGGAATTCTGTGAGGAATTCAAGGGAAGAAGCCCTCAACTATTACTCAACAAAATAATATTTTTAATAAAAATGATAATTTGTACTAATAAAAATTATAGTATAGAAGCAAATGGGTATAGTCCAAAATTAAAAAGTAACTATAAGCTATATATGTATAGGGGGAGAGAAAGAGAGATTTTTTTTGCTAAAGTTGTTTTTGTTTCTTCAACCCAAAAACAATAAGTGATAGCTAAAAAGTATACTTTAAGAACTTGAATAGCCAAATTCTTTCATTTAGTTACTTTGATTATTTATTGAAATTCTTCAATTCATACTTTAATGTTATTTTGAATGTCATTTTAAATGAGAATACTTCTCCAAAATCCTTATCAATGCACATTAAAAAAGAAATGACTCCTATGGGATTGATAGAAACTACAGTAAATATTGATTGAATAGAGCTATCAAATAAATTCTTTTGTTGGAGAAAGTTTATTTTTATAAGTAAGTCATCCAATAAAATTGTGTTTGTTAATGCCATTAGTTCAAATTAGATCATTACAATTTACCTTTTCATCAACTTGCCAAAAGCCTTATAAATCTTTTAATAACAATATATAAAATTAGAGAGAAATGAGGTAAGTGTGGCTTCAACTTAAGGAGGTTTTTCCAACTCCATATCATAGTACCATAATGAAACTTTTGGAAAGTTTATGAAATTTCAAAGCACGCATTCCAAAAGAATTTTACTTTGAATTATGAAATTTGGTAATCCTAATCACCTTTTTTTGGTAAGCAAACAATTTGTCAAGCTATTTTATATGATCAATGTGCATTAGTATTACCTACCCATAGGATTTGTTTTTTATTTATTAATATCATAATTTATTTGCTTTGGTAGTAAGGACACTTATATCTAGAATAATCTTTTTAAACAAAAAAGCTATTTCTTATAGCATTTTTTTCTTTCCTTATTTTTCCAATAGAATGGGAATATCAATAGTCTTTTTTTTGAATCTTCTATAATTATGCTTCACCCACATGCACTAAGTACATGGTAAAAATGATTTTTTAAGAACTTTTTTAGTTAAATCTCTTTCTTTTGTTGTTTTGTTGTTTTGATAATCTATTGTAATTTAATATTTTAATCTCTAATGGGTTGATGAAGACCACGCTAGGTAAGGATACTTTGCCATATTTGCCTAGTCCAAGAACACACGAAGAAGAGGTAAAACATGTTCTCAATATGACTCTCATAGAAATTATAGTATAAGTAAACTAAAAGAGAACTAAAATCTTAAAAGTACAATTATTTAAGCTCACAAATCAATGTCAATTTCTTAGCTTTGCCAAAACTTCAAAATAAGGACAAGACTTCTTAAGTTATTTTTCTTAACTTGCATTTCCTATATGTGGTTTAGAGTACATCATTAGTATTTTTGAACAAGACTACTAATCATATTCAAAAACAAAAAGAAAAAACTATATGAAAGAGAATTTCTTAGTTTAGAAATATAAAATTCTCTAATTTAATATTTTATTGTGTAAAGGTTGGAGGCTCCCTGTATTGGTCTTCTTGTGTTTAAAGTCATATTTGTAAATGTTAGAGTATGCCTTTAAACTTATGTATTTCAAATGTAATGATTCATCTTAAAATAAAAAAATAAAAAAAAACTTAAAATCAATGCACCATAATGTCAAACTAAAATTGTTCTCTCCTATTCCTAGTTTAAAGAAGACCATCTATCACATATATATCCATCATTACACCGATCTTAAAACCCAGGATTGTTACATCTTAAAGAATTGATCAAGAATGTTCTGGGCACCATATCCTGAAATGTACCTCTGATAGATGTTACTTCTGTTTGTATTTTCCTCATTCACCCTCCTTGCTGTGGAACATACAATCTTCAAACTACGGTCATTTAAGCTTGCAACAATCAGAATGTGAAACAGTACGGTAAGTCCGCCAAATCAAAAATTAAATGCAACCATGGAACAGACCTGCTTTTTCCGTGAAGCCATGGTTTACTATGATTACTTATTTGATTACTTTCGAGTTCTGGAGAGGATGAAGTAAAGCTGCCAATACTGCAACAGTTTTAAGCATCAGTTCTAGTGAACAATATATCGTGTTTTGTAGCTGTAATTAACGATACATAATTGCCGGACTAAAATTTATATATTAGGTGAAAAATCATGAGATATTGTTCTTCAGTAATTATAGTTGTTCTTGGACGAATTAAGTTGCAAAAATGATTTTATTTGCGATAATAGATAAGTAGAGTTGACAGCTCATGGATCAATAACAAGTGCAAAATTGTAATCCAAGTGATTATTAATCTCCTCGTAGCAGAAACAAAGCAACTAGCAAAGGTTGTTGCGGATGGTCCAGCGTCGCTGGCTTTGGTCGGTGACACAGAACCCAGGATGCGAGTTCCAACAAAAACAGCAGCTCAGGTTACATTTAAACATCTCCTACTTTCAAAAGGACAGAAAAGATCAAGACAAGCATACTAAACCTGTTGATTCTCACGGTCTCTTGATTTGCCTTGTTCCCAATCAGCGGCTTACAATGAAATTATCAGCTTAGCCCAGACCACAGCTCAACACGTTCTCATAGAATGTTGTGTCCATCCTATTGTTCTTGGAAACTCCGGCACGCATGCGCTTGTCTTACAGCAACTAGTTCCCTGATCTCTTTCAACACCAGCAGCAACAAAAGCCCGTAAGGATTTAAAGAAATTCAAGCATTTACAACGTAACTTCACATTTGTTGTCTATGGTGTCGCATGACATTATTGTCAGCTGACAGAATGCTCTGCCCTTTTGAAGATAGGAAAAAGATGGTCCCCTTTTTTCATGTCCGTGACTCCTTCCTCCCGGCTCCCAATAGTCCTAGAAGCTTCGTGACCCAAAATTCATTGATACGCTCGCTATTTTTCATTCTTGCCTTGCCAAGCGCTAGATCAGTGTGACAGATTGAAGTGAAGAGGATCTTGATCCGCACCTCCATCTCCTGAAGTAGGTCTATTTGTATTTTTTTGTTAATACCTAACCCTACACAAACAAAAAAAATTAAGGAATATGAGAATCCCAAGTAAAAAATACCTTATATCATGTTATCTAGCTCGCTTTTTTTTTTTTTTTTTTGATATTGGGCTGCAGCCAAATTGGGCTTATCAAGTTGGGCACTTGCCCATTTCAAGATTGGGCCCCTGCCAGCCTTGGCTAATCTCCTTGCCCTCTCGCCCACTGCCGTGGATCCGAACGGGTCGTACCTGCCTAAATTCAAATGGATCTTGGTTCACACGCGTCATCTTATTGCCTAAATTAGAATGGGTCGTGCTTGACTTGAGTTTCTTGCATGAACTCGGGTCGTCGTACCCGCACAACTTCAAACGGGTTGCTCCACCTTGTTGCCGATCTCCTCCACTGTCAGCACTGGCCACCGTCTTCTTCATAGCTCACCTGACTAACGTCCTCCTTAACCGGCTGGCGTTGGGGGCTATTTTCGTGTTCTCCAACTGGTTGCCGCCTCCTTTCACAATTCCTTAGTACATGGACGGTGGTCGGAATGCATCCCATTTTTACGATAAATCGGCCATTTGATAGTAGATCTGGTTGCTTAAAGACGAGATGTGCCCGCTTTGACTCCAGATCTGCACTTTTAGGGACCAAATTGGATACATAGACCTTTTAACAGAAAGTAAAAATAAAAAGACGAACTATTCCACTCAAAAGGAAAAAGAAAAAAAAAAGTGGTTTAACTCTCCTTAGTTTGAAACTTACGTGCTTTAGAAATGTAAAAATTTTTGAATTTGGAGTTTGGATTTAGCTTTTGAAACTACAAGTATTTTTGTATGCCCATGACGGTAGGTGAGTGGGTAACGAAAATGCCCTCAACAAACGGTCAAAATCCAATATTGGAATGATTTTATAAACATTAGGACAAGAATGCAAGTTTCTATTGTTATTTGAAACGTATAGCTTTATTAAATGGCTTGGTAACATTTCCAAAAGATACCTAGGAGGAAAAGGGAAGCACCACATTTAAGGCCACAAGATAGTACTCCAACTTTTGGTGTGAGATGAACTCCAACATGCTCCCTTCATACTTGGGAATCTATAGCATCTAGAATTGGACAATATTAAGGATCAGAAGTAAGAAAATTCAGCTTTGATACCACATTACATTACCCAATAACATCCCCAAAAGGCACCTCAAGAGGAAGGAAAAACGACCACATATAAGGCCACATGATGGTACTCCAATTGTTAATGTAGAAAGAATTCCTACATGCCCTTCTATGCTCAAGAATATGTAATGTTTAGGCATCAATAATGTTAAGGATTGAAAATGAAAAGGCCTAACTTTAATACCATATTGAGTGATTGAGTAACATTTTAAAAAGACACTGAGAGGAAGGAGGAACCACTATATGTAAAAGATAATATTCCAACTTTTAGTGTGGACAAATTCCATCAAGCTTTACTTTAGATAACATTTTCAAATTCCAACTTAGCACGTTGATTTCCATGTGAATTCCAAGTTCACATCTTTAAAAATATGAATTTGATCTTTAGTGGATAGACTTGGCTTCCACATAATGATTTTGTCAGGGAAAATTCTATATCAGATATTACCAATGTCCTAAAGAAAACGTGAAATGATATACATAAATAATAGAAAGAAATGATAAATCCCTCGGGGGATGGACGTATGGTGACAATTTTGAGCAATTTGTTCAACTTTAGCCTCAACATGCTTCGTTGGCATCATAAATTTAGTCAACAATCCTCATAAATTAACCGACTATGAAATAGGCAAAGTTGTGGATATCAAGAAGAAAAAGTTATTTTACACAAAAGTGTGGGAGACGCTAGGACTTTCTTAGTATAGTCCATTACAGAGGACAAAAAATGTACCAATAAATTCAATAATGCACTTGAAACTTTGTTTCAATTTGATAATCAATATCATAAGTTATGAGCAAAGTAATGGTTTACTTGTCAAATCATAACTCAAAGATTCATCAACATGTGATCTTTTTGGATTCAAGGTGATTTCTTTCTTATATACCACTATTGAATCAAATAAGCATAAGGTTTTACTTTAAATCCACTTTATATGCTTATTTTAGCATATCTCTTGAGAATTGTCTACTCAATGTTAGCATGCCTTCTGCGGTAGAATATCAAAATCAATTTATTCTAGCAAGCATTTGAGTCCATCTACAGACAATGATCACATTATTTAAAGAGCAAATAGTTAGAGAAGCAAGATCTTCAGATTATTGATAGGATATGCTCTACCCTTAATGGATGGTTGATACCATATCAGCATCTCATATCTAGTTTTTGAGGAAATTCTTAAACCAATGAGCTGAAAGCTTAGGATGCCTTTTCAACCCATTCTTAAAATCTACATAGTGGATGCCAAATCGAACAGTGTAGCCAGAGCTCCATTCGAAGTTGTCTAAGAGCGACCACGCAAAGTATCCTTTAACGTTTGCACCACTCCTGATTCCAAAAGGAGAAAGAAAATCACGCAAGGTATCCTTTAACATGTTTGCACCACTCTTGATTCCGAAAGGAGAAAGAAAATCAAGGAGCTACATTTAGGGGAGGGAGGGTGTTAGGCAGTTACCTAATAGCTCTTTTGAGATGCCAAAGATGACCATAATGATACTCAATTCTATGTTTATCTACAAGTGCTTCCTCAAGGGATAAGGTGGCATTGTTGAATTCATCGACTCCTACAATAGGGTCATAGATATTTTGGGTTAGACAGTGATCTAATGACTATATATGCTTTTTATTGGTTATGAAGTTTTTGTAAAAGCATTGAAACAAAAAAGGATATATGGAAATTACCATTTTCAATAATGTAGATTAGTGGATTATGATACTTGTTCTTTATGTAAAGCAAGAGATCTTGAAATCCTCTAGGATACACATGAAGCCAACTTGATGCAGCCTGCAGTTAAGAAAACCGAGGGTCATTTAATGTGAAAAAAAGAGAGAACAAATTTAAGTATTTTTCTTGGTACAATTATATATCAATCAGAGCAAGAAATATCTCATAACTCAAAACAATTGCTTTCCGTGGGAAATGGAGGGGGAAAAAGAAGCAAAGAACACAACACAAAAACTCCAACAAATTGGTGAAATCATAAAATAAAAAGTCAAAAAATAAAGAAATTGGTCAAATTACTAGAAGGCTTGGTAGTCGCAATATATTAAGCAAAAAGTATAAATTTATTTAGCCCATACCTCTTGACCAATGAGGATTCCCTTTCGCTGAGCTACGACCAAAAAAGAAAAATCAAAAATCAAAAGATGAGAGGCTAGTTAGAAAAGATGCATAAGAAACATAGAAATTGCTTGTAGGGCTTTATATTCTTACTTAGAAGATTAGCACGGTAATCTGTCAAGTAGCTTGGATGTGCAGAATTAACGCTTGGTAAATTGGCTGCATAATAAGCAGTATAGTAGTTTAATCCGATGAAGTCAAACGACCCTTTTATTAACTGGGATTGCTCTTTGGTGAACTTCGGCAATCGGCTTCCGACGAGAGTTCGCATGCTTTGCGGATAGTCACCATTAATCAATGGGTCCATGTACCTGCAGAAAATAGTGGACAATTATACCATAAGGACAAGGGAAGGGCAGCCCACAGAGATAGGATTGACAGGTCATACAGAATCTTCTATGCATTCCAGGCATTTCTAAAGTTAGCATACCCATTTGAGAATTTGCGTCACTCAAGCATTCAAATGAGTAACTAGAGGTAATTTGTTTATGCCATGTCACAAATATTTTACCTTTTTTTCATTTTTATGTAAACTGTACGGGAAACTTACAACGACCTCTTCAATGAAGGAAGCGTCCTGTCTTACAAGACACGATGGTGAAAATTGTGGCGTAAAAGCTCAAAAGTGGGGCTACTGTTTGGTCGAGGTAAGGCACCAAGAGAAACTTTATAGGAACTCGTCTTTTTCGTTAAAGTCCGAGTTTGGACTTGTTCTGCGAGCAAAGGGCTCACCCAACTATGAAATTTGGGTTAACACATGTAGAAAAAAAATTGTTAGGAATTTGTAATATTTAGTGAAGATGAAATGACTTTTCTATCCTCAATAATATTTAGATTAGAATAAGTAAAGAAGGGTAATATTGTAAATATCATTCTTGAGTGATTAAAAGGTTAGAAATATGAAAGAGAATGTGGTTAGCAGGTAGGCTTGAATGTAAGTGAGGAAAAGAGTGTCTATGCATAGTAGCAACCTACTACTGTGTGTTACTATAGCTTTGGCTAGCCCATTAGCAGAGCTTGTAATGTACTCTAAATTATTCTTAATGAAAATGAGAAGGGGTTGGTAATGGTGACAATAGACGTAGGCATACTTTGGCCAAACCACTTTAAAATCTTGTCTTCCCCTTTGTGTGTGTCTAAATCTTTATATTCTATATAAAATTATGTGATATGTGTTTTTGTTAATGTGCTTACTTGAATTTTAGCTACTGAAGCTTTTAACAAGAACCTAACAAGAATATCCAGTTTTGATATTATTTTGAAGGTCAAGTCGACTTCTTTTCAAAAGGTTTTATTAAAGAAAATGATATTCAAAGCTTATAAAATACTTTACAGACACATACTCTTCCTTTTAGTATGGGGCCACGTGTTTACTAGAAACAACTTGGCTGTCAAGCAAAACTTACCATCCGAGAACGAAATCCATGACACGTTGGGCGGCCTCACGGTCGTGGGTCGAATCAGAGAATGGCACAATCCAGTGTGACAATAAAGCAGGGCCTATAACACCTTTTTGTGAGGCCTGAGCATTAATAACAACGATTAGGACCCACTGGGGGCATCTGCCTCAGCCTTATCATTTAGAGAAACAAGAAATAATATAATCTTATTATGTAGAACCTGATATTTTTGCTTGTACACTTTAACAGCTGCTGCATGAGCAAGAAGGAAGTGATGGGAAACCAGATATGGCTCTGTGCCTGAATCTCCACCGGTGCAGTTCAGATTCTGCCAACTTGAACATCGAGCGGGTGCTAATTGCCCCTTCGCATAACCTCCCTCACTGTAGATGTTTGGCTCATTAACTGTAATCCAATGCTTTACACGGTCACCAAATTCCTCGAAGCAAAGCTCCGCATAGGCCCGAAAGTCGTTCCTGAAATTTAACATGAAACACACGTATATATAAAGATGTCCAATTTGTAGAAGGACCACACTGCTGTAATTTTTCCCCAAGCTTTCTTTGAGGTTTTATACTTTTGTAGAAGCTAGCAGTTGCCTATTAAGAAAAACGAATATGAATAAAGTTCAAGATGCATGAGGTTCAGCCGGCGAGACCTTTCGAGATTGTGGAAAAAAAGTTTCGGGGTTTATTCTATGTTCATCAGATATAGAACCAAAACTTTAATGGCGGTATACAGATGGAAAAAAAAATTGTGTAAATGGACTTTCAAAAGGATATATATTAAGCAAAATTCTAGGCAAGATTCGGAGCCTTAAGTCTTGATATACTATCATTGAAAATAATGTACTCCATAAAATGGGTTGTCAATTTTTCTCTTCTTCCTTTACCTAAAAAATGGTCCTTATAAAAATCATAATTATGGTACAATTATGTTCAGGAAAAATGGTCCCCCATCAATTGAAAATGGCTAGAAACTGTAGTTTTATTAAGCACTTACACGATGTGAGC
Source organism: Casuarina glauca (assembly GCA_028551395.1). Taxonomy (NCBI): domain Eukaryota; kingdom Viridiplantae; phylum Streptophyta; class Magnoliopsida; order Fagales; family Casuarinaceae; genus Casuarina; species Casuarina glauca. The sequence continues at coordinate 27,425,156 of CM052349.1, forward strand.
ACTTAAGAAACCACCATACTCGTCTTCAAAGGTTTGGGGGATACCCCAATGGAAGAGGGTCGCAAAGGGCTTTACACCTGTAGAAAGATAAGGAGAAACAGTTACTGCCAAGATAGGTTGATGAATTGTTATAGAAGTACAAGATTGAATCATGACCTTTATCTAGGAGCTCATTGATGAGGTTATTATAATACTTTATTCCTTCATGGTTCACACCTCCACTTAGCTTTCCATCTAAAATTTAAGCCCAAATGAACAGTTATTAAAGAATATTGTTTCTAAAATCTTGACATTTATTAGCTTTTTTAATGCAAATTTTAAGTCAAAAAGCAGTTTGAAATTAGTGGAAACATGAATCTTACTCGGGAAAACTCGCGTCCATGAGATTGAGAACCTGTATGCATCTACACCCATCTCCTTCATCAGTCCAACATCTTCCTATAATACCATAATGTGTAAAGTAAATTTGTAGCCAAAATATATAAGATCTGTTTCATCATCTTGCACTTAAGCTTTGAGTACTTAAAACAATCAAATTATAGCCAATACACTGGGCTTCAAACTTTAGAAAAGTCAAACTTCAAGTAACAATACTTTTTTTTTTTTTTAACTTTTATTATGTAGACCATACCTTGTAGCGATGATATTGATCAACAGCTACATCTCTATTACTGCCATCACTTATCTTACCTATAATTGTATATGATAATATATTCATAACATATAAAACAATTCAACACGCTAAATTGAGCTCTAATGAGTTGCTTTTCTATGCTTTTCAACAATTTGCAGTAAAAGTATGTGCAAGAGTAGGCACGAAACCGAGATGGGTTTTGACATCAGAAATTTACGCATAGAATGAGTTGCTGACATCAACATTACAGAGGATAGAGTTTGAGACGAGGTGATGGGTTGCATGGCCAACTCCTGTTTTTTTTTCTTTGTTTTTACAGTAATTTATAATACAATAAAGCCCATCAGCATAAAAGAATTTAGCCCCGAATTTTTTCGTTTTCCACAACAGACGTTCCTGCATGCTGGTCTCTGTCAGAAGTCAAGAACAAAGGAAAACAGAAAGTCATTTAAGAGAGAGAGAGATAGAGACCTGGATATCTGTGGGTGAAGATGTCCCACATACTTTTTCCTCTCCCACCTTCATTTGCAGCACCTTCGTACTGGATTTAACCGCACATTGCCACACATCAGTGTCTTGCCAGAACACTTCGGAGGAAAAGTCGATCATGTAACAAGAACAATCATGGAGGAAACCCAGAATTTACCTGGTAAGATGCTGATGCAGTCCCGAAGATGAAACCCGCCGGAAAACTGCTCCGGTTGAGTGAAGCTGTGTGAGGGCTTGGTTTAACAGCAATGCTATTATAGGTCAATGAGCCAAGAACGAGAAAGAGGACGTTGAGAAGATAACCCAGGAATGCCATAACTGGTTTTGGTTATTGTGGTGACTCTGGGGGATGGCCAGGGTTTTTATAGAGATGCACAAGTCTTCGTCACTAAAGAAAGAAGAAAAAGGAAAAAGGCAACACAAATGAGGATGAAATTATTAAAAAGTTTATAAGAAATAAATTTTATTCTGTAAAAAAAATCAAAATCATTAAAAACCTATTTATTCAATATATTTAGAATTGGGAACATTATTCTTAATATAATGTAATGTTTTGCATTGTTCCATTATAGGTATATAATGTATAAATAATTATTATTTTAAAAAAATTCTGTTAACTAAAATTCCTTTCACAGAGAAAAAAACAACCCACTTTGATGTAATCAATGCCTTCATCTTACAAGATTAGTCATTAGGCTCCATACCCTACTGCTTTATTAGTGGGTAGTAATCATTTATGACATTTGTGATTGATATTTGGAAATCTAATAAAGCCTGCTTTGCTAGGGGGTGATGTAGGTTTTTTGAAGGAAAGTATCCAAGTGGATGGATGGCCATTATAATTGGATGGACCCAACATAGGCTGAACTTTAAATGTTGAAGCATGACTTGTTTAACTCTATTTTTCATACAAATGGAGCTGAGTTTGTTATTTAGGTTGAGTATAGTACTCATAATTGACTCCCTTATTATGGATAAATTCAAATATATTCATGAGTTATTTTTAGTTACTAATTTTTTCATATAGACTAAATATTGTTATTATTACTTATGTCTTCTAAAAAATCAAACTAAACATGTCTTAAATATTCTCACCATATAGTTATAAATAATATTACAGAATATGAAAATAAATAAATTATTATAAACTTGTACAAGCCTAGACGAGCCAAACTAATATTTTGCAAATGAATCTCTACTTATATGTTAATATCAATAGGAAATTTTTATAGTAATTTGCAAACACAAACAATATATTATGAAATTGCAAGATTTATTTAACACAATGATGTCTTCTGAACATTGATATTGAACCCCCTATCAAAAATATAGCTGTATCTAACACTATGATATTGAAGTAGAGCATATAGTTTTAGTATAGTAAAAACCAAGCTTTCAACTAAGAAAAGAAATAAGGATGCTCTATTCTAGGCTTGAAGAAGAAAATTGACAAAATAAATGTCCGTTAGAGAGAAGTTATAAAGCCTTATCATTGAAGAAGTTCGTGAATCTCGAGGAGGCCTATAAATAATGGTGTTTCTTTGGAGTAGGCCCTAGGCTAAGTAGTTTCAGCCACATAGTAGTTGTCCAAGTTAACTTCATGAACGGATAACTTCAAAAAGACACTACTACCAAAAGCTTCTGGTTTATAAGCCCCAAGAGGTTGAAGGGTGGGAGCAAACTTTGAATTGTCCACAACATATGTGGTGGCATGTTGTTCATATTTCTTGTCCACCAACTTTCAATCAGCTAGTTTTGTAACTTGTAACGTGTAACACGTTCATTAACAAACAAGTTCATATTTTAGTGGCATGTTGTTCATATTTCTTGTCCACCAACTTTCAATCAGATAGTTTTGTAACTAGTAACGTGTAACACGTTCATTAACAAACAAGTTCAATCTTAATTGTCATTTCGTATGCGTCAACTTCACCTTTTGTTATGAAAAAGAATGCTAGTAGTCATTTTATAGTGAGCGTAACGTGATAAGGATGATGTGAATTTTATTTGAAAGAAACCTAAATTAGGCCACGGGGCCGCATGAAGCATTAAGAAATGGTAATAGCTTTATTCGTGGGCTTTTCACATGGATGATATACAGTCCATACCAACAAATGGCACCTTACTATAACATTTCATTTAAAATAGCTGTCCATGAACCGACAAGGATTGTTCCATCAAGAGGATATCTCATACGGCTATTTACTTCAGATCAATGAAGCTAAATAATGCTGCTTTCTCATCATTGCTTTCATTCGTCTACTTTTCAACCCCTCAGTGCAAAAGTCGTTGCAAGTTGACGTCTAATAGTGGTAGATGAATTGGAATGCATTATTTCATGGATTCCAGCAAGATTTTAGCTTATCTACTCAATAATGATGAATTGATGCCCTAAGTGAACTGATTGATTTCGACATTATTGAGAGTTGGTGCTACTTAAGTTTTTCTTTTTTTACTCTTAGGTTTAATATCAAATGTGTACGTAGGTAAAAATATTTATTTAAAGAAAATCAGAAAAAAAAAACCCCTGGCATGGTTCAATAATACAAGCTTCATCTTCAGTTGGGTTGATAAAAATCAAAATATGGTGTCTTCCAACTGCGGTCTTCCTTGGTTAGCTATATAAAGAGATATGAAACAGACAACATTATCCGAAAATAGAAAAAAGGTCAGTGATGATGATTTCTCAGTTTTCTAGAGATTTTTTGTGTGGGTCATATACTACAGAAAAGATAACAAAAAAAGCTGTCCCAATCATCTAACTGAGATTGACTTCCGTGGTATCTAATGAGCTGTTTATTATTATCTTAAAGACTCCTTTTGGACTACTTTGTTAAATACGAATCAATCAATAATTACATATGCACAAAATATTTTAAATTATGTAATTTAAAATAAATTATTCATTACATCTACAAGAACTAATAACGTATTTCTTTGGACATTTTACAAACATAAGAACTAAAAACATTATATAATTTTTTCTTTGATTATTATGATAATTTATATTTTAAAAATAAAATTATTTAAATATTAATTTTGTTGACTAAAATCAAAAAAATAGTATATAGAAGAGTATTTGAGTTAAAAATATTAACTATTTTAAGTGAATATTTTGTTATGTTATACTTGAAAATTTTTAATTTTTTTTAAATAAATTGTAATTGAAATATACTTCTAAATTTTTATATTTTTTAATTTTTAATAAATAAAGTTATATATTTATCAAAATGTTCTAATAACTCATAACATGACCTAAAACACGTGATGAATATTATTATAACTTTATCTTTTACTTTGCTTTTTTTATTAACATCTCCGTATCACAATATCTGTTGCCCCAGCCTACTCTGACAGAAAGCTCTGCCCAGTAGAACCAGTCTCTAACACGTTGGTTCGATGGGGCTGGTTAACCTGCCCGTTTTGTGGTTCTTTTGGCTGTTCTCGCATCAGAGATGGCACTGTGTAATAGATTTTTCTTCCTAATGCAATGATTCGCCTTCCTTTACATGGGCCAAGCTTTACACTTTTTGTCTTTTCATTTATTAATATCACGAGTGAGCGACAGATCTTCCAGTCCCGCCTTTGTTCACCACTGGTATAAGCATGGAATGTAAAGAGTTAAGATGAAGATTAAGGATAAAATTATAACATTATTTATAAAAAAACTTATTATCTAATTTACAAGTTGATTTAAAAAGTAGTGGAACCTATTATTTTATAAGTATAATTTTTAATAACATTGTTAGTATGTTGAGACTTGTTATCTACATTTTAATACATTCCCTAATCATAATGTTCAAAATATTTGACCATCATGATGTTGCATTGGGTGGCAATGTTCAGACTTAGCTAATGAGAGCTCATAAGAGTTCTAAGAGAAATTTTAACTCTTATACTATATTAAAAAGTTCATTATCTAGCATAAAAGTTTATTTAAGAGGTAATGAAATTCATTATTAACTATGATCTTTTAATAATTTCCTTAGTAATATAAGACTATTACCTACATCTTAACATTATTAAGTAAGATTTCATTGTTTATAAATAAAAGATTTTAAAAATCTTAAAATATATTGTTTTAGTTTATGAACCATTGTAATAATAACAAAGAGAAAGTCATCATAGATTTTTTTTTCTTTCTAATGGCTCTAATGTTTGTAAAAGTTCTTAAATAATAATAGATTCTAATTATCTGTGAATGAATGGATTGATTTATCCTAAATTATGTAGAACACTTACTTTGTGTTATTGACCTTTATAGTTCTTTCTATTTCTTTCTATTTCAATAGCATCAAAGATGTTTGGTGAATTTGGATTAGTTACTGCATTCTTGGATTTCAAAGTTTTCAAATTATCATGTAACTTGTACTTAATATTATTAGAATTTGATCCTTTACTATATCAATACTATTTTTTAAATTCATTATTTTTCAGTTTCTTATTTTCTAATAATTTCTTTATTAAGGTACAGTTCATTCTGATAATGTTTTCCTACTTATTTCTTAATAATAAAAATATAATTTTTAAGAAATACTAATTTATTAGTAAGAATCAATAAAGTAGTGCATGAGAAAACATTTTCTATTTAAGAATATTAAACCCTCTTAGGTGATGTTTTGTTCTCTCATATTTAGATGATTCGAAACTTAATTTTCTCTTAAATAAATTGTATTATTTGGATATGCTCCTAAGTCTTTGCATTTTTTTTAATGAATATATGAGTTTATTCACCAAAAAAAAAGAGAATAGAAAAGTTTAGGAGCATACTTTAGCATTATAATTCATCTAAGAAAAAATTGAGTTTGGAATCTCCAACTATGACATAACAAAATATTCACTTAAGAGAGTTTAATGTTTTTAGATAAAGATGCTCTTTCACATACTACTTTGTCGATTTTAGTTAATAAAATTGATATTTCAATAGCTTTATTTTAAAAAATTCTACAATTTCGTTCAAATTATATACAATAGGTACATACTAAGAAAGAAAGCTTAAGAAGTTTTGCAATCAAATCTTTTCCCTTAGTTGCTTTAATCATTTATTATAATTTAGAGTTTCAATTATTAATTTTCTTATGAATGCCTTATTATGCAAAAATAATTTGCCAAAATTTCCAAATTCCAATTACATTGGAAAAAAAAATTGACCTACTTTCAAATTAAGAACTACAAAAATTATAATACAAATTAATTGATGGTAGCCATTGAGAAATTACTTCTATTGTAGGAAGTCTATCCCTACATATAAGCTATCCAATGAAAAGATATATGCTAATTCCACCTGACAATATCAAATTATACTATTCAACATCAATATTCACTTAGTGTAATGCTTTGTATTTTTCTTTATAATAATAAGAAGGTTTGGAAAGCGTTAAAGTGGAATTTTTTTCATAGCATCAAAATACCTCTTCAACTCTATAACATATTTTATTTTATGTCGAGAAATATAACTGAAGTTCTCTTGCATTTAGTATTATAAATCAATTTATTTCATAAGGATGAACTAAGAGAATTGATAAGATTCTAGAATGATCACCCTAACAAAATCTTATTTTATACTTTAAGGTCTAGTAATCCAAGTCTTCCTTCCTTTTTTGGTGAACAAATAACCTGCCAAGTAACCTTGTAAATTTTATAATCTTTTGAATTATTTACCATAGAAAGTATTTAATCTTCTTTTCAAATAGTTTGTTTTGACAAAAAGAACATTTGCATCCAAAATATGCAAAAAGAAGTAAAAACTAATTTTGCCAATTATAACCGTTCGACATGAGTTAGATGTCTTACTCTCCATCCATCAATTCTTCCAATGATTTTTTTTTGTTGAAATTCTACATGCAAGTGTACATGTTGAACAAGTAATATAATGATAAGTAAATATATTGTCCCATAGAGACTAGTGATTATTAAGCTAACTAATTACTAACGGTGAACAATTTCTAAAGTTTATCTAGCAAATTGAAATCATTAAATATGGATTAACTAAATGAATTTAATCTAAACTTGATAATTGAAACATGCTAGAGCGTCTAATTTCACCCAATTACTAGGTAAATGTCAATCGCTCATGCTAGCAAAATTGATTCTATTCATGTAATGGTGGAATTTCCTCAATTATTCACTATCCTATGGCTAGGTATAGCGAACCTACTTAGCTCATTAACTCACTGTATTTCTACTTATGAATCAAATGAACTAAATGCATTAAGATATGTGAATATTCTAGTTTGCACCTAAAGCCACACAAATTATATGATATAGTTCTATCCATATTAATCTATGATTGGATATTACATAAAGCAACTGCATGTCATTTCCTATCGATCTCTAACATGCAAATCAAATTATTTAAGTTGTAGTTAATCACTTAAAAGTATTAAACTTAGTAAAATGCAACTTCACATAACCAAAACATCTCACAAAACACATGATAATCATACATTCATACGATTGTAATCGTGTTCATTGTAGCTCTAACACAATAAACTAAAACATGGTATTTATAGATACAAAAGCAGTGTAGAAACTTGAACAAAGCATTCCATAAACTAAAAATACAAAAGATGTCACTAAAGTGTCTTCAATTTACAAGAAGTTTGGACAAATCTACACATCAGGAAATGGGGAAGAAGCGATCTGAAGAAATAGGGAGAAAACAAGCTGCCACGCGCCAGTCACATGCCGTCGTGCACCGTCGCCATTCTTCACAGAAATCATCGGGAAACGTCAAAAATGATGCCTAGAATGCTAATCTACAAAAAGATTTCTCTGATTCACCCCATAAATGTTTAGATTGAGAAAAACTCCAACTCGGCGCCCATCGTCTCTCGCTGGAATCCGTCATGAAATCGCCATGAAACCACTCAAGAAATGCCAAAAATTGCACTAGTTGCTAAATATGTTCCCTTCTCGCTGGAAAAACACACAAAATAAGGCCAAAAAATCACTCCATAGTCACCGGAATGAGTCACATTGTCACGTGAACCCCTTCTCACTCACATTCTGGTCACCAAAGGAGACGAATGCAGACGACCTTCCCGCGCCAGCGTTTGCTCCCCAACTTCTCTTTTTCCGACGACTCTCCACTTCTCCTTCCTATTTCGCATGACAATCTCCCAACAATTCACTCCACCCTTTACTTTTTTACTTTCTCTTCTTTTTGTCTTTTCCTCATGTGGACCCACGTACACCTTTGCTTATTTTCTTTCTTTTCTCTCAATCTTTTTCTTCATTTCTCTTGTTTCTCGCCTATTTTGGGTTTATTGTATAAAATAACAAAATATGCATAAATATAATTAAATACAAATATAATTTAATAAAAATTATATTAAATATTACCTAAAATAATAATAATAACTCTATAAAATATAGAGTTATCAATTTTCTTTGTCAAAACTTTATAATTACTGTAAATAAGCCTTTCATAATAAGGAGAATACAAAGATACCAAATAGGAAGAGTTCCTTCAAAGAATGGAATGTGGTCCAATATCAAAAACTTTTTTTTACTTAGTGAGTCCTAAAGAAAATATCTAACATTTGCTAGGATTAAAATGTAAACATGTGAGTGTAGCAAAGTCCTTTAAAGTATTAGTAATAGGCGAGCTGCATATGGGCTGCATCTTGGTGTTGCGTGGACTCTTTTAATGATTTTGACCAAAACCTCTTGGGCCACGAATTGACTTGGTTGGTGTAATAGAAGACTTAGGCCTCACAAATGAGTTGGTCTTTTGACCATATAATAACCTGCCCAAGAACAATAGTAAAATAAAAATGTATCCAAGATAAACTAGAATTATTTTATAGCTTAATTGTTTTTCTTTCCTTAATACCAATCATCAAAAACATTATATTTATCATCATGGATTTTAATTAATGAGAGAATCCATGAGATACAAGTTTGAAAAGAGGGAATGTATGAGAAAATCCAATGAGAAGAGACTACTGGGGATATAGAACATTATGATGTTCTGAACCTCTTAAAATTATTGTGTTTGGGTGTGTGCGTTCTTATATTTGTGAGTTCGATCTCTATATGGATTATGAGACTTGATTGAATTCCCCCAACAAATGGTATTAGAGACAGGTTGGATCCCAACAATTTCTAATGTAAGAGACAATATGTTGGAGTGAAAATTACCTAGTGAAGATATCCTTTATTTTTGAAACGTGCATATGAGTTACAATTTCCTCAGCTACTAAGTTGTAAGTTGTTGATACAACAACACATCCTACTAAGATAATTTCCAAATATATGATAACTTTTTTTTTTTTAGGTGAAAGGTCAAATATTATATATTATATATCATCACAAAAAAAATACAAATTGTTTAGGTACAACATCTTCATTTAGGCTCGAAAACTACATTTGACAAATTTCAAAGCTCTTGCAAAAACTAATTACAATTTATAGGCTTTAAATATATGGCAACTTTATTAGCTATCATTACCATTTGAAAATATTGTCTTCGGTGTATTTGCCACTGACCAGAGTTTGATATGGTAAAAACATCAATAAAGCTAAAACAAAGGTTGATAGGAGAGAAAGTGGCAAACCTTAAGATATGAACTAGCAACTTTGACAAAAGCAATGAAAGACAAATTATGGATAATTTTCTCTCTAATTTGTGATGCTTAGAAGATAAACGTGAACTCTTAGTTACATCACGAGTAATTTTGATATATTATAGGTGGATTAAATTACAATACATTATTTAAAAAACATTTTAGCTAATTTTGACGCAAAGATTAGTCGCAATGTTTTGAAGTTGTAGGGTTACTTGAAAATGAAATGTTATACTAACAAATTGAAGTATAATTTAAATACTTCTGCCAAATAGTGAGAAAACTTTCAAAGTACATGATGTTCTCTGTATTGAGAGTCACCATTCCTATTAATACTACCAACAATTCCCAAAACTTGGCAATTGCACTACTATAATACTCTCACAATAATTGCACTACCATAATATTCTCACAATAAGCAAACCACGGCGTGCATCTCTGTGGTCTGCAGCAGACTCAATCCTAGCAATAATCATACACAAAGCAGTAGCATTTGCTTGATCAATATCCTAGACACTTTCCGCTCTGTGCTTCCTCGTGTTCCCTACATCGCTTGTCGCAGCCCATCAATGATACGCATCTCTTATGCCATGTTTTGCTTAGAACGCGGACAATGCATTCCCTCGTGTTAACTGTCTCAAAAACATGTAAAGAAATTAAAAATAGAATGCACATCGAGATTCAACCTGCTTGACTTGAAAGGGTCGACTCTGTGAGTGGATCATGTAAAATTAAACTGCAAAAGATGACTATGTATAGAGCTACTAACCCATGTCGATATGCAGGATGAAGATGATGAACACGGCAAAGAAATAAACCTTCAATGGAGATTTAGTCATTCTTGTGCTCATCCATGCGAAATTAGTAAGGTAAGTATGAGTATTTATGGCCTTAATTGTTTGCCGTTTGCCAACTCATACCAAAAGAAATTATAGGACCGAAGCCATGGAAAGGGACCACTATGCATTTGAATTTAGTAAGAATTAACATTTATTCAACTTAGGGGCGGGGGCCCTGGCTCAGTGGCGTTCTCTAAGCCTAACCCTGACCGGCCGTCCCACCGGTCGGGGGTTCGAATCCCGTCCCTCCCCTCCCCCGGGTGTGTGAGTTTATAATAAATTTTTTTTAAAAAAAAAAAAAAAAGAAAAAAAACATTTATTCAACTTGCATGTCGGCCCAATATACTTCATCGAGCAAAAAGTTCTTTTATCGTAGAAAGGGTAAAGAAAAATATTTTTGCTGTTATGATGCTGCTAATTCAATGGAGAAGAGAAAAGGAAAATGAACTTCTTATAAAATTATAACGCCATCACCTTTCACCATGTTGTAGTAGTTTTCTCTTTTAAATAATTACTCTTAATATAAAAAATTTCAATTAATGTGACATTGATAAGTATTATCTCAACACCCCTTAACAAGATAATATTGGTAAGGCTAGAAATCTTATTTTTATAACCAAATAGGCATTTATTTGCAACCATAAAGGACGATACACAAAATAATATAAACTCAAATGATCTCGAACATGCAAAAAGAATTTATGAGTTATTTTGTTAAGTATTTTTTGGTTGATATTTATTTTCATTCATGAAACATTGATTAGTTGGAGAAATTTATAGAAATTCTATGACAACGATGCTATTCTTATTTGTGAATTGGAAATGCATGAATATTGTAGAGGAGCCTTTGTTTGTTGTAGACGAGACTGTCGTCTACAGAAAGTGCTGACAGAGCCCACAAACGTGGAAACTGCCCTTTACTCATCTTGTTCTTTGCAACTTTGAGCGAAACGAAAAAGATTGAGGTTATCATGAAACTGAAAAGATTAAAAAATTAAAAAATTTGACAGGACATACAATGTATGGAGTGTAACTCATATATTATGGAATATCATACGAATTTTTTCTTTAATAACTATGCTTGTAGCGCGACGAAGTTACAAAAGTGATTATACAGACAATAACGGACAAATAAATTCAATTATACAAAAATGTTACATCAAGCTTTGTCTAATAGTTTACTTGCATATTTTGTAAGATTTACTGAGAAGTTTGATTGTGGTTTTGCAGGTCATATCTGTGAAGTTCTAATCATACTAACTACAAAAGCTTACTAGCTGATTATAGAGAGATATAACTAAGCTCAAACACCCACCCACAGGTGGTCCACTTGGTAAGGGTTGGGCTTGGGATCCTTGAGGTCCCAGGTTCAGCGGTGGGTTGCTGTGCTAGCCTTCCCCAAGGATTAGTCGAGGTGCGTGCAAACTGGCCCGGACACCTTGGTTACCAAAAAAAAAAAAAAAAAACTAAGCTCAATCATTCATGCCGCAATGTCAACGTAGTCTACACAAGAAATATGCACATAACTTATTCTAGCTACGAGTAACCTCGAAATTTCCTTATCACCTTTTCACAAAAATTGATTATTTTCAAATATCTTCTGGAACGGCACGAGCATCTTTCCAAATTCATGCCGAATGCGTAGGGTTCCGCCTTTGACATGGTGGGAACATCTTCTTGAGTCTTCACCCACATTACTAACAAAATTTCTCCCACAAAGTAATCCTCTTTAACTTTTATTCAATTTTAAGTCCATTATATATGTTTGATGTACATGAAGTGTCATTTCATCCTTAACATTAAATTCAAATATATTCAAAATTTAAGGAGTGTTGAAGCCAAATATTTATACAAGAAGGAAATGATTATTGGCTAATATTTAAATATATTAAATATTCTTTTAATTTATGATCTAACTTTTAAGTTTGATTTTGAATTTATTAATAGTATATTCAGAAGCAAGATGCTCATACACTACTTCTATGTATGACACTAGCAAATAATATGGGAGTATGGTCCTAGGAATTACCAATTAGGAATTGGCTAGTAATTCGATTATGCCAATAGGTTAGTTTTGTAAAGGTCATAATTAATAACATTTCTTAGCATTAAATTATTAAGAAATTTTTTGGAGTGGGTAGAGATTTATTGGAAATAAAGTATACCTATTGATATATTGATTTATTAACTTGACACCTGGTAGTTCAATCCAATGATAAAGAAGAGTTACAGATTACAAAATTTTCATTAAATGATTTTTTTTTTTGGCAGAAAAGTCGAATTGGCCCCATGAGACCGAGACAAAAACAGCTGCAAATGCCAGCATGCCAGGACCTGCGCCTGGGCATAGAAATCAGTCTTTGAAATCCATCTGTCTTCGAAGATGTGCAGGCAAGGAGAAAAGACTACGCTCGTGAGGTAGGAGAGGGAGACTGTTGACAAATTTCCTTTCGTTCTAGGGCTACAAACGGACTGCCCTTAAGGTAGATTCTTTCTTGGCTATATAAACCTTATTTTGAACTATTTGTATGTACAAAATAATGAGAATGCTGCTGCTATTGTTTTCAATGGATTATTGTTATTTTGTTATCTTTCTGGGTCAAACAGTGTTTTTTTTTTTTCATTTATTTATCAGGGTAAGCGGGGTGCTGAACTTGGAACCAAAAGGTACCAAGCCACATTTAGCTTACCATGCCTTTGGCTTACCAATTGATTATTGAAGAAAACTAGGCGCTAGTTTGTCACATACATTTTCCGGCGACGAAAAGACTGCATTTCTAATTGCAACTTCGACCTAGCTTTTCAGAAGTCGTGATGGGGATATCCTTCAGATTAAAAAACCGTTATGATGTGGCTAAAAAATGAGTTAGCCTTTTAGGGTAACAGGGATATCATTCAAATCTCCTGCCTACCAGTTTTCATTCCGATAGCCTTGTTGCTCTCATGATGTGTTACAAAGGCATCAAATAACCATGGTTGGAAGGGGGTTTTCTTTTCTTGAGGACCCTCGCCTCACGCTACCTACACAATTTCCGGTGGGGAACCTGAGAGGTTCTACTTTCCACAAAGCAATATTCGCTGAACCTGATAAGAGTAGCCTGCGAATCTGTCCCTTTCACCGTACAAAGATGTCATATCACAGAGAAGTGACATAAAGAGAGCTTGCTTTCGGTGCAAAACTTCAAAATTACTCATCAATTCTATTGAAAGGTTGTAGCCAGACAAATTTCAAATTAGACTGTCCTCCAGGGTCAGAGGTGAGGGGAAATTTCCTGTGCCACTTCTTTTCGTCTTGTAAATGTTTCCCTTGGCTTTTCTAGAGAAAGGGAAATTCCCTTCCCCGTCACGGGAGTTGGAAGCTTGGGAAGTTTCCTCGTGTTGACGACTTTCCATCTCTTGATACTAAATCAAGCTGGGGAGTCTCGGAGTTCTCGAATCAGTGTTGGATTGCACAATGGTTTGACAAATTCAGGGATAATTACATAATATGATTATTAATTCCAATAATTGGAGTAGATTTCTCTATTTTATTAAAATATTTTATTTCCATTTTTAGTGACAAACTCAGTAGCAAATGTCCATGTTTGTTTATGGAACTTATGGTGTTGTCGTCGCAAAGAGTTAAAGAGTCTGACCATTATTTTATGATCATTTTAATTATAATACCATTTGAAAACTATCTAAATAAAAAATTATTGGTGGTCTATGTGTTGAGAAGAAAAAATACACGAATATTTACATATGCAAATGACACTAGTAATATAGTGCGGATAGATTGAGGTGCTTTAAATTACCAATTAGGAATTGTTTAGTAATTCAAATAAGTCAATCTGTTAGGATTGGGAGGGTCGTAATTAGTAACATTCAAATAACCCTAAACATTTTTAAGTAAATGGGGATTTTACAAAATAAAATATGTTCAATAATAATTTGATTCAATAACTGGAAATTTGGTGATTTAACTTAATGAAAAAAAAAATTATAGATATTTCTAATCTTATCAAGCTTTGTAACACTGCTTGTTTGCATTTTTCACAAGCAGTATTGATAGATTTGATTATAGATTTGCATAGCATATTTCAGTAGTAGGCCTCAAAATTGATTGCTAGCATTCACGAGCTAATTATGGACGGTTTAAAATGGGCACCTGTAGCAATCTGCAATTCTCTTCAAACACATCAATATGAACACAACTTATTTAATTGCAAGCAAGACTAAAATTTCTTGATTACACTTTCACAAAGTTGGTCATTTTAAAAGATCTTTTGGATAGGCATAGAACATCCTTCAAAATTTAAACCCAGAATTGAGTTCTTCCACTTCTTTTTCTTCTTCCCTTTGCCTTTTATGTTTCTTCATTTTTTTCAATCATTCTCTAGTCTACAAAATGCACTATTGTAGAGTGGCTCACCAAACTTGATTGAGAATCCAAATTTAAGCAAAGACCCAAACTTTGATAGATTACAAGTCTTTCAATTGTTTAAGTATGTATAAAGTCTTTTTTTTTTAATCAAATTTCTCAAATGGTTAAAAATTTGTTGCAAAATTCTTAAGAGACTTCCCAACAATGTAAGTTTAAAATCACTCAAAGATTTTAATATCATGATTGCAAGGTTTAACAAGTTCTCAAAAATTGTAAATTAACAACTTCCTTGTAATGCATAATTTTGGATGTAATTACTATAAAAAACTTATCATTATCTTAAACAAATGAGTTATAAACATACCTTTCATAACAAAATATTATTATTATTTAAAATTATTCATTCAGTTTAGTTTTTCTCCTCTCTATTGAAATATTGAAATATTCTTTTATTACTCTTTGTAAAAGTCTGATTACAATTAAAATTTTGAATACCTTCAGTAGGACATTATTTCTTTTGAAATTTTTTTTTCTCTAAAATTATTTCATTGGTATGCTCGAAAGAAATGCTATAGGAATATAATTATGCTCATGCAAGAAACCTACTAATCTCTTGCTTTCGTGCCTCTACGTCAACTTAGTCCACACAAGGAATATGAACACGTCTTAGTCTTACTACGAGTAAGCTTGAAATTTCCTAATCATTTTTTCACAAAAATGATGGCTTTCAAACGTCTGCTAAGCGTTCCTCCGACTCACGCACTTTCAAAAGGCACAGATCCTCCGAAAATCATGCCTTGAGCCGTTTTGTCTATTTCACTAAAATGTTCCATTCCACTTTTAATGACAAACATCCATGATTTATTATGAGACTTATGCCATAGACACTATAAACAATTTAAACAATAATGTTATTGCGGCTAAATATATGGATAAGTGGAGCGTCGGTCACAACCAAAGTAACGGACAAATGCCGTTTGACTCTTCTTTTCACGCTAGCCGAGACGCCAAAATTTGCAATGCCCCTCAAGTCTCCATTTCTCGCGGGACGGACAGAAATTTTTCCTTCCTCTCACTTTTGGCGTGTCTTGGAAGTTTGGAAGATTTGTCTCCATTTCTCCCAACGAGCTTCCGATTAGACGCGCTTGTGAGCCTCCAATGGCTTCTACAAGCAATAAGCCAGCCAGTTCAGTTGCTTTCTCTTCTTCTTCTTCTTCCCCTTCTTCTTCCTCCACTCAGTCACCAAAGCAAGTTTTTCTCAGTTTCCGCGGTGATACCCGCTTTGGTTTTACAGATGCTCTTTATAATGCCTTGGTAGATCGAGGGCTTATGGTCTTCAGAGACAAAGAGGACCTACCGTTTGGACAAAAAATTAATCCAGCTCTCGTAGAGGCAATAAAAATTTCTGAATGCGCAGTAATTGTTATTTCACCGGAGTTTGCTACGTCCAAAGCGTGCTTGTTTGAGCTAACCGTGATCATGAAATATAGGCGAATCGGACACTTCACTGTTTTTCCGGTTTTCTACCATGTGGATCCCGGCAAACTGGAAAGGCTGTTGAAGGATGTCGAAAATATTTTCAGAAAAGCACGAGACGATCCCGTGGCCGCCGCAGCTGCCAAGGAAAAGTTGGCGTACTGGAAATCTGTCTTGGAAGAGAATGACCTGCCGGCATCATGTAAACGCGCTCTCGAGGAAGTGAGCACTCTTTGCGCGCTGGTGGTAAAAGAAGACAGGTATCATCATTTCCACTTAACTGATACGTTATTTTAACGATTTTAATTTATTTTCTGAATCAGATTGAATTAGACCATCTCTTAGTCTCTTTTCACTTCAGTTTTAAATGGAGGAATTTCCTTTTTTTTTTTTTTCAGCTACGAGACGGAAGAAGCTAAAGAATTCAGTTTGACAATATTTAGGGAATTGACAAAAAACTTTAAAATCATTCATAAGCCTCTTGTTGGAATAGATTCTCCAGTGGCTGCAATCATGAAGTTAATTAATATAGAAGAAAAGAATATTTCTCGTGTAATAGGCATTTGCGGGATAAGTGGAATTGGAAAATCAACTTTGGCAGAGATGATTTACAATAAAATTTCTCATGAATTTACACATTGTTGCTTTATTGAAAAAATTGGGAATAATATCGAAGACAATTACCTCCTTGGGTTACAGAAGCAACTCATTTGCTGTTTTCTTGGTGTTGATGCGACAAAACATTTGATTACTGCTGATCAGGTAAGACGAGTGTTACAAAATAATTTACGGAGAATCAAAGCTTTCATTGTTCTCGATGACGTCTGGCATCGGAACCAAATAGATGCATTAGCACAGAGTCTTGAGTGGCTTGGGCTCGGAAGTCGAATAATTATAACAAGCCGAAAAAGAGATTTGCCACATCTAGGTGAGAACAACGTTTATGAGGTTAAGAAGCTCAACAAGAATGGTGCTTTAGAGCTTCTTTGTCAGATAGCCTTCAACCAACCTCAACCCAAGGAAGGCTTTGAGAAGGTAGCTCATGAAATTGTAGAATGCACGGGAGGCCTTCCGTTTGCTCTTGTTGCTTTTGGTACCGACTTATCTCGTCATCAGGAGGATCTGTATTATTGGGAATCTTACCAAAAGCTCATCAGTGAGGATCGTGAAAACATTCTTTTCATTACGCTTTCAAGAGTTTTGGATGATCTCACTCATAAAAGCTCTCGTTTAAAAGAATTATTTTTAGATATGGCATGTTATTTTAATAAATGTTTAAAAAATGAAATTAGCCATATATTAGAAGCTCTTGGTTACAATCTAAGGGTTGATCTTGACGTTTTGGAACACTACTTCCTCTTAAAGGTCTCAAAAGATGGAAGATTCTTGATGCATGACTTATATGTAGACCTGGGCAGACAAATTGCCAAGAGTAGTAGACTATTGTGGAAAGAAGATGTCATAAAGGTGCTAAATGCCACTATTATAGGACCCAATGTAAGTAATTTTTATTTGAATTCCTCAATATACTTGTGAAATAGTTTTACTCACTAATTTCATTTTTCTTGTTTTTTAGGAATATTGTGAAATTAAAGACATTGTACTTAAACTCTCTTTTCAAGAAAAGGAACAATTTAATTTGGAGACCTTGTCAGCAATGACAAACTTGAGAATGCTTTGGATTAGCTCCCGTGATATTTATTCAATGTGGTATGATTATCATTACCTTAAACACTATTATTTGTATTTGAAAAAATTTCCTTTGAATTGTGATTATGAAACGGTAAAATGGGATGGACTACCTTCACAACTAGGGAGTGAATTACGTATCATAGGTTGGTGGGGTTGTCCTTTGAAAATCTTACCACTTGATGATTGGAAGTTTACCAAGCTTGTTGTGCTAAAATTGTGGGGTAGCCGTATCGAGCAACTAAGTGTCAAATAGAAGGTAACATTGTGTCTTAAGCAAGTATTTTTTTCTTCTTTATTTTTCTTTTTTCATTTTCACTTGATTTAACAATTTGTTCCTTTGTAACAGAGTTTTCCAGTATTAAAGGTCATAGACATGGGATACTCAAAAAGGTTGATCACAACACCTAACTTGAGCCAAGTCCCAAATCTTGAGATACTGAATCTTTCAGGATGTGAAAAATTGCAAACCGTTCACGGAAGCCTTAAACAAATCAAGAAATTGTGGCTATGTGGTTGTCATGGATTGACGGAATTTCTAGTTGAGATTAGTTCAGAATTTCTTGAAGTTCTTAATCTTTCTGGGTGTTCAAAGCTCACAAGGATTCCAAATGTTCAGGGTGAGTTGCCATTTTTTCGCTGTCTATGTATTAGTGAGACTCGTATAAGAGAGTTACCTTTCAACTCCACGAGTTTTCCATCTTTAGAGGAATTTTACGCAGATGACTCTGATTTACAAGAATTACCATACGGCGTTGCTTTTGCGGGGAAACTCAGAAGATTATGCTTTTCGTGTAATTCAAATACATTCAAATTCCCTCCTTCATTCTCAGCTTTAAGTTCTTTAGATTCGTTAACTTTGACCAATTGCATTCAGTCGAATGAAGAAGTACCTATGGGTTTTGGAGACTTATCTTCACTTCGTTATTTGAAGTTATCTTACAATAAAATTACAAAAATACCAGATGGTGTCTGCAGATTCCCCAAACTTAACTTTCTTACACTAGAAAATTGTACTAAGCTCGAATTGTCAGAGTTTAGATTTGAGAATTTAACATCTTTGGAGAGACTAGATTTGTCTTGCTGTAATCTAAGTACATTTCCTAAGTCCATTGGCTCTCGTTCCTCCTCGATTTCGTCTTTAAAGCTTGCTAATAACAGCTTTACTGAGTTACCGGACAGTATTTGTGAGCTTCCCCGACTTAAATTTCTTGATTTGAGTGACTGTACCTCTCTTCGGCTACTGCCAAAACTGCCATTGAGTTTAGAACGCTTGCGGATAAGTCACTGTCCTTTGTCAGCGGCATTTGATAGCCAGAGGATTAAGCAGATTTCGCCAGAGTTGTTACAGACCAAATTTTGTTCTTCGCTTGTTGCCTATGTTGGTTTTGATTGCATACCTCATAAGATCCTGTATACTGAAAAGGAGTCTTTTTATGTGAATTTCTCCTGCATTAGACCTATGAGGGTAGGATGTGTCCCTGTGGAAGAACCAAGAACCTTACCTGGGTTCGTTTGCGGTAACATTATCTCCAGTAAAAAAATTGAAGTGCATATGGATTGCAACTGGGGGAAGAGATTTAATGAAAACGAAGCAGAGATATGTTTTCTATCAATTGCTTACGAAGTCACAGGAGAAAGCTCAGACACAGGAGCATGTGAGGCCGGTAATCCAGAGATTCTTCCTGCGTTTATTTGTCAATTACAACTCAAGGAAAGAATTGCAGAACAGATTCCTGAGCTTGCTTCTCAATCACAACCTGATGAAGAGAGTCCAGTTTCCGTCGTTGTTCATGTACCTAAAGTGGCTGATGTTGGGTCATCATATGGAGTTTGGGTATCCATGGAGATTCCATATTCCATAAGAAGGCCGAAAGAAGAGAAAATAAGTTTTTCAGATGTCTCAGGAGACTCAGAACAAGTGGAAAGTTCCATAGGAAAACCAAAATGCAAGAAAAGGAAGGTTTCAGAATCCTCAGAAGAATCTGAACCTGTTAAAACATGGAGTTTGGTGGCTTCAGTTACAGCAAGTAACAAGAAAGTGAAGTTGAAGGAATGTAGGGGGCGCGTCTTCCGTGGGAGAGATGGCAAATGCGAAGTTACTAGAGAAATTTCTCGACCTGGTTTAGATTTAAAGCACCTTTATCATGATTCCTTTACATCTATGCGCGTTCGGGGGCCCATAAATTAAATGAATTGCTGTAGCATCGGGGTTTAATGGAAAGAATCAATGCAGTGGTACAGATTTTGCTGTGGGCAACTGCTCAATCTTTACACACCAGCAGATGAGGTAAAACTTACACAAAAACTTTAGAACTGTTATGTCTGACTTCCTTTCTCTTTCTTTTTTTTGATGAATATGTGAGTTTATTCATCGAAGAATAAAAATAATACATGAGCTTAGGGGCATACCCCAATATTACAATTCATCTAGGAAAAGATAGAATTTGAAATTCTCCAACTATGGCTTAACAAAACATTTGCTTGGGAGAGTTTAAAGTTTCTAAATAAGGAAGCTCTTCCACGGACTACTCTCATGATTTTAGCTAACAACATTGGAAATGTTCTTTTCTCTTTCTTTTTTACAATCATTACTATTTTACTAATAGGAAAATACTGGAGCACATAACATTTCCCTGATTACTTTATGGTGCCCATGGGCGATTTAACCATCCTTACATAACTTTTTTCTGGGAGCCTTCGGTCGCACGGCATATCAAAGTGAGGTTGATATAATTTTGTTTTTTCTTTGTAATTTGGTTGTTTTTTATTTAACAAAAACTTGTTTGATTTGTTGGGTTTTTTTTTTCCTTGCCAACATTTGACAGTTAAATTCATGGTTGGAGGCGATTTTATTGAAGTATCTTTTCCTTATCGGTATGTTTAATCTTATATTTTTGTTTTTCTGAAAGTTATAATATAGTTCAATTCATATAAATCTTTTTAGTTATTTTTTGTTCTTGAATGTTGAATAGGTTGTATTTTCTTTTTGATAACTAATTAATGTTGAATATTTATCTAAAATTATAGGCAATGTTAGGAGAAAACATACAAGTATATATTTCCATAGTTAAATGGCTTTTTGGTGTCAATAGAGTTAGTTTCCTAATGTTTATCATTATCTTTCCATTTTTGTAGTTGCTAAATGTGATGTCCTAACAAAAATTTTTATAAGATATTTTATTGAGTATGTTTTACTTGATAATCCTTGTTATTAATGAAACATTGATTAGTTGGACAAAACTATAGGAATTTTGTAACACAATGCTAATTCTTGTCATAGATATATTGTGCATAATTTTTTTAAAAAAAGATTAATGTGATTTAAAAAACAATCTCTTTAAGAATTGCTCTAGAATTCTTGAAAATTTGATACAATATTTGTATCAAAATTTTTGTTTGTGAATTGGAATTTGATGAATATTGTGGAACAATTGCTTTGGTGTTTTGTGTCCCTAAATTGCCTTCTATTAAACTAAATAAAGTTGGGTGTAGAGCTGGGGTGTATACTCCAACAACATTGTTAGATAAATGTTGACCATTTATGTGGAAGTGAAGGATTATATGATGCCCCACATCTTTGTACTAAAGCAAAGGCTGATCAACAATGCAAGTGTACAAGTCAGGATTGGACACCTGTCATAAGGACATAAAACAGGTTGGTCTTTCTATTTTCATGTTAATAAATAAAACTACTTATTTGGCTTAGCACTTGCATTTAAGCAGTTATGTTGGATATTAAAATTTATGCTTACTTACGTAAATGCATTTTTCACCATTTTTTTTAGTTATTTTCTTTAATAAAGTTCAAATTTGTTTTTATTTTTAATAGATAATAATATTAAAACTTTGTTTGATTATGTAAAATAATCAAATTTACCTTGCAAGCAAAGTAACGACCAGGGAATTCAGCCCTTCAAGCAGCACGGTGACGTTGCACATAAAAGCAAATGTGAAGTTGCTGAAAACTGTGTTATTCGGTTTCGAGTGAGGGTGATCTCCTTTAGATTTCCTGCCTGTAAAACCAACTCGCCCAAAGACCTCTAGCAGTCCAGACGAACATGCAGAACAGCTTTCCTCTTCTTCTAGCTCAACCCAGAGGACCTGTGCTTTACATCCGTTCAGCCATCGCCAGCATGGATATTCCTCCACCTAGACAATCCAGTCAGCCCACAGTTAGAATGAATTGTTCTTGAAGCCTGGAGTTACAGGGGATCCCTCTGCATATTCCCCTGAAAACCCGCATGTACCATATTCTCCTTCCCTCTCTCACTTGTAATCCGTTTCAGTTTATGCCATTCTCTTTCCATTGATAGATAACCTATGTATTGGACCCAAGGAGTCTCTTCATGTCATTCCAGTTTTTACCAAGTACAGAACATTCTCAGCAACACTTATTATCTCTCCTTTCTCTCGTGTTTTATTTGGTATTGGAGACGTGCTCTGTTTTCCAAATATATGTTAACCTATGATCATAACACGAATGTAATGATTCTATGTATTTTTCTTTTATTAAGTGGTTATAATAACTTACCTGGTCTGATTAGGTAATATGGATTGGTGGATTTCTCATAGAGGGTGTTGCTATACATGCAACAATTCTTATGGTAAGATTAGTTAGTTATAACAACTTAATATCATTGTTAGATTAAGTAGTTAATTTGTTATAACAACTTTGAGGTAATGAAAATTAATTCATTAAGTTGTTATAATAGTTTTGAATCAATTGGATTTAAAAAAAATTATTTTTCATAAAGTTCATTGAAGGCATCATTAGAAAAGTAAAACGAGTAATAAATTACAAAAAGAGTAATAGATTTAAAATTATTCTAATCCTTATCAGTAAACTGTTTTTTTTTTTTTTTTCCTTTGAAATGGATAATAATGCATCATCCATGTTTTTAGCACAAGGATAGAGTGGGCAAAGCTTTATGGAAGTAATGATACACAATTCCTTCATATTTCTTTTGTTTGAAAATTATTGTAGCATTTTGAAAGTTATTGATTCGTGAAAATCATTAAAGTTATCCAAAGTGGATTGGATGTATTAAATAGAATTTTTAATGAATAAAAAACCATCTTGAAAAACTTATTTGGCATAGTATTTAAGGTTATATAAAAGTTATTTTGGCATGACTGTAACTTGATTGTATAAAAATGATTCTATATACAAAGAAGCACTTTTGCCCTTCACACCCCAACCCTCACTATGATATGAAAATGATGTAAACTAAACCCACTTTTGCTTAGGTTGCTCACATTTTCACAAAGTGAAAGCCCACTTTTAATTGCTTGCATGCAATAGCCAAATAAGTTCCCAAGCTTAAATGTTAAACAAGCTTGAGTCTCAAAGCCTAGATAATAGTAGGTCCTCATTAGGACACCTAGTCCCATGTAGTAGCAATATCATGTGAACATTTGGTATCATGGAATTTTTAATACAATGGTGATCTTTTTATGAACAAGGTAAATAATATTATTGTTTGCTTAAATAATGCCCATATAAACAAAAATAATTGAAAGGGAAGGTTGGTGGTGACTCCCCTAAAAGAAAGGGATCTTGCCTTTTGAAGGCGAAACATTTTTTATCACTCTGTCTTTTTCGGATATTAGTAAAATAACCATTATCCCAAACCAAACATAGGTCATCATTTTCAAAGACTTCATATGGTCTTCAAAGTACGGTTATCATCTTGGTTGGAGGGACAAATACATAAATCTATGTACGTTTCCTTGGCCGAGTTTGACAAATACATAAATCTAAGTATGTTTAAGCTTTGATACAGAAAAGTTTGCTTGTATTTTTACGAAACTATCCCAATAGTTTAATTGTACTAATTGTCTAAAGTTAATAGTAGACAATATTCACCCTAAACAAAATAAAAGATGCTTTAATGAGAAAAAAACTAAAAGTTCTATTTTCTTGACAAAAGTTAAAAAAAAAAGTAATACTAGGGAAAGCTTTGTTGTTTAGAAATATACAATCCTCCTAAGGTAATGCTATTTTAAGTGACATTTAGAGATTTATGACTTCTATCTTTTTATAGATGTATTAACTTTTGTAATATTAGAATATATAACTTTGAGGATTGTACAACATCTATTATTTATTGAAATTCTCTATTATTTATCAAAATTCTCAAATAATGAAGAAAGTTGTGCACAAAGGTTGCAAATTTTTCAAATGACTTCCCAACAAAGAAGTTTGGAATCACTCAAATTTTGGTATCGTGATTGCAAGGCTAAAGAAGTTTCCAAGAAGACGTAATAATCAATTGTCTTAGGATTGTTAGGTTAGTCCAACCCATATTTGGAACTTATTATTGGGTCCTAATAGGGTAATGTAGCCCTAAGGTTTAAAAGGAAAAATATAGTTTTTTCTTTAAGAGGGTGTGGCCGTCAAAAAGAAAAGAGAGAGAGAAAATAAAAAGAGCAGAATTTCAAAGAAATTAGAAGCCCTACGCAGCAGTTGATCAAACATTTGATCAAGGTCGATCCGTGGTCCAATTAAGCTAAATTTTTGTCAGCAGGTTCAGAATTAGGTGTTCGTCATTATGAACAATTGATCATCATTTGGAGCTCTTTAAATCAGCAGATCTTGATCAAAAATTTGGGTGATATTTCTACAACTTTTCTTGGTTAAGTTGATGTTTACAACTTGTTCTTCACTATTAATTGGTGATTCTATTGTTGTTGAATCAATAAATCTTTATCCTATTGCTATTGTTAAGGACTTGATTGGGTTGTAAATCTAACAATTTATTTAGTGGAGATTTAGGTGGACTCTGTGATCGGTCCCATGGTTTTTATCTTTCACATTGGAGGAGTTTTCCATGTAAAACTTCTTTTGTGTTGATTGTGATATTTGCATATTTTACTTGTGATTCAAATACATCGTTGGTGTTTTAGTATATCCTCACAGGTTCAATTAAAGTGGGAAACTTTATAAGTCATTTTTCCCATCAGAGTGGTATCAAGAGCTTAGGTTGTGGTTGTTTTTATTTTTCGAATTTGATTGAACAATGGAACTAAGTACTAACAGGATGATTAGTTTGAATAGAAGAAACTATTATGTTTGGAAGGGTAAGATGGAAGATTTGTTTTATGTGAAGTGATAACTCTATTTTATATAGAGTTATTTTATTTATTTTAGGTAATGTTTAATATAGTTTTTATTAAATTATATTTGTATTTAATTATATTTATGTATGTTTTTGCTATTTTATGCAGTAAACCCAAAATAGAAGAAAAAGAAGTAATAAATCATGCAAAATCAATGTTTACCATTTATCTATGAAGCACGTGAGAAGCAAGGAGAAGAAAAAGACAGAAAAAGAAGTAAAAGAGGAAATACGTGAATTATCATGGAAAAAGAAAGAAAATGACAAAAAGGAAAGTCAAAGGAAGAAAGGAAAATCGTGACCTATTGGGTTTTGGAAGCCCATTAACAAAAGGCGGTGGATAATTGGGTTTAAAAAAGGAGAGAATAGAGAACGGAATAAGGGAGAACGGAGGAGAAATTCTGGCAACTAGGACCTCGCCGGAAAAGCAGAGGCCACGCGCGACAGCACGGGACTCTGTAGACGCCAGCGGTTTGGCGAAAGCCGACCGTGACGTTCTTTTCTGGCGAAGGTACCTATTCTCGGCCATTCTTTTCCTTTTTCCGGCCAGATTTAAGAGATTTCCAGCGATCTGAAAGCAAATATGCCTTCATTAGGCAATTTTCGGCGTTTCTGTACCGGTTTCGCGGCGGTTTACGGTGGTTTCCGGCGAAGAACGGCAAACGCCGTTCGAGTCTTCTCTGCTAGATCTACGTGTTTCTGTGGCAGATTTGCATGATATTTTTATAAATCTGTAACCTAGGCGTCCCGATCTACGTTTTTGAAGGTTTTTGTGAAGATCGGCGGCGGATGGCGGCGGCGTGTGGCGGCCGGACGGCAGTGCGTGGCGGCTGGACGGCGGCGCGTGTCACCGGCGCGTGCGAAAGCGCGTGATGGCGCGTTTTAGCTCGTTTTTCTTCCGTTCTTCAAACAGCTTCTTCTTCACCTTGTGATGTGCAGATTTATGCAATTTATTTTGTGATTTGAAGACATTTGGTGACAACTTTAATGTTTTTAAATTCCAGAATGCTTTGTTCACATTTTTGCACTGATTTAGTTTATTTAAATATGTTGTTTTAGTTTAGTGTGTTAGAGCTATGATGAAACTTAATTATAATGTATGAATGTTATGATTATTTACGTTTTGTGAGATATTTTATGAATGTAAAGTTGCATGTTACGGAGTTTAATGTTTTTAGGTGATTAGCTACCACCTAGATGACTTGATTTGCATGTTAAAAACCGACAGGAAATAACATGCAGTCGCTTCTTGTAATATGCAACCATAGATTAATATGGATAGACATATACCATGTTATTTGTGTGGCTTTTGGTGATAAGATTATTGAAAGATTTATTGTAAACTAGGAATATTCGCAGATCCTAATGCATTTGGTTTGTTTCAATTCACATATAGAGATATAGTGAATTAATGAACTAAATAGGTTTACTATATCTAGACATAGGATAGTAAATAAATTAGAAAATTTCGCCATCACATAAGTAGAATTAATCTTGCTAGCATGGATGATCGACATTTATACCTAGTAATTAGGTGAAATCGAATGCTCTAACATCTTTCGTTTGTTAGGTTTAGATTAAATTTAGTTATTAAATTCACCATTTAGCATTTCGGTTGGTTAGATAAATTCTAGGAGTTGTTCACCATTAGTAATTAATTAGTTTAGTAAACACCAGTTTTCATGGGACAATATCTGTACTCATCATTATATTACTTGTTCGACATGTACATTTGCATGTAGAATTTCACCGAACATGAAGCGTTGGCACTTACCGGTGTTTAGTGAAACAAGACCAAACAACATGAGTGAGGCCGATTGGACTCTTGAGCATAAAATTGTATGTGGGTTCATTTAACAATTTGTAGATAAAAATGTTTTGAATCACATTAGTAAAGAAACACATGCTCAGACTCTATGGAATAAACTTGAATCTTTATATGCTTAAAAGACTAGAAATAAAAAGACGTATTTGATGAAGCAACTTATTAGCTTGAAATACAAAGATGGGCAATCCATATCTAATCACTTGAATGAGTTTCAGGGAATGTTAGATCAACTTTCAGGTATGAATATGAAATTTGAAAATGAAGTACAAGGACTTTGGTTACTTGGTACTTTACCATAATCTTAGGAAACATTTCGTATGTTAGTGAGTAACTCTGTTCCCAATAGTATTGTCACTATGGATTTTTCCAAGACTAGTATTTTAAATGAAGAGATGAGAAGAAAGAGTTAGGGTTCTTTATCTCATTCTGAAGTTTTGGTTGTTGAAAACAGGGGGAAAAGTCATAGTAAAGGTCCGAAAGGTAATAACAAAAGTCAAAGTAAGTCTAGGTCGTCGCATTAAAATGTAGAGTGTCATCATTATGGCAAGATGGGTCATATCAAGAAAAATTTCTTCCAGTTGAAAAATGAAAAGAAGAATGGTAAAGGTAGAAATGAGAAGAAGAAAGTTAATGAAAACGATGAGAAGAAGGATAATAATGATGATGATCGAGTTGCAACAGCTACTAATGAATTGTTATTGTGTATTATAATGATAATGTGAATTTTGCAAGTAATGAGACAAGTTGGGTAATTGATAATGGTGCTTTTCTTCATATTACTTCCAAGAGGAAGTTCTTTACTTCTTATACTCCGGGAAACTTTGGTACATTGAAGATGGGTAATGATTGTTTGGCTAAAGTTGCAAATATGGGAGTGTATGCTTGGACACTCGTAATGGATCCAAGTTGGTTCTCAAGTATGTTAGACATGTATCATAAATTCGCTTGAATTTGATTTCTACCGGACAACTTGATGATGAAGGTTTTTACAATATCTTCAATAATGGACAATGGAAACTTACTAAGGGTTCATTAACTATGGCTAGAGGCAAGAAAAAGTCTTCTTTGTATTTGTTTCAGGCCAAGATTTTCAAGAACATTTGTAATGTAGTGAAAGATGGGAATGCAAGTGCTTTATGGCACAAAAGGTTAAGTCACATGAGTGAAAAGGGCATGAATGTGTTGGCAAAGAAGAAATTACTATTTGGGATTAAAAGTGTAAAACTTGAGAAGTGTGCACTTTGTTTAGCTGGAAAATAGAAAAGAGTTTGATTATATGGTCACCCTCCTTCAAGAAAATAAGATGTCTTGGAATTAGTACACTCAGATGTTTGTGGCCTAGTTAATCCGAGGACGCTTGGTGGAGCATCCTACTTTATGACCTTTATTGATGACTACTTAAGAAAGGTTTAGGTTTATGTTTTAATGTCAAAATATCAAGTGCTAGATGTATTCAAGCAGTTTCAAGTTTCAGTAAAGAGGTAAACTGGAAAGAAGTTGAAATGCATTTGATTAGACAATGGTGGTGAGTACATTGGACCATTTGATGAGTATTATAAACAACATGGTATTCAACATCATAAGACACCTCCAAAAACACCTCAGTTGAATGGTATAGCAGAAAGAATGAATAAGACATTGGTTGAGAGAGTTAGATGTATGATTTCAAATGCTAACCTGCCAAAGACATTTTAGGGTGAGACATTACTTACAACAACTTATGTTATCAATTTATCTCCAACTGTTGCTTTATATGGTAATGTGCCAGATAGAGTTTGGTTTGGCAAGGATATTTCCTACAACTATCTAAGAGTATTTGGTTGCAAAACATTTGTTCATATTCCAAAGGATGAGAGGTCTAAGTTAGATGTCAAGACACGATAATGTATATTTCTTGGTTATGGTTCTAATGAATTTGGCTACAGGTATTATGATCCAGTTGTAAAGAAAATTGTGAGAAATCGTGATGTTGTATTTTTTAAGAGTCAAAATATGATAGATATTGGCCAGAGTGAGAAAAATATGTCACAAGTCTCTAAGATTGGTATTGATATTGATCTAATTCCTTCAAATGATCTATAGAGATAGTTTCTAGAAAAAGTTGAAAGTGATATTCAGCATGATGTTCAGGATTAGGTTCAGAATGACCAACAGGGTGCAGATAATAGTGACACTCAGATAGATAATGTTACTGATGTTCAGCAGAATCCATCTTCAATTCCACTATTGAGGAGGTCTACTAGAGATCGCCATCCATCCTCTAGATACTCTACTGAGGAGTATGTATTTTTGTATTTTTTAAGAATCAAAATATGATAGATATTGGCCAGAGTGAGAAAAATATGTCACAAGTCTCTAAGATTGGTATTGATATTGATCTAATTACTTCAAATGATATACAAAGATAGTTTCCAGAAAAAGTTGAAAGTGATATTCAGCATGATGTTCAAGATTAGGTTTAAAATGACCAACAAGGTACAGATAATAGTGACACTCAGATAGATAATGTTACTGATGTTCAGCAAAATCTATCTTTAGTTCCACCATTGAGGAGGTCTATTAGAGATCACCATCCATCCTCTAGATACTCTATTGAGGAGTATGTATTATTGATTGATGCAGGTGAGCCTAAGAGCTTTGAAGAAGCAGCAGATGATGTGAATAAGAAAAAATGGGTTGATGCAATGCAAGATGAGTTGAAATCTTTGCATGATAATCAAACATTTGAGTTGGTGACATTCTCTAAGGGTAAGAAAGCTTTGAAGAATCGTTAGATTTATAGTTTGAAGCATGATGAAAATTCTTCACAACCCCAATACAAAACCAGACTAGTTGTTAAAGGTTTCAGTCAGAAAAAGAGAATTAATTATGATGAGATTTTCTCACCAATTGTGAAAATGTCGTCAATTTGAGTGGTTTTGGGATTGGTTGCTAGTCTTGATCTTGAAATTTAGCAAATAGATGTAAAGACTGCTTTCCTTCATGGTGACCTAAATGAAAAAATTTATATAGAGCAGCTATATGGTTTTTTTTTTTTAAAAAAAAAAGGTAAAGAAAACTATGTTTGTAAGCTAAAGAAAAGTTTATATGGCTTAAAACAGGCATGAGACAATGGTATCGAAAATTTGAGTCTTTTATGTGCGAGCAAGCCTACAAGAAGACAAATTTTGATCATTGTGTATTTGTGCAGAAGTTCTCAGGTAATGATTTTATCATTCTACTACTTTATGTATATGACATGTTTATAATTGGTAAGAATGCTACAAAAATTGAAAAGTTAAAGCAAAAGTTAAGTAAGTCATTCTTAGTAAAAGACTTAGGCTTAGTGAAGCAAATTCTTGGTATGAGAGTTAGTTGTGATAGAAAAGTCAATAAATTATGGTTGTTTTAAGAGGAGTACATCAAGAAAGTGCTTCAAAGATTTTGTATGGATAAAGCTAAAGTGGTGAGCACGCCTCTTGCTACACACTTTAAGCTTAGTAAGAAACAATGTTCTACAAATGAAGAAGACAAAAAAGATATGAAAAGAGTTCCTTATGCTTTAGTTGTTGGTTGTTTAATGTATGTAATGATTTATATAATGCCAGATATAGCTCATGTAGTTGGAGTAGTTAGCAGATTTACTTCCAATCCTGAAAAAGAACATTGGAATGCAGTGAAGTGGATCCTAAGGTATCTTCAAGGCACTTTTAGTTTGAAACTTTCATTTGGGAGTGATAAGTTTATTCTTATGGGATATACAAATTCTGACATGATAGGAGATATTGATAATAGAAGATCTACTTCAAGTTACTTGATTAAGTTTTCAGGGGGAGCTGTGGCATGGCAATCAAGATTACAAAAATATATTGTTGTATCTATAACGGAAGTAGAATTTATTGTAGCAATGGAAGCATGTAAAGAGTTGTTTTGGATGAAGGAATTCATAAAAGAACTTGGTTTTGTGCAAGAAAAGTACATGTTATTTTATGATAGTCAAAGTGCTATATGTCTTTGATAACTTTATTTTATATAGAGTTATTTTGATTATTTTAGATAATATTTATATTATTTTTAGTAAATTATATTTGTATTTAATTGTATTTGTATATTTTGTGTCATTTTATACCGCAAACCCAAAATAAAAGAAAAAGGAGAAAAAGAAGGAGAAAATCATGAAAAATGAATGAAAAAGAAGAAAAGTAAAAGAAGGTGGAAAAACAAGTGGAAAACACGTGGGACCGTGAAAGAGACAGAGGAATTATCACGCGGGAGGCAGGGAGAAACGAGAGGAGGAATGTGCAGACGAAAGAGGAGTGAGAAGAAAAAGTCAGAAAAGAAAACAAAGAAAAAGGAAATCGGTCGTGCGACAGCCGACCGATTCTCCCTGGTGGTGGAACCCAGGAGATTGTCGTAGAATCCGGGCGTGTGGAACGTGCAAACATTGTCCAGCTCCCGTCCTTCGGCCAAACTCTGAGGGACATCGCCATTCGGCGTTATTTCCGACAAAAAAGTGCATTTTCCGGCCAACTCTGAGCACTTTCCGATGATCTGAGAGTAGATCCAGCTTCACCTCACAATTTCTGGCATTTCTTTACCAGTTTCGCGGCTATCTACGGCAGTTTCCGGCGAAGAACGGCGAACGCCGTCCGAGTCTTCTTCGTCAGATCTACGCGTTCCTGTGGCGATTTTGCTAAATCTTTTTGCAGATCTGCAACCTAGGCGTCCTGATCTACACTTCTGGAGGTTTTGGTGAAGACCAGCGGCGGACGGCGGCGGTGCGTGGCGGTGGACGGTGGCGCGTGTCACCGGCGCATGACGACACATGCGGAAGCGCGTGACGGCGCGTGTGTTGCTCTTTTCCTTCCGTTTTTCAGACAGAATCTCTTCGACCCCCGGATGTGCAGAGTTGTGCATCTTATTTCATGATTGGAGGACAATTTTGGTGACAGCCTTTTAGTTTGTTCTAATCTAGATGATTTGTGTAATTTTTTGTATTATTTCTGTTTATTTTAATATTATGAACTAAATTACTTTTGCTAGAGCTAAGATGTAGCCTAGTTAGGATGTTATGAGTTCCTTAGTTGACATATTATGCAAGACAATATATTTATGTGAGTTGTATGTTATTATATTTAATGTGATTGAGTGATTAATCATCAATTGATCAATCTGATATGCATATTTGAGACCGACTATAGAGAATATGCAAATGTATCCTATAATATACAACTATAAATCGAATGTATGTAGACATATTCCATGTTGATTGTGTGGCTTTAATTGGAATATTCATTGATTTTAATGCTCTTAGCTTATTAAATTCATATGCAGACTCACAGTGAATTAATAAACTAAGTAGGTTCGCTATACCTAAACATAGGATAGTGAATAAATTAGGAAATTCCGCCATATCATAAATATCATTATTCTTGCAAGCATTAAATTATTGGAATTCATATCTACTAACTATGGTGAAATCAAAGGCTCTAGCATACTTAGCATATTTAATCTACTTTTTGGAAGTCAATTGCTTTAGTAACCTTTCAATTTAGAACATCTTTTCATGATATCTTGCTAGATAAATTGTAGGATCAATTCACCACTAGTAATTAGTCAAGTTGATAACATTAATCCCTGTAGGACGATACTCTTATTCATTACTATATTACTTGTTCGACATGTACACTTACATGTAGAATTTCACCGAACAATCTTGCTAAGAACTCTACTTTTCATCAAAGATCAAAGCATATTGATGTAAGGTATCATTGGATACGAGATATCATGAAAACCAAAGAGATTGCACTTGGAAAGGTACATACTGAGGATAATAGTTCTGATATGATGACAAAGGCACTTTGGCAAGAAAAGTTTGAGTTTTGTCGACATGAGGCTGGTTTGGATTTTGCTTGAAAAATTGAAATATGAAATCTCCCTCATTTGAGTTAGAGAGGGAGAATTGTTAGGTTAGTCTAACCCATATTCGGGACTTATTATTGTGTCCTATTAGGGTAATATAACCTTAAGGTTTAAAAGGAAAAATATAGGTTTTTCTTTAAGAGGGTGTGGCCGTAAAAAAGAAAAGAGAAAGAGAAAAGAAAAAGAATAGAATTTCGCAGGAATTAGAAGCCCTACGCAGCAGTTGATCAAACGTTTGATTATGGTCGATCCGTGGTTTGATTGAGCTAAATGTTTGTCAGCATGTTCGAAATTGGGTGTTCTTCATTGTGAACGGTTGGATCATCATTTGGAGCTCTTTAAATCAACAGATCTTAGTCGAAAATCTGGGTGATATTTCTCCAATTTTTTTTAGTTAAGTTGATGTTTACAACTTGTTCTTCACTATTAATTGGTGATTCTATTATTATTGAATCAACAAATCTTTGTCCTATTGTTATTGTTAAGGACTTGACTGGGTTATAAATCTAACGATTTAAATCAACAAATCTTAGTCGAAAATCTGGGTGATATTTCTCTAATTTTTCTTAGCTAAGTTGATGTTTACAATTTGTTCTTCACTATTAATTGGTGATTCTATTGTTGTTGAATCAGCAAATCTTTGTCCTATTGCTATTGTTAAGGACTTGATTGGGTTATAAATCTACCGATTTATTTAGTGGAGATTTGGGTGAATTCCGTGATCGGTCCCCTAGTTTTTATCTTTCACATTGGAAGAGTTTTTCATGTAGAAATTCTTTTGTATTGATTGTGATATTTGCATATTTTACTTGTGATTCAAATTCATTATTGGTGGTTTAGTATATTCTCAGTTGAATCAAAGTGGGAAACTTTATAAGTTGTTTTTCCCATCAAGGATTACAAGGATTACATCAGGTGATAAAATCGTTCGCAATGATTGCACTTTAAGCGTCATGCATCCATGCAATTCACTGAAAAGAAAGAAAACACAGCAGTGACCTCTAAGTGGATTACCACAACAAGATTGTCTTAATTCCTATAAGTTAATCATTTTGTTGCTTTCACGTCGATTAGATTAGTGTTTTGTCTTTAGAGGATTTTATCATAGATTTCGATATCTGGAGAATAGGGGAGAATTTTATCGCAACCAAATATGTTTGATGAGAAAGGGGAAGTGAGAGATATCTTTCGGGAAAGCTTCCGAAATTAATGGCCGCATATGCCACGTGACCGCATGAGTCAACAAGTTTGACGGCATGTGAGCTTCTGTGTTATGATGAATTAGCATTAGGATACTTTATTAATACTGATAATTATACTTTTCTCGATTTTTGTAATTCTTTTTTACTTTCCATCTTCGTCCCTGGGTATGCAGTTTCCTATATCCACTTTATTCTTTTGATCAATCCCTAAAATATGCTTCTTTGCTATTTCTGAAGAAATCATCGTTGATAAACATGTCACTAGAAAACCAACATAACCATAAAGCTCACCTTGCTAATCATCTAACAAGAAATGGACTAATCAGAGATAGGCTTAAAAACAAAGTCTAAAGGTTTATCCCATGCTTGTAATAAAGACAACAGTTGTTGAAATGTACTCAAGCGCTTAAATTTATGAATTTTCTCAGTAGTTGTTTCTATTCTCCAAATTGGATGTGAAAGTCATTAAGATAAACAAATGCGTTGATGCTACTCTCTTAACTCCTACCGACATCAATTTTTGCTATGCTGCTTTTATTGAAAAGTTTCTTGCTGTTACTCTTACTTCCCTCAATTGCTATTCTATGCCAAGCTGGCCGATCAAAAAGCAGGAATCAACACGGACCTCTGCTGTTGCCGGAACCCGAACTCAAAATGCAGTCCCCAAATTGACTTAGTTTTGTTTTCAACGTAGGATACGAACTGTTCTGCAGCCTTATTCTTCAAAAAGCAGCTCCACAGAGCACCAAATCGCAGAAGCTTTTTCGGCAGATTTTAAATCCAGGAAAGAACGCAGAAAATGCTTCGCCATTTTTGGGCAAAGGCAGACAGCAGCAGACTGAATCAGTTCTCTGACCTTTTGTCCAACAGAAAAATTGATTCCCAAAGGATCTACAGGGAAGAGAAAGCAGCTATCGGTTCAGCTAGAATAAAAAATGAGAAAAAATCATCCTCCTCGGTGAAGAACTTTTCTCTTGTAAACTTCCTTGCATATTTTCTTTGTTCTAGATCTTCTGTATTGTTGTGTATAATGTACAAGTAGACTCTTGGATTTGATATATTTGTTCTTGGGTTCCCTAAGTTGGTAAACCTCCACTTATAACCCAGGATTATAAGGGGGATTTGTGCTGTTTGAGCAGGTTGTAATTAATTGTGGATTATTTCATTCTCATTTGTGGGAAGAGACGGCGGCTCTGTGTTTACTTATGTTGTTGCTTTTCTTTAGGGGGTTGGATGCGCAGGGATCAAGACGACGCCACTGCTGTTACGGTACCTCTTATAGGTCTCATCATGCTCATCTCTAAGCCTCCTTCGTGCCTTACCACGCGTATCCAAGCCTTCTCACGCACCATTGCATGTCTCTGAGCCTCTTCGAACCTCATCACCTGTCTTCAGCCTCATCATGATTCACCATGCGTTTCTAGGCTTCACCTCATTGCGTTCCAATAGTTTTCAACTGTTGGTGATCTTGTGATCGTGGGGAAGAAGAATGTTTTCCATTGGAATGTTAGGTATGAGTTTTATCATTTCCAGAATTTTCGTTTTTGGAAGACAGACAAATGTTTTTAAGAAATTTTATATCTCTATTTGATATTTCTACTAACATCGTGGGAAATCCTTGTAGGCAGCCTAAGGAGATGGACAATTGAAAAGGAAGGTTGGTGGCGACTCCCCAAAAAGAGAGGGATCATGCCTTTTGAAGGCCAAACATTCTTTATTACTCTTTCTTTTCGGACATTAGTAAATTAATCCTTAGCCCAAACCAAGCACAGGCCACCATTTTCAAAGACTTATATAGTCTTCAAAGTAAGGTTATCATCATAGTTGTTGGAAGGACAAATATGTAATTTTCTCTCGGTTTTAATCATCAAAAAAGCTCAAATGGGTGAGATATCTCAATCTATTTTCAATAATTGGTCTTAAGCTAAATGTTTCATAGAACCAAAACATTAACCTTATAACCCAAATTTTAGTGGATTAGAGGTCTTAATTGATTAATGAGCTCAAAGTCCGATTGATTTAATGGGCTTGGAGCGCCAATGATTTTGAGCTTTCAATCTTAATAATCTAAATAGTAGGCCCAATAATTCTGGCCTCACAGCCCAACAATTTTGGCACACAAGCTCAATAATACCCGGCTTGTGGGTTCGACAATATTTGATCAGTTGGCCCCATAATTTTGAGAATGAAAACCAATTCATTACTTCAAGCTTAATTCAATGAACATCACTCTTCCTCGATTGCGCCCATTCGCTTGAACTGAGTCGCACCCCTTTTTAATCTATGCCCGTATCTTCTCTAAAATGGGTCATACTAGCCGAAAGAGTCCTTTGTTCCTCCATTCTGGTGGAGCAAGGTTCCTTTGCACGGCTTCATACAGCCTGGATGCCTTCCCTGTTCTCCGGCTGCGTGAATGACGTGGGATGCTACAATTGGCGGCCGGGCTTTCTTCTTCCCTGTCGTGGGCGGCGGGTCTCCTTCACGGTAGGAACTGACGAAGGTAGCCCGTTGCTCCACGGGCAGATCCGAGTCATTCTAAATGGGCGGGTATTGTTGGTCGCCCATCCTCTTCTCGGGTTGTTCCTCTCTCGGCCTAGGTTGTATAGGATATAAGGTCAAAAATTAAGATAAGAATAAGATAGTAATTTTCTAGATAAAAGTAAAATAATAATTTTATAATTAGTGTTCGTTCTAAGTTACTTATAACTGTGTGAGTACCAAAAAGAAGAAATAAGAATGAGACAAGGAAAAGAGTTCTTGGATTGTTTTCAAATTCATAAAACTTATAATAAAAAATAAATTATTACATCCATAGATGCATGACTGATGTTGTTCAAAGTGCACAAAATGATATTTAGTAACCATAAATATTTGTTTACTGCAAGATAAGCAACACTACGTGGTAATTGTAACTTTTTTTTTTCCTTTAATTCCAAGGATATTGCTCAGAAAAAGGAGACCTAGTTTTATCTTCAGTTGGTGGTTACGCGTCATTATATACACGGAATAGCAAGCTAAATAAGAGTTATTTACACAAATGTCCACGCGTCGGCCACTTAACGTTTCGGCCGCAAATCCAATTCCGTGGAGAGGCTTGCCAAACCGGTAAGAAAATGGAGTAGAGCGAAAATCCAATTTCAAATAACGGATTTCCTATCTTTTAAACAATAAAATTCTTATTTGCTTAAAAGCTGGGGAAAAAAAGGACTGATGAAACATGAAATTTTCATAGCTTCATCTAGAAGAATTAGTTTTCTACTTGAAGTCCTACTAAGTTGTATATCCTTCTGCATCTAGAAGCACTTGAAAACAAATTTCATTACTACACCAGCTTGGATTCTTTTTCTCAATTGCACAATACGAGTTTATAGTACAACAGAGAGAAAATATGCACTAAAACACAATAAAAAAGAGAGAAAAAAAAAGAAGAAGATAGAAGTGCAACAAAAAAAAGTGTGCTTGTAAAACTATAGGGAATAAAACATAATCTCAGAACCAATGACAATGTCTTTGTTCCACCATAGAGACAAACAAGAAACAACACAAAGTTTTTGGCCTCCCTTTTATTTAGAACTCAAATGGTAATGCATTAGGCAAATAAGACATGAGTTTTTGGCCCCCCATTTCTGATGGCTTAAGATAACTCAAGAAGGGAGACTTACGATAAGTCAAGAAGGGAGAGCCACCAGAGTGATAAAAGTAGCAGACAATAAGACATGAGATTAATCTATGATTCTTTCGCCCTTGCCTTTTAAGTCTTAAATCAGGGGAGGCTCTTGATCTTTCAAGGCCAGAGTCTTCATCATATTTGTTGCTTGAGCTGTACTTTTCTTTGTCCTCATAATGGGTTGGCTTAATTGTCTCCTCTACTCGATGGAGAGCATCTTGGATTTTAATCAAGGCATCCTCGCAGTGACTAATTGTTTTCTTCCACTCTATCTTGTCATTGTGGTACAAAAAGCGGAATCCACACTTCTGCACCGTCAAGCCTAGGTAATCGGCTACAATTGAAGCCTCAATGCGGCTGCTTTGATTCAACCAGTTTGGAAACCAATCATGCAGTATATAGGACAACCAAATGAATTCACGTAGTTGTAACAACAAGAGATCTTTATTGAAGAAATGGATATGGAAGGGTTCAATTCCTTCTGAGTGACAAAATAGGAGGTAAAGAGATTGTGAATCCGGATTGTTAACTATGTTCATCGAATGCTCTTGGACTATGAAATAACACATAGAGCAAGCACCATCCAAGTATGATCATTGTGCAAATTTGGAGGTGGAGTGATTGTCATAGTAGGCACATCACTCTAATGATTGAAACAGTCCAGAATTTCAGTTGGAGGAAAACAAGAAGTGTAGGGAAAGTATTGATCAAAGCCCTATAAAATAGAACCGTGTAATTAGCAAAAGTGAGAAAAAGAGGAAAATGAAATAGTAGTGTTTTGGAAAATCAAATACTAGTTTCTTAATTACCGGCAAGTTGTTTTGGCTGTATGCTTCTTAGTTCCACTGATTACGTATCGATAAAAGGGCGTCTTCTTGATATTTCATTTTGCAGGCCCTCAAGTTCTTCTATCTTCTATTTTTTTCATTAAAAAGAGCCTCAGGTTGACTCATAAGATGTTGAGTTTCATAAAACACAATGCCACTATATATTATCTTCCCCAACTCCTCCTCATCATGCACGTGGAACAATCTAAGCCAACATTTCTTCACTGTTAATCCTGACCAATTGCTAGAAAAAGTAGCTTCCAAGTAACTTCATTGATTCAACCAATCCACAAATGACGCAAGCGGGTTATATGACAGCCAGAAAAGTCCGTCCAGCGTACATAACCACCTCAATTCTTCTATACTGATGCCAAGAAGTTGGTTCTGTTCCAGCTACATTGCTTTTAAAAACACAAATAAGTTGGGGAGAATCAGCCGAAACCTTTTCAGGGATTGCACTTTGATGTTCATGAACAGTAAAATAAGCGCATAGTAAAAGTCTCATCCTACCACTACCATTGTAGGGTACATTAATTTTCAGTGATGGCCCATTACTCCGATGGCTAAACCATTCGCGGACAGCTCTCGAACGGAAACATAAATTGAATACGGAAAGCGCCGACACAGCCCACAAACATGGAATCTGCCCTTTACTCACTGTGTTCTTTGCAACTTTGAGAGAAACGAAAAAGATTGAGGTTATCATGAAACTGAAAAAATAAAAATAAAAAATAAAAAATATGACAGGACATACAATGTATGGAGTGTAACTCATATATTATGAAATATTATAAGAATTTTTTCTTTAATAACTATGCTTGTAGCGTGACGAAATTACAAAAGTGATTATACGGACAATAACGGACAAATAAACTCAATTATATAAAAATGTTTCACCAAGCTTTGTCTAATAGTTTACTTGCATTTTTTGTAAGATTCACTGAGAAGTTTGATTGTAGTTTTTCAGGTCATATCTGTGAAGTTTTAATCATACTAACTGCAAGAGCCCACTAGCTGGTTATAGAGAGATATTAAGCTCAGCCATTTATGCCACTACGTCAATGTAGTCTACACAAGAAATATGCACAGAGCTTCGAAATTTCCTAATCACCTTTTCACAAAAATTGATTACTTCCAAACATCTTCTGGAGCGGCACGGGCATCTTTTCAAATTCATGCGGAACGCGTAGAGTTCGGCCTTTGACACGGTGGGGAACATCTTTTTGAATTCATCACTCCACATTACTAACAAAATTTCTCGGTGAAGAGAATGGGAACTTGAAGCTTTACTTTCCACGCTACCAGTACGCGTGAACCTTTCGACTTGAGCCCACAAAGCAATATCCATGGCATCTACGTAACGAAAACAGCCAGTGAATCTATGCTTTTAACACGGTGGGAACATCTTTTTGAATTCTTCACCTCATATTACTACAAAATTTCTCCCACAAAGTCATATCCATGGGGTCTACATAATGAAAGCAGCAAGTGAACCTAGGACATGGCATTGATATATAGAGAACTTGCCTTTAGTGCAAAGCGACTCAAACTAATGGAAAGACAAACCTTCGCAATGCAAGCAACCCACTAGTCATTTCTTTTGACACCATTACGCGGAGCTACAGTGCGCACACTAGCAATGTGAAGAGGAGTTGGGTTTACTGGAAGCAACCTCGAAGTTTGCCTAGTCGATTGCTTTGAAAGGTCTGGAGCAAGGGATTTCCAAATCAGACAGTCCTCTGTCCTCATAATCCAACAAAAGCATTTTCTTTTCTTTTATACGTTCTTTTTGAATAAGCGTTTTACTACGATATACGATTTAAGGATTCATTGACCAGTAAGTGTTTTACTACGATATATATTCTATTTTAATTATTTCTGAGTAGTTTTCTCTATTTTACTAAAATATTACATTTCCAGTCTTAATTGTAAACTCAATAACAAATGCCCATTATTTTTTATTATTTTATCTTTAGTCCTTGAATGGAACATCATTTTAATTAATACCATTTAAAAAAATATGAACTCAAAATTTTTTGATCTGTATATGTTGAAAATAAAAGTCTCATGTGGGAAAGGAAAGACTTTTAGTTGATGCTTAAATATAAAAATTATCTTTGTCATGAATTCTCTTTTGAATTAGATTTTAAGTTTATTAATATAAAATTCTAAGTTAATCTTCTTCAACTTTTTTTTTTTCAATTTAGAGTCCATTATATATGTTTGGTGTACATGGAGTGTTCATTTCATCCTTAACCTTAGATCCAAATATATTCAAAATTCAATGAAGTGTTGAAGCCCAATATTTACATAAGAAAAAAATTATTATTGAATAATATTTAAATATATTAAATATTCGTCCTACCGATAAATTAACTTTTAAGTTTGAGTTTGAATTTGTTTGTAGGATAATCAAAGATGCCCATACACTACTTCTACATATGACACTAGCAGCATAATATGAAAGGAGTGAGGACTTGGGAATTACCAATTAGGAATTGGCTAGTAATTCGATTATGCCAATCGGTTAGTTTTGTAAAGGTCATAATTAATAACATTTTTTACCATTAAATTATTAAGACAATTTTTGGAGTAGGTAGAGATTTAATGGAAATAAAGTAGATGTAATGATATATTGACTTATTAACTTGACACTTGGTATTTCAATCTAATTATAATGGTAAAGAAGAGTTATAGATTACGTTATTGTTAATTTTTATGAAGTTTTATCAAAGTGTTTGCTTGCATCTTTTGTAAGCATTATTGACAATTTGGTTGAAATTTTAACCATATTAGTAGCATAAAGTTAATTACTAGAGCACACTGGCTAACTATAAGGGATATAATTGCTTGACTATTCGCGGAATTAAAACGATTTTCTTTGTTTAAAGCTGTTTCTATATGATTCATTATTGATTTGCTGGGCTTCGCGTGGCACTATCGGCACAATTTCTCGGTAAAGGGTATGGGAATCCGGGAGCTTCCTGCGTGAGGAAAGTGCCCTGGAATCTGTCCAGTGAATAATTATGTATTTCACACTAAAAAAGTATTGACGGGAAATTTCCAATAGCGCGCAGCTCTGCCTTTCACATGCAACTCTGCCTTTCACCGTTTCTACCGCGTCCTGGAGCGAGAGTCCAACTTACCCAGGCCACTTATTATTTAATAAGTCCCTGCGACTCTAGGTCTCTGCAAACAAGCGTTGGATTGAACGACATTGCGAGTCTTCATTGGCGTCCACGAGCACTTAGATTGTGATTGTAATTCTTAATAAGATCAATTAGTCAATTTGATTCATTTATGAGACTTATTGTTTTTCCATTAAGAATTAACAGGATCATTGCAAGAAGCTTGTGATTCTCCAACGGCATCCACCAACACTTTGATAACCCCTTCAACTTCATCTCCTTTGATTCATTCGTGGGATTAAAATGTTTTTCTTTGTTTAAAGATGTCTCTATATTATACATTGATTTAACACGTGATGATTCTGTTAAGAATTTCATATTCGTTCCAACTAGAAAGGATATTATTTAAAATGTGTAAATTGATAACCGTTAAAAATAAATAAATAAATAAATAATCCGCTTCATTTTGCACTAACACTATGTAGAAAAAGTTAAACATCTTAATATTAGAAAGAATTACCATTGAAAATTAAATTTTATTTCCAATCACCGAGGTCCATGTACAACAAAAATAAGCATTTATAAAGGCATAGAGAAAACATCCGTGACCTGGAAGTTTTCAAAGGCACTTTTTGATGTGTAAACGCACTTTTAGTCGCCTGTACCCAACTGTGTATCACCTAAGTCTTAATATTAAACAAAGCTGGAGTAAAGCTCAAGTCTCCA
Organism: Casuarina glauca; assembly: GCA_028551395.1. Classification (NCBI taxonomy): domain Eukaryota; kingdom Viridiplantae; phylum Streptophyta; class Magnoliopsida; order Fagales; family Casuarinaceae; genus Casuarina; species Casuarina glauca. The sequence goes on from CM052349.1 coordinate 27,467,616, forward strand.
AGTCTACGTAACAGTAGGCCCTCACTGGAACGTTCAGTCCCTCGTAGCAGCAGTCCCATGTGAACATCCATAGCATCATAAAATGGAGTTTTCTAAAAATGAACGATGAAATTAGTAATGTTAGTTTTTAAATAAAGTCACATATAAAGGAAATAATATGGTATATCGGGATGAGATAAGATGTCCAAATGCCTGAAAGAATGCAGCGAAGAAGGTGAAACTTCCCCGAGTTTCAAGCGCAAGAAGAATTATACGCCAAAAAGAAAGTAAAGAATATTTTGGAAGCGTTGGTAGGGTGTTCACATGGGATGCTATACTTACGTGTCCCGTCTACAAGCTCTGATCTTTATGTGGTGATATCCTCGATAAGTACTCTGTCTGCTTGGAATCGAGCGGGTATCTGCTTATGATCACTCGAAGATTTATAGAAGGTGCTTGTTGCGATTGATGATGTGAACAAATCAAGTTTTAAAATAGCGTTTTTCTTACGCTAAGAAAAGGATCATGCATTTTGGCCAAATGAACACACTTTCTTTTGGCATATCAATAAAATAATGCTTATTCCAAATCAAACTGTCCCTTTATACAGTCTAAGTAATTTATTAATATTAATATTCTAAAGTTGATTGTTGAAAAGACATAACTAGACCCATAATCAAATTTAAGCACTGATTAGATACTTTGTTTGACCTGGTTTATATTTGAATTGGTTAGTCTATGTACTTAATGCATGCACTTTGTAACTAGAGCTAAATGTGGTAATTATACGTAATGGACAATTATTGTCCAACGTAGAAAGCTGGAAAATTAGAAACATAAAAAAATGATCCAATTTCTTAGAAAAACTACAGATTTGTCAGAGAAAGCAAACAAGGAAATGAGTGAATGTTATACGATTATTAGATGAAATCATTTTCAATGATTACCTCTACATGAATTATTTGACACTAAACGCATATTATGGCTTGGTACTGGATTACTTCATCTTTCAATGGGTGCTTTTGTACTCCCTTTGAAAATAAAACGACATGACATATTAACGAAATATTAGGAAGAACTTTTCTTTCATAATCATGGTTAGTGCTGATGAAGTTATAGATAAGAAAGAATCTTCGATGGTCTGATGAGTAAACTTTTCAGGTAATTTTCGAATTTTCCCTGTTATTCTCCATCAAATCTTAAAGCAAGTATTCCACTCACGAAGCCCATTCAACACACTTGCGAGTCTCGGTGTTCGCAAACGAGCGTTGGACTGAAACAAACCAGTGAATCTCTGATGGCGTCTACGAGCACTCCGGTAATCCCTTCATCTTCATCATCTTCTTCAACTTATCGACCGAAATATGAGGTTTTTCTCAGTTTCCGTGGCCCAGACACCCGACATGGTTTTACAGACCATCTATATGCCGCATTGAAAAGGATGGGTATTGTTGTCTTCAGAGACGATGAGGAGCTACAAGGAGAAGAAATTCATCCAGGTCTCAAGGATGCAATAAAAGAATCCCAATATGCGATCGTTGTCATTTCAAAAGACTTTGCTGGATCTAAATCCTGCTTGTTTGAACTGACCATGATCACGGAACGCAAGAGAATGGGTTTTCTTACAGTTTTTCCTGTTTTCTATCATGTCGATCCCTCGGATGTGCAAAACCAAGGGGGATCTTTTGGAGATGCTTTTATTAAACTTAAAAACGACCTCAAGGCTGACACAACGAAGTGGGAATGCTGGAAAGCTATTTTAAATAAATTAGGTGGCTGCTCTGCGAATTCCTCCAAGGTTACTGAAGATCCGCTCAAGTCATTTGGAGATGCTCTTGAGGAAGTGAGCAAAGTCTGCGGATGGCATGTAAAAGAAGACAGGTATTTTCTCATTGCTGTAATTAGTGTCACTAAACTTACACTTTCATATTCAAGTTAAACGAGAACATATTTTGATTTGTTTGAAGTTTCTAAGTTAATATCTTTTCTAATAGGTACCAATCAGAAATTATTGAAGAAATTTGTTTGAAGATATTTCGTCAATTGATGCATTACTCAACAAGAAACTTTGAGTCTCTTGTTGGAATAGAGACCCCAGCAAAGGAAATCATGGAATTACTTGATTTAGAATCAGGTGATGTCCGTTTTATAGGGATCTGTGGAATGGAAGGGATTGGAAAAACAACCCTAGCGGATGTTGTTTACAATATAGCTTCACCTAAATTTGAAGCTCATTGCTTCATTTTAAATATTGGAGAAAGCGAAAACAACCAACTCACTGTGTTTCAAAGACAAATTATTTCTTCTATTCTCTCGCTAGAAGTTGAAAAGTCATTGCTAACTGATCATGTTGTAATCAAGGCATTCGAGGAGAGGCTAAGCAATAAAAAGGCTTTGATTGTTTTTGATAATGTGTCTCATAGAGATCAAGTAAAAGCATTGGCTGGGAGCCGCCATTGGTTTGGTGAAGGGAGCAGAATAATCATTACCAGTAGAAATTATTTGCCAACTTACTTGCAAAAGGATAATATTTATGAGGTTAGGGAGCTAGAAGGTGATACTGCATTAGAGCTTTTTTATTCAAAAGCTTTCCAGAATGGTCATCTCAAAGAAGAGTTTATGGAATTGAGTAAGGATATTGTAGATTTTGCAAAAGGTCTTCCTTTGGCATTGGAAGTTTTTGGTTCTTATGTATGTGGTGAAGAAAAGAGTATATGGGAGAGTTACTTAGTTGGATTAAAACGAAATCTTGACCCAGATGTTGGAAAGAAACTTAGAATCACCTTTGATGGACTCGGCAAGTCTGCTCAAGAAATGTTTTTAGATATTGTATGTTTTTTCAATGAAAAATATAAGGAAGCCATTATCTTTTACCTAAAACATTTAGGTTACCCTACTGAAAGTATTCTTAAAGATCTTGAGTGCAAATCTCTCATAAAGTCAAAACACATTGGAAATAGTGAAATATTATTTGTTCATGATTTATTAAAACAGATGGGTCAAGAAATTGCTGAACATAGTAGATTATGGCGTTACAAAGACGTCATTAATGTACTGAGAGAAAAAACTGTAAGTAGATTGTCCCAAATGAAAAATATCATTCAATTCCAGTTTTTTTTTTATATTTTTCTTTTATTTTTATCGTACTAATTTCATTTTTTTGGTTTTTAGGGAATTGCTGACGTTATAGGGCTTTACCTAGTGATCCCCCCTTTTGACAAGGAGAATAAGAAGAATATACATACAGGATTATTCTTTGAAGCTTTATCAAAAATGGAAAATTTGAAAATGTTGATAATTGAAGATAGCCTTGGTATATTGACAGAAGGTGCTATGCGGAATTGTTATAATATTTTAAAATTCAATGATAAGTTGCGAGTTCTGGATTGGGGTGGGTATCCTTTTGAATCCTTGCCAGCGAGCTCCCAGCCAGCTGATCTTATTATGCCTGTAACTTGCATCAAAAGTCCATGGAGCGGATATAAGGTAAAATTGTGGATTACATAAGCATTTTTATTTATTTATTCTTTTTCTTAACTACTTTCTTTATGATAGCATTGTCAAAGATTAAAGATCATTAGCTTGAGCGAGTCAAGCCAATTGATTGAGATGACAGATTTAAGTCAATTCCCAAAGCTTGAGATACTTAATCTTTCTTATTGTGAAGGTTTGACAACGGTCCACTCATCCACTGAACTCCATGAATGCCTCAAAGAATTTCGGTTAGAATATTGCAGTAATCTTAAGCAACTCCCAAATAAGATCAGTTTAAAGTCTACAGATTCTTACTGTTTCTCATTGTTTAAAGCTCAAAAGTTTTCCAGATATTTCGGGTGAAATGCCGTCTTTCCACTCTCTTGATATTTCTGGAACTGCTGTTGAAGAGTTCCCATTCTCATATTTGAGATTTCCGTCTTTAAAGGAATTTAGTGCTTGGGAGACCCTCATAAGAGAATTACCCTTTGACATCCTTTTTTCAAAGGAATTGAAAATATTAGTAGTCGTATGTGTTGATTCAAATACTACTACTTGGCACCCTGTTTCATTCTCACCTCTAAGCTCATTAAAAGGCCTACTAAATCCAGCAGCTCCTATTGATCCTGATGGCTTATCTATGTATAGTGGAGAACAAAGTGAAGAATTGTTAGAGGCTCCTTTCTCACGTTTGAGATCTTTATCAGTGGTGGAGATGTCTTATTGCAATCTGGAAGCAATTCCTAAGTCTATTGGTTGTCGGTCCTTAGTTGAAACATTAAAACTTAGTGGGAACAGATTTACAGAATTACCAAATAGCATGTGTGAACTTTTTAAACTCAAATTTCTTTATTTGGATAGTTGTACTTCTCTTCGGGTATTACCAAAACTGCCATTAAGGTTAAAGCTGTTGAGTTTAGAAAATTGTCCATCATTAAAGGGCTTTAATGACATAAGGACTGCCCAAAATTCAGGAGAGATGTTAAGAACTAGTAATCGGTCCTTTGTGGTCACCTATGTCAGTTTTGGTTGCAAACCTCATAAGATCCTATATCCAAGCCGACAAAGTCTTAAGAATGTGAGTTTTTTGCTCTCCTTTTTGATATTTACAAAACAAAGGTTTCTATTAAAAGAAATATAATTAATATTTTCCCTTCTTTGTACAGGGTTTCGATATTCAACCTGAGGTAGCATGTTGCCCCGTGCGAGAACTAGGAGTCCGAGAGCGGTTCATTCACAGAAGCACTTCCAATTCTGGTAAAAAAATTGAGATTGATGTGTATTGGATTTTTCGTTCTCATTTTCTTGGGTTCCGTAACCATTTGTTGGCTTTGTTAGTTGTTTATGAAGTTTGTGGGCATGACAAAAGAGATCGCGAAAAAGGAAAGTTGGATTTAAGTATCGCAGCTTGTGAAGACAGTACTAATCCAGATATTGGAGCAAATGAGGACAGTAACTGTATTTTTCCTGAGTTTGCTTGTGAATTCCAAGTCAATGCACGGAATTGGAAAGATACAATCGTCGTTTCTGTACCTGAACTTGTTCCTGCTGGGTCACATGGACTTTGGCTATTGATGAGGGATCCAGTCTCCATGTATAGACCGGGAATTTACTGCTTGGTTTCAATTACAGCAATCAACGAGAATGTTGTGTTGAAGGAGTGCGGAGCACGTCTGCTAGATATCAATCATCGTTCAGAGTTGTCTCAAGTTGTTAATCAACCTGATTTGGACTTTTTTCTATCTGACTCTTTTGTTAGTCTGAATGTTACCGAGGGAACCACTGGACCAAAAGGCAGAACTGCCCAGTGGGGAACCACTGGACCAAAAGGCAGAACTGCCCAGTGGGATGGCCCCTCAATTACCCTTGTATATCGGTAACATACCACCACGCTCCGCTATCCAGCCTCCCGGCTGGGACCCCACCTGGAACCCCCCGGGCCCGGCCTCACGCCACCTCGGCTGCCCCCCAAGGAAATCCTGCAATGTATCACCAACACCGGGATTAGAACCACGGAACGGGAACCTGCTCCGATACCATTTGTAACCGAGGGAACCACTGGACCAAAAGGCAGAACTGCCCAGTGGGATGGCCCCTCAATTACCCTTGTATATCGGTAACACTGAATGTCTGGACCTAGGACAATTGCTGATCTGAAGAAGTAGACATTATCATGCCGAGTTTGGGGGAGAGTGTTATTCATTGATCTGAATAAAGAAAACACACTCTCGGCCTTGTCTACCTTAACCTAAGGTCTGACATCTTTCCAAATGTTAGAAGCAAGCTATCTGCAAGAAGGATTTGCCATGGAAGTTGACGCACAATCTCAAAATGATATGGAGTTTAACGTGGAAGAAGGCGTACAAGCAGATTTCCCCGTGAAAGCCGGTGCCTTTCCATTCAGCATGCAGAAAGAAGATCTTCACGTTCAGAATCCGAATCCGTCGGTTCATCTCACCTCCTTGATCACACGGAAGATCAAATTCTACGAGGCCCACTGATATTACAATATCTTTCAAGAGTTCGATGAATGCTGTGCAAGTCGCTGAGGTCTTCAACGGTTTCTGCACCACATGCAATGATAGGGAATCTTTTATAGTTTGTTACTTCAGTTTCTGTGTATAAGTAGCTGGGCTTGTGAACGCTTAGAAAGAGTGTAAAGGAACTGTCTCGTGTTGTATCAAAACTTCTCCCTATTTGGTAGTCACCTTCTAAACAATGCTCAGAATTGTGTGCAGGTTGTAACAGGGCCTTTTGGTCCTGTGTTTATGATTTCTGAATTATCTTTGATGTGAAGTGGCGGTTAGTAATACAGCTGCCTCGAACTTTTGTTTGATTTAATATTCTCTAGTGTGTCTTGTTCTTTTCTGGTTTGGTTGGATTACAATCATGTCCATGTTCTGTTTTTCTGCATTAGGTTTTCTGTAGAAACAGAGATAGATTCAGGAGAAGGAAGAAGATGGTAACGATGATATACAGAGAAGGTAAGGTTGTTCAAAGTTTTGTTATCCCTCCACACTTTACAATCCATGGGAGAGCTCTTTTATGCAGTTTAAAGGAACAAATATTTGAGCCTTCTCTACTTTGTACAGAATTCGGTGACTAGGCAGGCTGTTGCGGCGGTGTAGCGTTTCGGGCTTCAATCGGCGATGCAGAAGCTGACCGGCCTTGGATGGAGTTTGACTTTTCTTTGTTGACGTGTACACGGTTGATGATGTCGACTGAGCTAATCCCTATCAAGCCTCCCCCCCACCCCCTCAAAAAAAACAAATCTCTGTAGCTTCCTGCTTTGATTGGTAGAATCAATGCAGTGGTATTGATTAAGATGAGAAAGAATTTAATCAAAATCTTAAAATGTTACCCCGGCTTTCTGTTTTTATTTTATTTTATTGTTATTACTATTTTACTCTTGATTCTAAATACTTTTCTTTTTATTTTTTCAGTATGCATGAGTGGTCAATGGGCCGTCAAGAAACTTTTTACTGGAGAGTGTTCAACCGCATGATGTCTTAGGCACACCACAAATATGGCAGCTTGAGCTTGTTCTATTGAACTTCATAAAGGTTTCTTTTCTGTTCTTATCTTGGTTGTCCTTTATTTTAAGATAATCTGGTTCTTTTTGCTGGTTTTTTTTTTTGTTTTTATTCTTTTTTTTTTTTGCCAAAATTTGAAAAATTTCAATTTGTGCTTGGATGAGATTCTATTAAATCCTATATTTATACATATTTGTAATAATAAACTCATTCATCTACGGTTTCTTTGTTTTTTTTTTTCCTCAAATTTATAATATAGACAAATTCTTATCATTTTCTTTCAATTATTGTGTTCATAGTCCTCATATGAATCATAATTTTTATTTAACTCTTTAAAGACTAACTACTAAAATTTTAATTAAAATTATAGTACATGTTAACGAGAAATAGAAATAGAAATAGATGTTCATAGGTTTATGGGGCTAGTTCGATATTGTTTGTCATGGTCATTCAATTTTTACAACAACTAAATGTGATGCTAACAAAAATAATTTTATGAAAAATTTGATCAATTAAATGTGCCTGTATTATCTTCAAAATAAATTACTTTTTAAGAAAATTTCTTACTTTAATTCTTTAGAAATTGCTACAAAATTCTTGGAAATGTATGATAGTATGTATCAAAATCTTTAAAGTCATCATTAATACTTTCAATAATTGTTTTTAACTACATATGATTTTACTTTTTTCTTTTTTTTAATGAATGTGCCTAAGAAAGTTTAGGTAGCATCTTTTTATTTATTTACTTTTCTTATTTACTTTAACAAAACAAGACTTTCTAGAGAAAATTTGGAAATTTTTAAAAATTTCTTGTTGTAGGTTTAGTTCTAAGTAGAACCTTACTCCCTCAACGTCTTAGTGAATAATTATTAGTTTTCCTATATCCACTTTAATTCCTTTAGTCAATCCCTAACATAATGCTTCTTTGCTATTTCAAGAGAAACCAATCCTCGGTAAAACAAGTCACTAGAAAACAAACATAACCATAAAGCTTACATGTCATTGATCTACTAAGTAATCTTAATGAAGACATTAGCTGTTGAAATGCACTCAAACTCTTAAATTTATGAATTTTTCTGTAGTGGTTGTCTAAATTCTTCAACTTGGATGTAAAAGGCAAAAAGTGTACCAAGTGGATCCTGCATTGTATGGAAACATGCCCGACAAAAACCAACTTGATTCAAGACTAATCCACGGGGCTTTAACTTCTCCCGGATTGGATTCCTCAAGGATGAGCTCATAAAATAAACCATCTTAGGAATATTGTTAAGCAGTTTGATCCGGTATCAAACTAGTCCCTGTTCTCTATAATATAGAATCCCCATTTTCACCTATCAACCATAGGAGAATCCCAACATTCAACACTCATACCAAAGCCGTAAATGTCGCTAGTATTGGGTGCATATACTGTAGGATATGCAAAATGTCGTGCCTTGATAACAAATATTTTCCTTCCAATGATGATAATATGCTCTTTATACAATGTACTAAATACCACATTGCATGTTGCCACTTGGAGAACATTGTCTGTTGTGTCTTGAGGCTTTCAAAGTAGGCCATTACTCTATGTAACGGTCGTGCAAAAATGAGAATGATACTGTTATTATGATATGTGTACCTTCCAATACATAAAAATACTATGATGCGTGTCTTCCTACTGCTGCTAAAATATTGCGTTGCCTGGCTGTGTTGCTGCTACTCTGTTACTCCTCATCAATTTTCGCTTTGCTATTTATATTTAAATGTTTTGTTGCTGTCGCTGTTACTTCCGTCGATTTTTACCTTGCTATTCTTTGCCAAGCTGGCTGGTCAAAACGTAGGGAACAATATGGAGCTCTGCTGTTGCCGGTCAAAACTCAGTTATGTTTTGCTCAGCCTTACTCTTCAAAAATCAGAGTCACAAGCAAGAAACGCCGAAGTTGATTTGCAGATTTTAAATCCAATAAAGAAAGCAGAAAATGCTTCACCATTTTTGGGCGAAAGCGGAGTGCAGCCCAACAGAAAAATCGATTCCCAAAGGATGTACAAGGAAGAGGAGGCAGCATTGCTATATACCTTATTGTTTTTGTATATTAAAATTTGTATTTGTTGATATGAATGTACTTTTTATAATTTTGTTTGGTTGTTTTCTTACATGCAGTATAATTTACTTTCTAGCGACGGGATTACAAATGTCAAATCATGGCTTTTTACAGCTCATAATCTCCCTTATTTATACTATTTCTAAGCACGTACAAGAGAGCGTCTCCTGGTAACTGACTTTCGTCTGTAGGATTCCGTCGTGTGCCGTTGCAACTGGTAGGCTGGTTGTTGAAACGACTAACGTCCTCCTGCCACGCAGCAACTTTCCCGCACGAGACTATCCTACTTTGACTTGAGCTTTAAGACTGCTTACGTGGCTTGACCATGTAACAGATTAATTTAACAAAAACCCAATCTAGCTTTAGCTATTAAGTAGACAAATTAAACATTGTTTTATGTGTGACCAAGTGATATCCAACTTGAATTTATAACAACTAAGACTCAAGATGTTGACATTTTCACTGAATCAACAAACGAACTTGGTATGTGCCACATAAATATATGTTATATTAGCTTTCAAAAGCCATATACGTTCCGTCTACATTGATTGAGGCGGAGCATCAACTCCATCTTTTCTATATGTAGTATTAGCTTTCAAAAAGTAATAGGACCGAAGCTATGGAAAGGTACCACTATGCATTTGAATTTGGTAAGATTTAACATTTATTCAACTTGCGTGTCGGCCAATAAACTGTCATTAAACCAAAAAAGTTCTTTTTTCATCGAAAATGAAATTTCGGTGTCCAAAAAAGAAAATAAGCTTATCTTTACTAAAACTCTTATTTATCAGTAAATCCCTTATTATAGTCCTAAACCTACTCTTAAGTAACAACATGGAATACATTGAGAAGGAAACGAAAAATACCTTTTGGTACTATGATGCTGCTAAATCAGTGGACAAGAGAAAAGGAAAATGGTCTTCTTACAAAATTATAAGGCTATTAACTTTCAGCATGTTGTAGTAGTTTTCTCTTTGAAATGCACACTTTTAATTTGATAATTTTTAATTGATGTGACATTGATGAGTATTAGCTCTACACACCCTAACAAGTTAATATTTGTAAGATTAGAAATTTTAATTTTAGCATCAAACATGCATTTTATTTGCAACTGTAAAAGACAATACACAAAATAATATAAACTCAAATAATTTTAAACAAACAAAAAGAAAATTATGAGACATTGATTAGTTGGACAAAATTACAGGAATCTTGGGACAACATTTCTATTTATGAAGAACTCCTTTAGAGATTATTTTGAAATTCTTGAAAAACTATAAAAAAAAATATTTGTATCAAAATTTTGCTTTGTAAATTGCAAATCCATAAATATAGTGAAAGAGTTCCCTTTGTTTTTTGTATCCCTAAATTTCCTTCTATTGGTCTAAATAGAATTTGGGTTTATGTACCAAAAGATTTTCAACAATGCTAACCATTTATGTGTAGGTGAAGGACTGTTAGACATCTCCCATCATATACCGAAGTAAAAGCTTATTGGCAGTGATAGTGTACCAGTCAAGATTGACACATGGCTGAAGGAGATATTTATCAAGCATTGTTTTGGTCTCACATTTTCTTTTTAAATTTTTCTTTTTGCTATGGATTCTATTCCACACCCTCTCCTATGTGATTATATTTGGTTTGGTTCATCTCCTTAAGACAAAGATAATATTATACATATTGAAGATTGGAATATTTATGTTGAAAAATAGGTTAATATTTGTATTTCTATGTCAAGAAATAAAATTATTTTTTTTGTTTAGGGCTTGCACTTAAGCTGTTGTTTGGATATTAAAATTGACGCTCACCCACATGCATGCATATTTCAATTTTTTCAGTTCTTTTCTTTAATGCAGTGAAATTTTAATTTTAATTTTAATAGATAATAATATTAAAATTTTATTTGATTGTGTACTCTTTATATATGATACCATTCTATTGATTTAATAGATGAAAAGTACAGTTAGACATGTAATTAAACCGTATTAATGATAGAGATGGAGAAAATTATGTACTTATTTGATTAAGAATACATACTCGATAACTTTGTTGGAAATCTTTTTAAGAAGTAACCATAGATGAAGATTATTTTTGAATAAACACTAATGTTTATCCTCCTTGCAAAGACACGTTTAGGAGATATGATGGTTTTACTATCATGATGATGCTGTGCGGAACATCAGTGTTGCCTTTAACATCAGAACGCCGGCCTCGCAAGCAAAGCAACATAAAGAACGTGCTTTTAACGCAAACCACCGGCGAATTCGGCTCTTCTTCAGATTTCCTGCTGGCCAGAGGAAATCTCTGCATGTTCCCCTGAGACCCCGCGTTTCTCCTTCTCTCTCTCACCTGTAATCTGTTTCAGTTTATGCCGTTCTGTTTCCATTGGTAGGTAGCCTTTATATTTGACCCAAAGGCTCTCTTTGTATAATTCCGATGTGTACCAAGTACAGAGCATTCTCTTCAACACTGTTCTCTCTTCTTTCTCTCATGTTTTTTTTATTAAAGACGTGCTCTGTTTTTCACATACCTGTTATGAGGTGTCCCTAAGATCTTGAGATGAATGTAATGGTTCTATGTACTTTTTTCTTTATTAAGTGGTTATAATAACTTACTTGGTCTGATTAGGTAGTGAGAATTGGTGGATTTTTCACAGGTGGTGCTATTACACATGCAACCATTGTTATGGTAAGATTAGTTACTTATAACAATTTTGAGGGAAGGAAGATTAATTAATTAAGTTGTTATAATAATTTTGAATCAATGAGCAGTATTTAAAAAGAATTTTATTTTTCATAAACAGCACGGAAGGCATCATTTTGAGAAAAGGAAAATGAGTAATAACTACAAGGAGAATAATAAATTAAAAATTATTCTAATCACTATTATTCGGTTGTTTTGTTCTTTTAATATGGATAAAAATGTGTTATCCATGTGTTTTAGTATAATGGTAGAGTTGGTGGAACTTCTATGGAAGTAATAATACACAATTCATTCATATTTCTTTTGTTTGAAAATCTTCGTAGCATTTTGGAAGTTCTTTATTCATAAAAATTATTTTTTGTTAACACCTATGAAGTTTTCAATCATTAAAAGTTGTCCAAAATGGATTGAAAATATTAAATAGAATCTTTCATGAACAAAATACCATCCTAAAAAGCGTATTTGGCATAGCATTTAGGGTTATATAAAAGTTATTTTGGCATGACTATAACTTGCTTATACAAAATGATTATATATACAAAGAAGCACTTTTGCATTTCATTCCCTAACCCTCACTTTCGATACAACCATGATGTAAACCAAACTTGCTTCTGCTCAGGCTGCTCACTTTTCCACAAAGTGAAAACTTACTTTTAATTGCTTGCATACAACAGCCACACAAGTTCCTAACCCTAAATGCTAAACAATCTTAAAGTCCTAAAACCTAGATAACAGTAGGCAATGGAATGCCTAGTTCCATGTAACTATAGTACCATGTGAACATTTATATCACGGAATTTTTAATATAATGGAGATATTTTTATGGTAAATAACATTATTGTTTGCCTAAATAACTCCTATATAAACAAAAACACTTGGAACGGAAGGTAGTGGTGACTCCTTAAAAGAGAGGGATTATGCCTTTTGAAGGCCAAACATTTTTTGTTACTCTTTCTTTTTAGACATTAGTAAAATAATCATTATCTCAAACCCAATACAAGTCACCGTTTTCAATGACTTTATATGTTCTTCAGAGTAGTGTTATCATCATAGTTGGAGGGACAAATACATAAATCTAGCCAAGGTTTGATTGTCGAAAAACCTCAAATGGATGAGATATCTAAAGATATTTTCAATAATTGCTTCGAAGCTAAATGTTTTATAGAACCAAAACATTAACCTTATAACCCAAATTTTAGTGGCTTAAATATCTAAATTGACTAATGAGCTCAAAGTCAGATTGTTTTGGTGGGCTTAGAGCCCCAACGATTTTGGGCTTTCAATCTTAATAATCTGAATCGTACACCCAATAATTCGGGCCTCACAGCCCAACAATTCTGGCACACAAGCTCAATAATACCCGGTTTGTAGGTCTGACAATCTTTGATTAGCAGGCCCATAATTTTGAGCATGAAAACCAATTCGTTACTTCCAGCTGAACCTCATTTCTTCATTGAACATCACTCTTTCTCGATTGTGCCCATTCACTTTAACTGACTCGCACCTCTTTTTAATCCATGCCCGTATCGTCTCCAAAATGGGTCATACTAGCCCAAAGAGTCCATTGTTTCTCCATTTCTGGTGGAGCAAGGTTCCCTTGCACGACTTCATACAACCAGGATGCCTTCCCTGTTCTCCGGCTGCGTGGATGACGTGGGATGCTACAATTTTGGAGGCGTGGCTTTCTTCCCCCCTGTCTTGGGGCGGCGGGTCTCCTTCACGGTAGGAACTGACGAAGGTAGGCCGTTGCTCCACGGCCAGATCCGGGTCATTGTAAATGGGCGGGTATTGGCCGCCCATCCTCTTCACAGGTTGTCCCTCCTGTGATATAAGGTCAAAATTAAGATAAGGGTACGATAGTAATTTAATAAATAAAGCTACAATAATAATTTTATAATTAGTGTTTGTTCTAAGTTACTTATAACAACTTTGTAAGTACCAAAAAGAAGAAATAAGTATGAGATGTTGAAAAAATTTCTCGCATTGTTTTCAAATACATAAAAACTTATAATAAAAAAATAAATTATTACATCCATAGATGCATGATTGATGTTATTCAAAGTACATAAAATGATATTTAATAAAGATAAATATTTGTTTACTACAAAATAAACAACAATACACGGTAATTGTAACTTCTTTTCCCTTTTAATTCTAATGATATTGTTCATAAAAATGGCACCTAGATTTATCTTCAGTTAATAGTTACACATCATTATATACACAAAATAACAAGTTAAACAAAAATTTAAACATGTATAAAAACCACAAAATTTATGTCATGGAATTTATACAAATGTTTGTGAATCACCCACTCAATGTTTCAAACACAAAGCCCCTTCAAGGAGCCACTACCCAATTATGTTGAAGTCCTATCAAGCTATGTATCCTCTTTTATTCATAAGTACTTGAAAACAAATTAGTTTAAATTTGGTCTTCTAGTAAGAAATCCTTGATGTAAAAACATATTTTGCATATGTTGTTTCTTTTGATTAAAGAACTATAATTGTTGATACCATAGACATAAGAATAACTTGAACAAAGTAATGCAAACATAACATGAAAAATAAGTTGATTGGGATAGTTCCATTGGCTAGGTAGGCTTTGGTGTACAACAAAATGACTGGCTTTTCTCTTGACTTCATTATTTGTTTGTAATTCTCTTTGAAATGCTGTTCTTGCCAATAGAATCTTTTTCTTTTTGGTTCATTTTTCAGAATCTTATGGAGTAAAGTTCCATCAAAATTGTACAAAAACTTGTTTCTTGTGTTAGCTTTTGTCCTTGTACATATTATGTACAAGCTTATAAAATTAACGGACTTGAAATATTTGAACTTGTTGAAAATATTGAAATTAATCATCTTAAAAATCCATCTCAAAAAATCCATAAATCTAGTAAGGAATAAGATTATGTTTCAAAGAACAACACATGGAAGGAGTTCTACAAAAATGTAAAAGATGGAAAAGAGGGAAGAAAGGTAATCACTTTGTTCCATAAAAGTTTTGTGCCCAAACTCAGTACATATGATGAACCATATTTTACTCTACATTTAGTAGATTGACCAACATCAAACCATTGTTGAACCTACAAGGCATCATATCATTCATTTTCTAAGAATTTTGATAGACAAATACTTGTATTTTCATATTACCAAAATGTTGCTTTGGTTGTAATTATTCTTGATTCCACCACTTTCACATTTATAAAAGGATCTTCTTGATATTTCATTATGTTGAGTGTCATGGGCCTTGTGGCTCTGACGTTGCCAATGCAAATATGGGGCACTGGCTGATCCTACGTTCTTAACATATTTCCGTCCAAAATTGAATAGAGACCACCTCATCCCTAGTGAAATGAGTATATAGGTGTATTGAGCACTAAAAAGAGACAAAGAAAGTTTGGAACAAGACAACCCATGTATTGATAAATCTTTTGAATTGAGTCTTGTCACAACATTCAGATTTTTGCTAATTTAATTTTTTTTTTATCAGCCAATAATTGAAGATTTGACTCACAATGGCTGAAAAGCAAGCCCATTGTGATGTCTTAGTTTTACTAAGAGGGAAGCAAAAAACTAGAGAGAAAGAAAAGAAGCTTGCTATTGTAAAAATTGTCTTAATGTTATCACTGAGTAGAACAAATCCTGTATTATTGTTTAAATTCAATTGTAAATCAATAAGGAGATGAATCATAGGGACTAGCACTAGTAAACAATTCTAACGTGGCTTGTGAATTTTCTATCCCGTAGTAGTTCCTTACCAGTTTCTCCTTCATGTAATCAACATGGTAACTATAAAGAAATATCCGCCTTTACTTCATTTTTAAGCATTCATAATTCATTACTACATTGGCATTAATTCTTTTTCTCAATTGCACGATACAAGTTTATATCACAACTGAGAAAGAGAAAAATTACACTAAGCAAAATAAAAAGAGGACAAAAAAGGTGCAATCAACCATGTCAATAACAAAGTAAAAGTGTGCTTGCAAAACTATGGGGATAAAGCATAATCTCACAATCAATGACAATGTCTTAGCTCCACCATGGAGACAAATATGAAAAAACACAGTTTTTTGGCCTCCTTTTTATTTAGAACTCAAATGAAAATGCATTAGGGAAATGATCACCATTTTCGTTTACTTACGATAAGTCAAAAAAGGAGAGCCACCAAAGTGATAGAAGTAACAAACAACAAGACATTAGGTTATTCTATGATTCTTTTGCCCTTGCCTTTAAGCCTCGAATCAAGGGATGCTCTTGATCTTTCAAGGCTAGAGTCTTCATTAGATTTGTTGCTTGAGCTGGAGTTTCCTTTGTCCTCATAATGGGTTGGCTTAACTGTCCCCTCTGCTCGATGAAGAACATCTTGGATTTCAATCAAGGCATCCTCACAATGTCTAATTGTTTTCTTCCACTCTTTCTTGTCATTGTGGTACAGAAAGCGGAATCCACACTTTTGCACAATCAAGCCTGGGTAATTGGCTACAATTGAAGCCTCAATGCGGCTGCTCTGATTCAACCAGTTTGAAAACCAATCATGCGGTATATAGGACAACCAAATGAATCCATCTAG
This sequence comes from Casuarina glauca, assembly GCA_028551395.1. NCBI lineage: Eukaryota > Viridiplantae > Streptophyta > Magnoliopsida > Fagales > Casuarinaceae > Casuarina > Casuarina glauca. The sequence goes on from CM052349.1 coordinate 27,483,961, forward strand.
TTGTAACAACAAGAGATCCTCTTTACTGAAGAAATGGGTATGGGAAGGTTCAATTCCTTCCAAGTGACAAAAAAAGAGGTAAGGAGATTGTGAATCGAGATTGTTAACCATGTTCATCGAATGCTTTTGGACTGAGAAATAAACGCAAAGAGCAAACCCCATCCAAGTATGATCACTGGGCAAATTTGGAGGTGGAGTGATTGTCACAGTAGGCACATCACTCTGATGGTTAAACCAGTCTAGAATTTCAGTTTGAGGAAAACAAGAAGTGTAGACAGGGCATTGATCACAATCCTGTAATATAGAATTTGTTTGGGTAATTAGTAAAAGTGAGAGAATGAGAGAGAAAATAGTTGTGATTTGCAAAATGAAATACCTGTAGATTCTTAAGTACTGGCACCTCCTTTTGGCCATATTCATCTAGGAGAGCCCCTGGTTGACTGATGAGATGTTGAGATGCATAAAACACAATGCCACCGTGTATTACTTTCTCCAACTCCTCCTCATCATGCACATGGAAGAATCTAAGACCACATTTCTCCACCGTTAAATCTGGCCAATTGCTACAGAAAGTAGCTTGTAGGCAACTACATTGATTCAACCAATCTGGAAATGACCCAAGTGGGATATATGACAGCCAAAGAAATCCGTCTGGTGTACATAACCAATTCGAATCTTCTGCACTGATGCCATGAAGATGGCATTCTGGCTCTGTTCCAGCTACATTGCTTTCAAAAACACAAAGAAGTTGGGGAGAAATGGTGGAAAACTTTTCGAGGGTTGCACTTTGATGCTCATGAATGGTAAAGTAAGCACATAGTAAAAGTCCCATCGTACCAGGAACACTATGATCGTGGGGTACAATAATTGTCAGTGATGCCCCATTACTCCAGTGGCTAAACCAATCACGGACCGCTCTTGGACGAAAACACAAATTGAATACACAGCATCGATCAAAGTCCTGTACAATGAACATATAGGAGGTGTAATGTAAATTAGTCTAGGATAGAGACAAAGAAAGGGAGGGGTTTATAGTGTTTTGAAGCATAGCATACATGCTCATGATTTCTTACCGATAGTTTAATGCGGACTCGAGCATTAGGTCTTCCGAATGATGCAAATTTGCAGGTATCAGAGCCCACCACATTCTGTGGGTATTCGTGGTTTAGTTTTTCTGGACAAGCCAATAGTTCCTTAATGTAGTTGTCATGTTCGTTAATCAAGGTGTTGCAGTGCCTTAGTTTTTGCTGAAATTGTAGCTGATTATGCCGATCCAAGAAACAAATTCCACAATTTTGCACTGTTAGATTCGGCATTTCACTTACAAATGAGGCTTCAATCTGGCTGCACCATCGTAACGTACTCTTAAATATCTCACCTGGTACGTAGGATATCCAGATGAAATGACCTAAGTTAGATAACCACACGAGCTCAACTTTACTGGTGTAACAAGCTAGGATTTCATCATCAAAACCAGATCCACTCATTCCAAATTGACAGTATACGAAGTGCTTTGTTTCTGAAACCCATCTCTTCATGAGGGTCTCTGGATCTCCTTCCACTGAGAAACAAGCATATTGAGCCAATCCAAGCCAATTATTATCGGCGTACAAATTTATCGGAATATCAATGGTCACTGTGTGCCCAGAACTCCCATGACTGAACCACTCTTGAGTTATTTTACTTGGAGGGAAGCAAAAATTATAATAGAAAGATGGATGGAAATCCTGTAAGAAAAGCAAAAAATACTGTTCAGTCTGAAAGGGAAAAAGCCTATGAGCGAGAAATCACTGTGAGGGTGTGGAGTGTCAAAAATCTTACTAGGGAGCCCGTTTGGAAGAAGTGTTTGTGAAAGTTTAAATCATCGTAAGAATACTCCGGGCGTCCTCTTGCCTCCTCCACATACAAGGGCAACTGTTGAACTTCTGGGTCCTCACAAGAGTTGTTACTTCCACCAAGTGAACCACGATATAAGGGCAATAAGTCAGAGACTGCGACGTCCTTGGTAGACCCACGGATGTCCTTCAAGTATCTAATATATGACTTTACAAGTTCTACAAGTGCATGATTAAAGTCTTCCATATCTTGCTGGTATACAAGACGGACACCACACTTCTGCGGCGATACATCTGGACTATTACTGAGAAATGAGAAGACAGCCCAATGGCTTTGACTCCAGTGGTGAGTAAGCAATCCACGCGATATGAACAACACCCAAATGAACGATCGTTGGCATAACGAAACCAAGACTTCGTCTTCAGTGATGCTGCTCCCACATAGTGTGGAAACAAGGTCAGTTTGTAAATGACATGTGAAGTAGTGAGCAACTTTCTCATTGAGATTGTAACGAACGGCCGTTGGATGCTTGTGAAATGAGAAAACAGCATATACAGCGAATCCCTTCCAATCAGGATTGTTATACATATTGGGGGGAAGTGAGATTCTCACTGAAGGGGAATCACTCTGACAACAAAACCACTGGGGGCTACCACTGCCCCCGCAGAACCATTCCGGGATTTCACTCTGAGGAAAACAATGACTGAAATCTCTGGTGCCATTTTTGTGGCGGTTCTGGAAAAAATGTAGAAATACATGTAATCCAAGCACTTATAATTTAAGAAAGTTAATTTCTTCTTTCAAAACTGGTTTGAAAGAGAAGGAAACAACTTCATAGGTAAGGAATACAACATATAATGCATAAGCAATAAAATCATCCTAATCAAGAGTAACAGTTTATTAAGTTTTATATGTCTTATTATCATGCAGTTACGATACCATACAGGAAGTAGAAAGGAAATTGCAACTTAACCTCAGTTTTGGAGTCGAAAAAATAGTTGGGAGTTCAATCCTATAAGTGGGTTGGGGAAGAAAGCTAAGATAAAGAAGATACTGCAAAAGGAGCCATTGTGATGTAACCAAAACCCCATCAGTGTAGAGAAGATTATGAATTCCATTTGTATGAACTTTTAGGTCCTTTGGGCCTTATCATACATGGTATTAAAGGTCCATGCCAGAATATCTCTTTATACGTGTGTGTGTGTGTGTGAGAGAGAGAGAGAGAGAGAGACCTGAAGATACGCCGTCACCTCATCTTCAGGGATGCTTATTCCACCTTGCCCATTCCAAAATGGTATGCCTAAATAAATAGATCTTGAATTGCCTTTCGCCATTGCTTCATTTTTGCTACTTTCTAGAAGCCTTGACATGGATTGAGGATTCCTATCAAGTGTCAATGGATATGTTTTCTTCAATTTGCTGAGAAATAATAGATTTGTGATGCACTCTGGTATGATAATAAAAGTTATTTCCTACGAATAGTTACCTTTGATCTGAGAAAAAGCAGCCCGAATGTTTTCCGTGTTTGCAGCCTTGGGACATTGAAATTTGACCTAAAAGATTTCCGAAATAGTGTTCATGATACAGATCTGGGCTCTCTGAGATGCACTCGACCAATACTTTCACAAACTCTCCAATATCATGCTCATATACAAGATTGATTCCACACATTTCAACCTCCACGCTTGGGCTCTCGCTTTCAAATGAAGCCCAAATCTCACTACATTGATTCAGTTGAAGTAGAACCCGTGGTATATAAAATACCAAAGTCGTTTGTTCTCCTTAAAAATGTCTCTGGAAAGTGGAAAGCTTAGTAAACGACCAGAGGGAGCTCCATCACCAGCAGATAGACCACAAAATATTAAACGAAGCTTGGAATCCAGACTTGGATCAACTGGATTCTTGTTGACAGTATAGAAAGCACAAACCGCGAATCCCATCCATTTCGGATTATTATGCAGATTTGGAGGCAGCGGCATTCTTATGTTGGAGTAAAAGTTCTGATAACTAAACCAGCTGGGAATCCAAATCCCAGGGAAGATGTAATCATACCAGTGATTTTTTGCATAGCTTCCCTGTAAAATACAAAAATAGAAATATATGGTGTTGAGTGAATGAGAGAATTAGAAGCAGGAATTAAGGCCTTTGAGTTAAGAGAAATCGGAGGAGACCTGATACAATATTGACAGTAACGCCAAAAGGTCTTCTTTTAGCCTTGCGTTCAAGTTGCTTTTGGCTATGGACTTACTGGTTTCCGCCTCATCAACATAGCATCGCCCAACCGAGGTAGGATCAAAAATGGAATTTTCAGGATACTGAGGTAGGTCAACTTGGCTCCGAAAATGTTCCTGGCTTAGACTTTGGACGAACTTTTCCACATCTCCATTGTATAGTAGACGTGCATCAAATACCTTAATCTCAACACCTGGGCTAGTGATTCTAATTGAAGGGCTAATGTAGTTTCGTTCATCTAAATGGTACATGAACCTCTTATCCGATATATATAGCCAGAGTCCAAATGAACCCGAGGAGAGTTTGTCTTTTGGGATGTTAAATCCCAGAGGAGAATCAACAAAACCTCCATCTATGTCCAAGCGACATTTGAACTCATAAAAATTGCTTGAAGTCTCGCCAGAAGGAACGATGTCGGAGTTCTTGTCGACTGAAAAAACAGTACACAACGCAATTCCTCTCCAGTTGCTATCTTTATAAAGTTCAGGGGGTAGCTGGATTACTACAGGGGACCCTGGCTTCCGATCCCCGAACCACTTTGGAATTCCCGTTTGTGGGAGAATACTATAAAAAATTTCGCTCTGACCAATTTGCTTCTGCAAAATATTACCCAAAAAAAAAAAAAAAATGCAAACGAATGTTAGTTTATTTTTGTATGTGAATGTAGTTCACAGAGAGAGAGAGAGAGAGAGAGAGAGAGAACCTCCATGTATCTTTGCCACAATGGTTGGAAATGTTTCGCTTGCAAACAGAGCACGTTTTCTTTTCCTTCATCGTCAGTCATGCTGAGGCAGTCAATAAAAGTGAATCCTGCTTCGCCCGATGTCCACACTATCATCTGATTTGAACAATTTTCTAGAGAATTACAGTCTCGAGCCAGTACAAATTCTATACTTAATGGAAGATTTGGCAATGATTTAAGCCTGCAACAACTTTCTAAGTAAAGATGTGTAAGCTTAGGAAGCTGAGAAAAACTATTAGGCAGGCTTGTGAAATTGTTTCTGCTCAAATTTAGAGACTGCAGTGAAGATAAGCAACTGAGGTCATTAGGAAGTGCTCCGTCCTCCAGATCACAGCCACATAGATTTAGAGATACCAACGAGCTTAAACCTGATAAAGACTCGATCACCAACAGATTGCGCTGTGGTTCAAGATATTCAGCACCGAGGAAACAATTGCATACAAGAAGTGCAATGGGAGCAATTGACGATAACATACGGGAACAGCCCACAGACTGGCATGTTTTAGGCTGTTGAACCTTGAATTCTGATAACTGGAGAGTCTTGAGTGATGTCAATTTACAAATGACATTTGAAAAGCTCAAGAAGTTTTTGCAATCTTGAAGATTCAATAAAGTGAGACCAGTGAGATGCTCAATTGATGATGGTAGCTCCTCTATTGCAGTTCTGTCAAGATAAAGTTCTGAAAGATGTGTCATATCTTGCCCAATCTCTGAAAATATTTTGAGTCTAGAACAACCAGATAAGATAAAAGTTTCGAGAGATTTTATGTTGATCTTGTCCGGAAGGCAACTGAGACTTGTGCAATCTTTCAGATCCAATAGAAGAAGGTTTTGGTGATCACCAATAGTTTCATGAATCTCACACAATCTTGCACAACCTCGCAAAATTAGCTTCTTCAAATTTGGAAGTCCACTAAACTCAGGAGTCTTCATCAAGTATTTTGAGTCACTAAAGTCAAGAAGTTTCAGCTTATCCAAGTTCTGTGGTAAAATAAAAAATAAATAAATAAAAACTTGAACACTTCAGAACTTAATGTGAGAATAAAATAAAAGTTTTGGGATAAGTAAGAATTTTACATTGAATTTCTTGGACAGCTCCTTGATACAACTGCTATGCATGATGAGTTCAACAAGTTTCTCAGGTTTAAAAGTCTTTGGAAGTGATTTCAAAGGATAATGATGCCACTCCATCAAATGTAACTCACTAGGAAGATGATTAAGGCCTTGAGGAAGTTGCACATTGCAGACTTTAAGTAGCCTTAGATTTTTCATCATGGAGAAGGTTTTGACATTCAAGCTTACTTCTTCATGCGGAAGTGAATTTAGCATGATGCCTTCAACTAAACTTGTTCCCTAATAACCATAAACAGTGAAATTAGTATTAGAGGAAAAAAAACAATTTCAAGAATCATACCACTATATACTATGATACATACCGTGTTGTCCTTTAGTATTGTAGAAAACTCCTCCCAATCCAACAATCTAATGGGTTTAGGCCTTGACCACTTGTGTTCCTCAACAATTTGCCTACCGATTTGTTGACCAAATTCTTGTAGTGAATTATGCATCCACAATTTTCCTCCAAAATTGGTAATAAGAGATTTTTTAATGAGGTCATCTATGTGATAACCTTTGATTCCATGAGAACCCACTAGTATATCTTCTACTCGGTCTCTGCTCACCCCATTGAAGAAGTATGCAATATCTAAAAATAGTTCTTTTTGGGGCCACATCAGTCCATGGTAGCTCATTTCAAGTGTGCCCTTAATTTTGTTGTCGGGATTTTTTCTCAAGTCTTCTAGTTTTTCTTTCCACAATTGTGTGTTCTCATTAGACAAATCGGAACCCAGAATTTTAAGAGATAGAGGATGGCCATCAGCATAACATAAAAAATCTTTGTATACATCCTCTGCTAGAAACTTTTCTTGACCGGTTCCACAGAAGACTTGCCGACTAAAGAGCTGAAGAGCTTCAGTGGTATTTAGCTTTTTCACCTTGTATATGTTTTCCTTTTTGCACTTGGTCAACAACAAATTTTCATCTTCTGTAGTAAGTATAATTCTACTCCCTGGGCCAAACCAATCACGTTCCCTTGCTAATTTGTCCCACTTTTCCCTCTCCACATCATCAAGGACAATGAGAACCTTTGTGGTACGTAGTCTACTGCCAATAATGTCGATTGCTTTAGCCTCAGTCAATCCTTTTATTTCTGTTCTCAAAAGGTCACCAAGGAGTTGGCTGTGTAACTCGTCTATATCACGCTTTTTAACATTTGGTAGAAAGCTACTAGCTTCAAATGAACCATGGATCTTTTCAAAAGTAACTTGTGCAAGAGTTGTCTTACCGATTCCACTTATACCTGATATCCCGATAAAGCAAACATCCTTCGTTGCCTTATCTATACAGTGTTTCAGTTGCTGATATCGGTCAACTATTCCAACGAAATCCTTCTCGAAAGCACTTTCACGTGTAGTGCTCAAGTAATCAAATATTTTATCAACCAACTCCTTAATGAACTGACCCTCATACCTGAAAGAAAAAATGAGAACATTTTGGTGAGACAACTTACAGAATAAAAGAAGTTATGCAAGTATGGTTTTCTTTTCTTCGAGTAGCCAAGCATGAATCTAGTGTCCGCTGTTGTAGCTACTTCAAGTTTAATTCTATGCTACTTTTTCTTAATTCAATTAAATTGGTAGACAATTATTAATCATGAAGTCAAAATTAGGAATAAGAGCAAAATGATCATTTATACTAGTAACTGCTAATTCATTTGTTTTCAATATTTTTAGGTATTTTAGGATAACCAATAAATATACGCTCTAAAAGCCTAGGATATGTTGAGAGAGAAAAATAGTGAGCCTCAATCATTAGAAATAACTCAGGTATGTAATCTTAATAATAAAAAAAAAGAATAACAAACATTGACATTGTGAAGACTAACTTGATGCTTTACGAATATAGTTATAGTTTATATCAAATTGTGTAAATCTTGGTATATTTTGTACTTACTTGTATACATATTTGTAGCTTATATCAAACTCCTAACAACTTATAAAATTATTGAACTGATGTCAATAATCCAGTTCAATAATTAAGTGATAGAGTTATTGATTTCCAACATTGTAATCTTCAATTTGACCCCCCTTATACCAAATTGCGTAAAAAAAAATAAAAATAAAATTGAAATTGTGAATTAAGTTTCCAAAAATTAGGTTACTTTTGGGTTTGTTAGTCAAGTTGTTATTTCCATAAGTTGAGAGCTCAAACAAGAAATTGAATGCTTTGGCTTAGGGTTTAAGGCTCCGATTTTTTCAAACTTTCACGAGATTAGTTGAATTTGAGGCGGGTAACCTTTTACTCCTCAAGTAGGAATATATATCTAGTGCTTTTTTTTTTGAACTCCTCGTTGAATCATGCTTTGCAGTAAAAAAGTATACCATACAAATACCTAATACGCGTCTTTTTTGCTGTCAGAATAGAAGCAATTATCGAAAGCAAAAAAAAAATCGAAACAATGTTTACCTATTCTGTAAATCGTATCCGGCAAGTGAGGCAACATCTCTCAGTGCATCTCTCCACCTTTGCACCTTCGGTTTGTCTTCCTCCAGACGTTTCTCATGATTAGCAAAGGCAACCGCAAAAGTCCCCTTTTGATGTCGCACATCACGAGGTTCAACGTGGTAGAAAATGGGAAAAACTCTCATCCCTCTCTCCTTCATGCATTCAACAATCAGCGCGAGTTCTTCCAAGCACCATGTGGAAGACGCATAGTTTTGTGACAGAACGGCCACGGCTACCCTCGATGTCTTGATCGCATTCATGAGCTCAGTCGAAATGGGTTTTCCTTGCTCAAGATTTGGGTCATCTCTAAAGGTGTCAATCCCTTTCCTACGCAAAGCTTCATAGAGATGGTCAGTAAACTTTCTACGGGTGTCTTCGCCCCTGAAACTAATGAAAACTTCATGCTTATACCCCATAGAAGAAGAAGACGAAGGATCATACTGAACGATGCTGGTGGAGGCCATTGCATACTTTCCTTCAATCTAGTCAAGGGTGAAGATCATATGCATAAGATGCCACGCCCTAGGTAATGAAAGAGATGAATTGGTTTCCAAAGAACCAGAAATTTCGTGAGAACTTGATGAATTGAGCTTTTCAAGGATGGCAATGTCGCGTGCGTGAGTTCGAATGCTTAACTCTAGCCTGTTTTATCGTTGGTTTAGGCGGTAGCTGTCTTCCAGGAAAGAGGGTGGGGAATGTAAAAGAGCTTCCGAATGATAAGCATTTGTGTATGAGGACAAGTTTTCCTGGTACGAAACGAATTACATTCTTATTGCAGAATAGGGAGGAAGAAAAAGCTCAATAAAAACACTTACATATAATTGAAAACTTGATGGCTATGAACGAAAAAATGATCATTCTCATCCAATTAATTCGAGGATTGTGGGTACATTAATTGTCATTGGCGGTCCATCGCCATAGTGAAGAGAAGCAACACTGCTACGGGCCCCACAAGAAAGAACTCTTTAGAGAATGGCGCGAAAGAGAGAAAAAATCTGCTGTCCATCGAATTGTCTAGAAAGCTGGAGGAAATATAAAAAATTGGTGAAACCAACTTACGAAGTCGGAAAGCTGGAGGAAATATAAAAAATTGGTGAAACCAACTTACGAAGTCGGTTAGGAACTCTATAAAGGGGTGGCTCCACCTCACAGTAAGTGCGTCCAAAAAGAGTGTGTCCAAAAGTGTGTCAGAAAAGGTCTCTAAAAGTGTGTCCAATAAGTGAGAAGTGCAGAGAAAAGTTAAAAAAGGAAAGGTGTTAGACGTGTAAAGTAGGAAAGAGAAAGTAAGGTAAGCATCTTTCTCATTGACCTTGTAAAGAGTTTGTTTTTGCATAAATAAAAAGTCTTGTACTTTTGTCCTCCGTTTGTGTGCAATTCTTGGGTCCACTTAAGCTTCTACAAGTGGTCTCGTAGCCCTAGGTCTTGAAGTTTTGCAAAAATATTAAGTAATAAGAACAAGCCATTACTTTGTCGAAGCAAAGTCAAACTTGTCCATCATGAACAGCAAGTTGCTGTGAAGCTGATTAGTCCAAGACTAAGCTTCTTGGTGTGAAAGATCAAGGAAGTACAACACAGTCATAATGACGAACTTTGCAAGTACAATTGAGGACTAGAGAAGCTTAACAACTACAACTATAATTACTGGAGCACGTGCATGAAGTCATATCTACAAGGCCAAGATTTATGGGATGTCACAAATGGGAGTAAAGCTACTCCACCAAAGAAAGAAAAAGAAAAGAAAAAATGGGATGTCAAGACTGGTAAGGCTCTTTACGCTTTAAAGATTATTATTGATAAAGAGCTTTTGGAGCGCATTAGAAATGCTGAGACTCCAAAAGAAGCGTGGGATATCTTGGCAAAGCTATTTTCCAAAACAAATGAAGCTAGGCTTCAAAAGTTGGAACATAAGCTTGCATTAATTAACCAAGGATCCATGACAATTAGTTAATATTTTACTAAAGTTAAAAGTACTTGTGACAAAATATCCCAACTTGATAAAGAATCAACAATAAGTGAAGCACGATTAAGATGGATTTTTATAAAGGGTTTAAAACCCGAATAGCAAGGGCTTATGATAGCTATAAGAAGATGGTCTACTCAACCATCACTCGTAGAATTGGAAAATTTGTTGGCGAACCAGGAAGCCCTAAGCAAGCCAGAGACAAGTACTTCACAAAAAGAGACAGAAGAGGCACTTCTCACTCAGAAGGGAAGACCTAATGGATGGTCAAAGAAGCAAAATTCTCCCAACACTCACTAACAGAGGAGAAGTACTCAGCAAGAGGGAGCTTCACAAGGCCAACCTCATAATAACTCTCCTCAACAACGTGATAGTAATCGACGAACGGGGGAATGTTACAACTATGGCAAAAAGGGACACTTTGCATGAGATTGTTGGTTTAGGAAGAACAAGCAAACTCAAAGTAATTCAACAATGTCAGCCACAAATGAAGGAGGCAACGACGAAGAAGGATGGAGTGCTAAAGCATCATGCTTAACAATTGAACCAGCAAAGGCTTGCATATCAAACCTTGCTACTGTAGATTATGATCGAGATTGGATCATGGATTTGGGTTGTGCTAATCATATGACAGGATGCAAAGAGAAGCTCCAAAGCATGGAAGAGTACAAAGGCAAGAAGGTGGTGGTGACAATGAACAATGCAAAGCTTCCCATTATGCATATGGGAAAAGAAATGTGCATTCCATGCTTCAGCCCACAAAAAGCCCAGCTAGAAAATGTCTACCTAGTCCCAGGTATGAAGAAGAATTTACTATCTATATTTCAGATTACTAAATCTAGAAATTATGTGGTATTTGGTCTAGAAGATGTTGTAGTATGTCGAAAGATAAAAATTTTGGATGAGCCGATTATGAAAGGGAAAAAGGTAAACTCTATCTACATAATGACTGCAAAAATAGCTTACATAGAAAAGACAAGGAAAAGTGAAACTGTAGATTTATGGCATGCTCGACTCACACATCTCGAGTATAGCAAGTTGAAGAAAATGACTGAGAAGTTAATGTTGAATGGTCTCTCTCAGTTGGAAGTATGAGTAAAAACAATTTATGCTAGATGTTAGTTTGGCAAAGCACATCAACTACCATATACCAAGTCCAAGTATCAAACCAAACAACCGTTGGAGCTTGTCCACTCCGATGTATTTGGAAAAGTCCAGCAAGCATCGGTTAAAGGCATGCAGTACATGGTGACTTTTATTGAGGACTTCTCAAGGTACGTATGGGTATACTTTATGAAGGAAAAGTCTGAAGTACTTTTCAAATTTATTGAATTTAAGGACAAGATAGAAAAGAGATGGGTATAAGATCAAGTGCTTATGCACTGACAATGGAGGAGAATACACATCAGAAGAATTTTATCAATATTTAAAGGAGCATGGAATTCATCGGTAGCTGACGTGTGTAAACACCTCATAACAAAATGGGGTGGCAGAAAGAAAAAATCGACATCTTGCAGAAACATGCAAGAGTATGCTACATGCCAAGAAAGTACCATAAAAGTTTTGGGCTAAAGGCATGAGAACAGTAACTCACATCATTAATCATCTACCACAAGCAAGGCTCAAGTTCATATCACCATATGAGAAGTTGAGAAACTGTTGCCTTACCGTAAGTTACTTTCGCGTTTTTGGTTGTGTTTACTATGTATTTGTGCCTAACCATTCGTGTAGTAAGTTCGATAAAAAGGCGATCCATTGCATATTCGTGGGCTATGATGATGAAAGAAAAGGATGGAAGTGTTATGACCCAAACACCAATCGGTGTTACACATCACGAAATGTGGTGTTTAATGAAGCATCTTTTTGGTGGTTGTCCGAGAGAATAGTATTGCCAGATTCCAATAGCCTTGAAAAGATGTTGAAGGAAAAGATGAATGATGAAGATCACAAAGAATCCCAACGAAATGAAGATGAGGAGTCTCAGCATAATGAAGATGAAAAGTCTCGTTCTAGTCCATCATCCAAGAGATCATCAAGTCCATTGAAAACAGGTGTTCGCCAAACAAAAGTGCAAGAAGAAGATCGCCCAAATCAAATGGAGGAACCTGAAGAAGAACCCAAAAAAGAACCACGAAGGTCCACCAGGGCGAAGCGTCCTAATCTAAGGTACCTTGATGCTGATCTAGCAATGGAGGCAAGTGACTCTGAGCCAATCTCTTATGAAGAAGCCTACAAAGATGAAAGATGGCGAAAGGCAATGGAGGAAGAGATTAAAGCTCTAAAACAAAATCAGACTTAGGAGCTCATTCCAAAATCAAAAAAGGTAAAGCTTATTTAATGCAAATGGGTTTATAAGATTAAGAAACGTGCATATGGAATAGTAGAGAGATACAAGGCTTGATTAGTGGCTCGTGGGTTCTCATAACAATACGGGATGGACTGTGAAGAAACCTTCAGTCCAATTGCGAAGATCACTACGGTACGAACCTTGATAGCCCTAGCAGCCAGTAAGGACTGGAAACTATGGTAGATGGATGTCAAGAATGCATTTTTACACAGAGAAATAGATCGGGAAATATACATGGAACAACCAAAAGGATTTGAAGGCCAACCACAATATGTTTGCAAGTTGAAAAAGGCACTATATGGCTTGAAGCATGCACCACGAGCATGGTACGGGAAAATAGGAGAATTCCTTGTCCAAAGTGGATATTCAGTGACACCTGCAAACATAAGTCTCTTCATAAAGAAGCATAATGGTAAGATCTCTATTATTCTGATCTATGTAGATGATCTTATTATAACTGGAGATGATGATGAAGGAAATCAACAGATAAAGGAAAACTTGTTTGTTAGATTTCAAATGAAGGAACTTGGAGAGCTTAAGCATTTCCTTGGACTCGAGCTTGATAAAGTAGAAAGTGGATTATTTTTATGTCAACAAAAATATACTAAGGAATTGTTGCAGAAGTATGGAATGACGGAATGCAAGCTGGCATCCATTCCCGTCGAAGCCAGGATCAGTCTATGTGCAAGAGAAGGAGAAGAGTTGGAGGATCCTACCATGTATTGGCAATTGGTAGGAAGTTTAATTTATCTTACTATGACTTAACCAGATATTTCATTTGTAGTTGGTCTGGTAAGTCGATTTATGCATAGTCCAAGGCAACCTCACCTAAATGCAGTTAGAAGGATATTGCAATACATAAAGGGAATTGCAGACTATGGGATCCTGTACATAAAAAGAAAGAATAACTTAGTTGGTTTCTGTGATGCTGACTATGCTGGTGACAAGATAACACGGAGATCAACTACAGGATACTTTTCCAGCCTTGGATCTGGAGTAATATCTTGGTGCAACAAGCGACAACCTATAGTTTCCCTATCAACAACGGAAGCATAATATAGAGGAGCAGCAATGACAGCGCAAGAAAGTATTTGGTTAGTGCAACTGTTGGAAGACTTGAAGCAGCCAACAGATGAGCCAACACAAATATTTTGTGACAATCTTTTAGCAATAAGGCCGAAAATCCCGTATTTCGTGCAAGAACCAAGTACATAGAAGTACATTATTATTTCATTAGAGAAAAAGTTCTGCATGGAGAAATCTTGCTACAACCAGTCAAGACAAAAGAGCAAGTAGTTGACATTTTCACCAAAGGGTTAGATCCAGCTAATTTCGGCAAGCATATGTAGAACTTGGAAATGTTGAGCAAAAAATTCTTGAAGAAAGTCAGCGTTTAGGGGGAGAAATGAGGAGAAGCAACGCTGCTACGGGCCCCACAAGAAAGAACTCTCTAGAGAATGGCGCCAAATAGAGGAAAAAATATACTGTTCATGGAATTGTTTAAAAAGCTAGAGGAAATGTAAAAAAATTGGTGAAACCGACTCACGAAGTTGGTTAGGAACTCTATAAAAGGGGGGCTCCACCTCACAGTAAGTGTGTCCAAAAAGAGTGTCTCTAAAAGTGTGTCCGAAAAGGTCTCTAAAAGTGTGTCCCATAAGTGTGAGAAGGGTAGAGGAAAGTTAAAAAATGAGAGGTGTTAGACGTGTAAAGTGAGGAAAGAGAAAGGAAGGTAAGCGTCTTTCTATTGGCCTTGTACAGAGTTTGTTTTTGTATATTAAAAAGTCTTGTACTTTTGTCCTCGCCCACTTGAGCTGTAACATCCTGACAACTTTTGAAAAGGTAGATTCCTTTTGTAGGGATTGTTTGACGAGCAAGGTGGGAACATCCTTCGAGTCCTGGCTTGTTGAATAACGCACTTTCCGAAGTCCAAAGTCGAATCGTGAGTATTTCTAGCTATACGGAAAATTTCTTCAGTAATTGTGGAGTTGCAGCCTTTTTCATCTTGGGTGATCTTCGGTCCAGATAGGAGGGCTCATGTTTGATGTTTTATGGCCTGGAAACTTCTTGGTAATTTTCTTTGGTGATTTTTTCAGTAGTTCGGCGGTTTCTGTTGTTCTTTTCATGAAGTTCAAAGGAAACTAGTTATGGCCCACGTATACACAGTATCTGCATGATGAAGCCGCCTCCATTTTCTCTTATTCGTTGTCCTGTGGCAGAATAAGAAACTCAAAAATTCATTTTTATGAAAAATTCGAGAGTAAAGGTTTATTTTCTTCCTATAGACAGATTTATAAAATAACGTGAAATTTTTTATTACCTTATTTTCATAACGTAAAATTTTTATTATATTTCTCCCATAATGTCTTTTGAATAAGTGGTGATTGTGACTTTTTTTTTTTAATTCTAACGATATTATTCACAAAAAGAACGCCTAGTTTTATCTTCCTATGGTGATTACGCGTCATTATATACACAGAATAGCAAGTAAATAAAAAACTAAATATGCATGAAATCTCTATTTTATTGACAGAAAGTTAATAATAAAACCACAAAAGTTGTGTAACGGAATTTACACTGACGTCCGAGCGCCGGAGCCCATTCCATGGAGCGGGTTGCCAGACGATTTCCCGGCTTTTGCCTATTCTCAAAGTCTTTTGTTTTTCCGAAATTAATGCTTTCAAACAAATTTTAACGATATTTCGGCAATTCTTGTGTTCTTGACCAACGTTGAACAAATAATTCTTTCCTTTTCTTGATAATTTTAATAAAAGAGTAATTCACAAATAATTATTTCCTTTTCTTGATAATTTTAATAAAAGAGGAATTCACAAATAATTCTTTCCTTTTCTTGATAATTTTAATAAAAGAGTAATTCACAAATAATTATTTCCTTTTCTTGATAATTTTAATAAAAGAGGAATTCACAAATAATTCTTTCCTTTTCTTGATAATTTTAATAAAAGAGTAATTCACAAATAATTATTTCCTTTTCTTGATAATTTTAATAAAAGAGTAATTCACAAATAATTATTTCCTTTTCTTGATAATTTTAATAAAAGAGTAATTCACAAATAATTATTTCCTTTTCTTGATAATTTTAATAAAAGAGGAATTCACAAATAATTATTTCCTTTTCTTAATAATTTTAATAAAAGAGTAATTCAAAAATAATTATTTCCTTTTCTTGATAATTTTAATAAAAGAGGAATTCACAAATAATTATTTCCTTTTCTTGATAATTTTAATAAAAGAGTAATTCACAAATAATTATTTCCTTTTCTTGATAATTTTAATAAAAGAGTAATTCACAAATAATTATTTCCTTTTCTTGATAATTTTAATAAAAGAGTAATTCACAAATAATTATTTCCTTTTCTTGATAATTTTAATAAAAGAGGAATTCACAAATAATTCTTTCCTTTTCTTGATAATTTTAATAAAAGAGGAATTCACAAATGATTCTTAAGTTCGCGTTTCTTGATAAGTAGTTTTATGGCTATGGCTTGGAAATTATGTTAAATACTTTCGGTCAAACATGTCTTGCTACTTGATTTAGAGAAGACTTGTTTCTTATTTGTCATATTAAAGCGGAACATGACATAGCTTTCATTTAGCTTTTCTAAAACCTGTATCCAAAAGACGCCTTGGAATGAGAAATTTAGACAAAAAAACGTGGTAGTGGATGATTAGAATAAAGTATGAATTTTTCTCAAAAATAAGTAAAGCAATCACCGGGCCAAAATGCTGAGCTTTTCAAACCAGAGCGCCGTAATGGGGATCTCCTTCGTCTATAAGAAGCAAGATGTTGCTGAAAACTGAGTGAGTCTTCCGAAGTAATGGAGATGGTAACCTTCAGATTTCTCGCTAAGCAGGTTCCGATCAAAAAGTCTTGTTGGCCTTGTAATGTGTTTCAATCCCTGGAAGCAACCATGTGCGCAAGTACTGTGGATCATACAAAAGGCAGTACATAAAGAACCTGCCATCACGAAAGCAGCCTCCGAATATCTGCTTTTCATAGGCACAAGTGATCAGAAAAGGAGCTGGTTGCCTTTGCATCGCAGAAATTGATTTTCAAGAGACGGGTCAGATACGCATGTAAATTGTCAACCGTGCATGCAGGGGTTTCACATCCTGAACGTCCAGATTTTCTCCGCCCGCGCTTTTGAAAGGTCTGAAATGTTTTTGATATCAAGCTTAAGCACTAATTCAAGATTTTGTTTGGTCCAATTTATATTTGAATGACTTCTTTAGTTCTTATCATCATTGTTTGGTTCCTTTCACGAGTAATAGGCGTGGTGGGAACATCCTTTTGAATTCTTACAAATTAACATCTACTCAAACATGTTTGTTGATCTTGTAATAAGAAAATTTTAATCCCACAGCAGTAGATGGATGATTAGTAAGATTTTCTCTAACAAAAAAATCATTTTCTTTCCTTCGTTCTTTTTGAATGATGTGTCTTCCAAAGTCCAAAATTTTATTGCAACAAACATGATGATCCCACAAGTTTGATTGTGGGATTTAAGAAGTTCCTAGTGAACGCTTTAGATGTGATCTTTGATGTGTTTTTGTGAAAGTTTGGGGATTTCTGTAATTTTTTTCTTCTTTCCATTTCCTGCGTTACCAGAGGTAACATTTAAATATTAATCACGGAAAGGAAACTATTTACAAAATAGAACTTGAATGTGGTAAGTAACTAAATTTCATTGTATAATTCAAACGAGTACGGGTCATAATTATTGATGACCCTCGCCGCATTACATTACGGACTCGATTTCCGGTGTGGAACTTGGAGGTTCTAATTTCCACAAAGCAATATACACTGAACCTGATAAAATCAGCCTTCGAATCTCTCCTTTTCACCGTACAATGATACATAAAAAGAGCTTTCTTTCGGTGCAAAAAATGGAGACTTTCGTGGCGACACACTACGTAAAAGTAATATAAACGTAACGTAAAATTCATCTTTTACTTTTTATTCAACTTCTTACTGCACTGTTTTCATCTCCACAATTATTTTATTAGAAGCAAACTGAAAATTCACTCATCAATTATTTTGAAAGGTTGGAGCAGAGGGGTTCCCTTTAGAGAGTTGCCAGACAATTTTCAAATTAGACAGTCCTTTAGTCTCAAAGGTGAAGGAAGATTTCCTGTCGCTCCGCTTTTCTAGCGAACTGGAAAGTTGCACGAGAGTTGGATACTGGGAAGTTTCCTCGCGTTGACGACTTTCCATTTCTTGATACTAAATCAAGCTGGTGAGTCTTGGAGTCTTCAAATTAGCGTTGAATTGCACAATCAAGCTGGTAATGATAATGTTTGATCTAGTTTTGTTATTAACTATCTTTTATTGTTTTTTTTTCATATTTGTAAATTTTCCTTTCTTAATAATAATTTTATAAAAATCTATCGGACTTCAAATCATGCGGGAGCTTCCAAGTCTACATAACAGTAGGCCCTCGCTAGAACACTAGTCCCACACAACGGAAGTACCACGTGAACACTCATATAGGATCATAGAATGAAGTTTTTAAAATGAACGACGAATTTAGTACTATTATTTTTATAATAAGTCACATATAAAGGAAATAATTGGAAAGGAAGGTTGATAGCACCTTCCTCTAAGATAGCAGCGATCATGCCTTTCGGCCAAATGAACACACTTTATTCTTAAATGTTAATGAAATAACCCTTATCCCAAATCAAGGTAGTCCTTTTCTAGTATCTAAGTAATTTAACAATATTAATATTCTAAAGCTGATTGTTGAAAAGACACAGTTAGGTCCACAATCAAACTAAGCGCTCAAACTTTGTTTGGCCTAGTTTATATTTAAATTGGTTGGTGTACGTACTTAATGCACACACTCTGTGACTGGAGTTTAAGATCATGCCTTTTGGCCAAATAAACATACTTTATAACTAGAGGCAAATGTGGTAAATCAAATTTAGTGCACTAGTTATTGTCATGGCTATGGAAAGATACTATCTCCATCCTAGAATTTCAAAACTATAAGTATCATGAATTCTTTTGGTTTATTTTTCTCTCTCTCTTTTTTCATAAACTGTTAAGGATGATAACATAATTAAATGTATCTTATCTTGTAGTTATTTTATCAAGTAGCTAATTATATCTTATATAATAGATAATCATGTTTTATCTAAGTTGATTGTTAATAACTGAATTGTATTTTGAATACATATATGACTTGCTAGCCTACTCCTTATAACATAAATAATATATCTCTACCTGTCTTTATAACAACATTAAATTTAATAGTCGTTAATGTAATATTAGTCAAATAGTTTACATTATTTTTGTTGTTCCAAAGTTTTTCATAAACCCACGTGGAAGACTATAAAGTATATGTAATGATGGTGATTCATAGACTTAGACATGTGTTGATCCACTTTACCAACTTCTTTAGTCCTCATCATGACTATTTGCTTCCTTTCACATTAGTAATAGGCATAGTTGGAAAATCCCTTCAAATCCTATCTGACTAACTTCTAATTAGACAAGTTTGTTATTTGTTGGTCTTGTAATAAGAAAACTTTCAACAAACAACCGTGGATGGATGACTTGTAAAATTTTGTCTAACAAAATATTATTTTGCCAACATGACAATCCTACAAGTCAACACAAGACTTAAGAAGTTCCTTGTGAACGCTTCAGATGTGATCTTTGGTGTGTTCTTCTACAACGAAAAAGAAATTCCATGACAATAAAATAACATCAACGTACTTACGAAATACTATAGGAAAGTTTCTTCAGTAATTATGGTTATTGCCGTTAAATATATTCCCACTAAATGCTTTCTTTCGGTGCTTTTCGCCAGTTACTTTATCTTGAATACTTGTAATCGAAAGTTTGGGAATTTCTATAATTTTCTTCCTCTTGCAATTTCCTACGTTTACTGGAGAAAACGTTTAAATGTTAATCATGTGAAGGAAACTATTCACATAATATGGTAAATAATTGAATTCCATTGGATAATTCAAAAGGAATAAGGGTCCTAATTAATTATGACCCTCGCGTCACACTACGGACAGAATTTCTGGTGTGAAACCTGAGAGGTTCTCCTTTCCACAAGGCAGTATACAGTGAACCAGATATAGTAGCTTGCGAATCTCTTCTTTTCACACTACAACGACGACCACCTGCCACAGAAGTGACGCTGTGGTTTACTCGTCAATTCATTTGAAAGGTTGTAGCGGTGGGGTTTCCCAAGAAAAAGCTATGAGCCAATTTCCAGATTAGACAGCCCTTTTGTCCTGGGAAGCTTGCTAAACTGCGTCAACAACAGGAGTGTAAGAAGGTAAAGATTTTGACTGGTACAAAAAATCTTTTACTTTTTCATAAAGTTTGTCGCTTAGAAAAGTCTTTTCGACGAGCACAAACATCTTTTGAAATGCTAAATATTGATTTCTTCTTATTTCTTCCCTCTTTTCTTTTTTTTTTCTTTTTTTATTTTTTGAATTATTTATTAGTTTATAATTATTAAAAAATTTAATATTTAACTTAAAATTAATAATACTTATTATCTTATAAATAAATTTACAAACTTGTATTTTAACCGTGTAAAATTATAATATATCTCCTTATCATTATAATTAAAATTATCAAATTATTATAATATTATATTATTTAAAAATTTTAAGATTTTAAATTAATAAAAATTTATAAAAATATTAAAGATGAACTAAACTTTAATATTATATTAAAAATTTTAATTCTTCGATTAATTCCAACACCCTTCAACTCTGCTTTTCGTGAGTGATGGTAATTTACATCCTTGGCTTTTGACGGGTCTTTAGAGTACCAATCCAACTTATTTCTAAGATTCTCTCGGATGGGAAAGCTGTCGTGTTTAAAGCTGTTTTGAAAGTAGTGACCAATCTTGGCGGATGGCACGTGCAAAACAGGCATCTTCATTGCATTTAGTCGTTCTAAACTTGTTCGCTTGCCATGATTGGGGCAACAAATTTTACTTACTTTCTTGGTTAAATTGAATTAGAACAATTTTTTTGATTTGTTTGGAGTTTTGTTCCAAATTAATTTTTTTGTTTTTAAGGAATAAATCAAAAATTGTTAAAGAAATCAATGAGAAAATATTTGTGGGTTGGTATAATACTAGACAAATATTAATAAGTCCCTTGTCATAATAGATTCCTAACCTAAGAAAATAATGAAATTGCTTTTTTTAGATTCAGGTGGTGTTCACCGTATAGGAATTTTGGGAATTGGCAGAATGGGAAAAACGACTCAGGCAGAAGTCATTTATCATACAACTTAACCTAAATTCAAAGCCCATTGCTTTATTTCTAGAATTGGAGAAACTAATTGTCTTGAGAAATTCTAAAAACAACTTATTCTCTAAAGATGTAACACATTCATTAAGGAGCAAGTATCATATGGATGGGGTGTTAAAGAGTAAGCTAAAAGATAAAAAAAGTTCTAATTGTACTTCATGATGTCTAGGATAGGAAACAAATAGATGCATTAGCAAAGGTTGAGTGATTTGGAAAGGGTAGCAAAATAATTGTAACTAGTAGAAGTTATGGTTGGCCTTACTTAAATAAGGACAATATTTATGAAGTGAACCCTTTCAATAATGATGATGCCTTGCAATTGTTTCATTCAAAAGCCTTTCATGAACCTTATGCTGAAGAGAAGTTCTAAGAGTTAAGTAACAAATTTGTGCATTTGGCAAAAGGTCATCCATTAGCACTTGAAGTTTTTGGTTCCTATTTATCAAATAAAGAAAAAGATGATATGGAGGGTTACCTAGAACAATTAAAAGCAAGTCTTGATCAAGAGGTTAAGGATTCAATTAAAATCAATTATGATAGAATGAAAGGTCAACAAGTATTAGATGTGTTTTTAGATATTATATGTTATTTTTACCTCAGGACGGACATAAAAGGCTATCTTCAGCAACAATTAGTATGGTTAGATTATCCTTCCAACATTCTTACTAATCTTGAAAGGATGTCTCTTGTAAAGTTCACAAAGTTTGGAATGTTATATAAGAGAGAAAAATTGCATATATATGATTTACGACTACAAATGGATCAAGAAATTGTTAAGCAAGAAAGATTATAGCATACTGGAGACCTTATTTCTATATTAAAGGGGAATGCTAAAAACATTGTAAGTATTTTGTGACATACAGAATAATTATTTTGATATCAATTTTTTATTATTTGTTTTTTATTTTAATCATACTAATTTCACTTTTTTGATTTTGAGGAAATTTCAAAGCTCAAAACAATTAGCTTATCACTTTTTGATTTCAATTCTAAGGAGCAATTATGTGTTGAAGCTTTTACAAAAATGAAAACTTTGAGAATACTTAAGATTTTTGACTATTTTGCCCTAATACAATGGTGTGGAAAATGTTTAAAACTTAAGTTAAGCAATGAGCTACATTATGTCAATTGGATTTGATATCCTTTTGAATCATGGCCAGCTAGATTCAATCCAACCAATCTTAGTGAGCTAGATTGGGTAGCTACTACTTCAAGCCAATGTTTTTTTTGACAAAATATCTTATTTTTATTCAGATCTCTCTACTTCCTCTCTTCTTCCTCTCTTTTCCCCGTTCAAGAAAATTGTGAGGTTGTTTTACAAATCAAGGCATCTCTTAACTCTTCTCTTCTCCCCCATTTGAGCAATTATGGGGTTGATTCTGAAGAAAAATTTATTTCATTCATTTGTAGTTTTGTCTGATTTATTTTGATTCTTATCTTTCTTTGTCGAATATTTTCCATGCTATTGCCTTCTTATTTTTGCATGATGCTGATTTTGTCTTCTTCTTAAACATCAATGGTCTCTTTCTTTACCTTCTCTTTAAATGCAATAGAGCGTATAGTTCTCTTAATCACTGGAAATCTCATGGAAGACTTCACACTCTCCTCCATTACCACATTTATCTCTACTAACGCTTGCTAATAGCTTCACCAAGGGATTGTCTTTTGCTTGTTTATGGCTTCTATGGTCTAAGCTGATGGTTCCTTTTACCCCCTTCAACTTACAGGGGAATGTTAATGGTGAAAAATGTCATGTCAACGCCAAACATATCAATCACATCAACATGAAGTGACACATCAGCCCTAACCATTATGGGATGAGAATCTCCCCAAAATCTATTTGTGCTGCCACTAGAAAATTATCTAGACTTGATATAATTTTGTATAGATTAGATTTGATTTAGTTTTGTATAGATTAGATTAGATTAGATTTGATTTGGTTTTATAGGTTGTTTTCAATTGTAATTCTTTTCATGTATATATAGACACACAAATCTATCTCTATCAACATCGGAAAAATTGATTCAAGAAATTTCATAAAGGTATAGTTTCAATGGAATTGTCCATTGTTGAGAGTGTTTAACGACATAAGGATTGCCTAAACAAGGGACAATCACTAATGTTGGCTTTGTTTGCGGACCTCACAATATTGTTTATCTAACCCTACAAAGTCTTTTACGGCATATGAGTTTCTTCCTTTCTTTTTTGATATTTACTAAACAAAATTATCTATTAAGAACTATAATTAATATTTTTCCTTCTTTGTGTATTTTTTTGTTCATAGAATTTCCTTAGTGAACATAAGGTAGCATGTTAATCCATATGAGAACTAGGAATCCGAATGTGGTTCATCCACAGAAGCACTTCTAGTTCCAATAGAAAAGCTGTAATTCATATGAATGGGATTTTGGCTGACTTTCATTGGTTTCCTGAGCATGCGTGGGCTTTGTTCATTGTTTATGAACTCTATAGGCATCACAAAAGAGATAGTAAAAACGAAAGTTTGATTTAAATATTGGAGCATGTGAAGATAGTAATTTTGTTTTTCCTCAGTTTGTTTGTCAAATATAAGTCATGAAAGGAGTCTAGAACAAACATTCATCATTTCTGTACCTGAAGTTACTCCAATCAATGAAAGGAATCTAGAACAAACATTCATCATTTTTGTATTTGAAGTTGCTTTGTTGGGTCACATGAAGTTGGGATTTTAAAAAGGTTTCCATATTCATTGGAAGGACTAGAATTTCATTCCTTGGTTTCAATTATAGCAATTAATGAGGATGTTGAGTTAAAGGAGTGTAGAGCACGTATTCTAGATAATGGTGCTCTTTCAAAGTTGTCTCATGTTTTTATCAACTTGATTTGGGCTCCTTTCAATCTAGTCGCCCATTTCTTTCAGTCTGTGACCCTATTTTCACCATAGAGAAGGTAAAAAATTTAGGTTGTTTGAAAGTCGATTCTCTTCCCACACTTTATGGTTAATCAGGGAGCTTCTAAAAGAATAAAATTAGAGTTTGGTAGGTTCTATGGTTCATTTTGACTGAGTGAGCAGAAACGTGAAAGTGTAGTAATGGAAAGCAACAAATTGGATATTGGTAAGGTATGTAGGTATAAAAAAAGCAAATATAAAGTAAAGAACAAAATATGAGACAAAAATACCAAAGTGAGTATAATGGATTCCATGATTGTAGGGTCATTGGCCCTGCTGTAACTACACAAGGCCAGACATGGCTTTGGTGTTGTGATTGATTGGATTGAATTAGGATTACATGAGGCTTGTAAGAGGCTTACTTTCTCCTAGACAAGTCGTGCCATTATATAAGCATTTTAGTATGCTTGTCACTTCCAAGCAATTGCTAAGAAGTTTACATGAAGGCTTTACATAAAGGTAAAGCTAATTGTCTAGTCTTCACTCCTCCTCACTTTCTTCTTTTTGCGTCCTTCGTGTCATGACTTTCTTGTCCATTAACTTATGAGTAGGTGCAGGGCTGCATGCATTTCCAAGTTCTGCAGCATAACTTTTCAGGCTTGAGACTTGCTGTCCAGGGCTAGGAGACTTTGATGTCTTATGTTGGTTTTCATATAACATGTGTGCCAACTCACCATCTTCGTGCATCAACTCACCATCTTTGTGCATGAACTTAGAGAATGCTGATTTAATTGTACCAATGGTGTAGCAACACGATGTGTTGGCTTGAGGAGGTATCTTGGACGTACGCTAAGAGTAGTGAGCTTTGTGTGGCTGCACGAGAATAGCATGTGCTTGCTGTGGCTGGCATATAGCTTCTGACTGAGGTGGAAAGTATGATAGACAATGCAACCACACTTAGCACATGAGGTGGAACTCCATTGTAACTTGTTTAAATCAATGATTTTAACACTAAATACAGTTATCTGTTTTTTTTGGAACAAATATTGGAGCCTTCTCTAATCTGTACAGCATTCACTTGTTGCGGGACTTCCAGTCGGTGATACAGAAGCCGTGATGTGATTCCCACAACAGAAATGACAGCTCAGGCGCTGTGATGTGGATTGTGTCAAAAACTCGCTGTAGCTTACGGGTATTATTGGTTGAATGAATGCAGTGATATTTGATCAAAACCTTAAAATGTTTTTCGGCTTAATTTTATTTTTTTGTTTATTGTTATTACTATTTTATTGTTGGTTGTGTAGTGAAAATATAGATTTTTATTTTTATTTTATTTTTTCAGTATGACTGAGTGGTCCAATGAACCTTAAGGAACCTTCTCCGAGGAAGTCTTCAACGGCATGGTGTCTATTCCTATTATGGTTGTTTTTTGTTTTTAGATAATTTTTTTTTATTTTTACTGATTTTTTTGTGGTTGCCAAAATCTTATAAAGTCAAATTTGTGCTTGGATGAGATTCTATTAAATCCTATATTTGCATGTACTTTTAGTTGTAAAATCATTCATATAGAGTTTCTTTTTTTTTTCCCTTAGATTTATAATATGAAAAAATTCTTCTGATCTCTTTTTAGTTACTTTCATCAAAGTCCTTACACATAGCATAATTACTATTTACTTTTTAATAGTAATTAATAAAATTTTTATTTAAAATTATAGGTCATGTTAAGGAGAAATAAAAATAGATGTTCAAAGATTGGAATGGCCTTCCAATGCCAATGGGGTTAGTTCCATAGTCTTTCAATTTTGCAATAGCTAATTGTGATGTTGTTAGAAATTGTTTTATGAAATATTTGATTAATTAGTTGTACTTGTAAGAATTGTGTGGTAAAGATAATAATTATCTTCAAGTTCAATTATTTTTTTAAGATAAGTTTATATTCTAACGCTTTAGAAATTTTCATGAAATTCTTGAAAATGTGTGCTACTATGTTTGTGCGGAAATCTTTCAGAGCATCATCAATATTTTTAGTGATTTTTTTCCTATATATGATTTTAGCTATTTTTTTATCCTAAATGTGCCTAAGAAAGCCTATAAAAAATCTTTAAATTTATTTATTTATTTAGTTCTTTCTTGTTTACTTTAAGTAAACAAGATTTTTCAAAGAAAATCTTACCATTTTTTTGAAATCTCTTGCTGTGAGTTTAGTTCTCAACAAACCTTACTACCTTTACATCTTCATGAAATGATCATTAGCTTTCCTGTACCCACTTTTATTACTTTAACCAATCCCCAAAATATGCTTCTTTGCTATTTTTGAATAAACCAATATTTAATAAACAAGTCGCAGAAGCCTTTGGAGGAAAGTAAAAGCTTAGCGGTCTTAGAAGGAATTTCACTTTTCTGTTCTAGTGTGGGTTCGTACTAATAAGACCGAGGTAGAATTTAATCTCAACCTTAAAATGTTTTCCCACCTTCATCTCTCTCTTTTATTTATTATTATTACTATTTTACAGTTGATCTGCTGTGAAACATAATATTTTTATTTTTATTTTTTCAGTGTGCGTGAGTGGTCTAACGAGAGCCTTATGGAACATTTTCATAGGGAGTCTTTTACCATATGGTGTCCTGAGCATACTGCAAATATGGTAGCTTGTAGTGAGCTTCATGAAGGTTTGTTTTCGGTTCCCATTTTAGTTGTCTTGTTTTAAGATAATTGGTTGCGTAAATTTGATAAAGTTGAATTTGTGCTTGGATGAGATTCTTTTAAATCTTATATTTATATGTACTTTTAATTGAAAACTCATTAATCTAGATTTCCTTTCTTTTCCTCAAATTTTATGTTATAGCCAAATTCTTATTTTTTTTCAGTTATTTTAATCGAAGTCCTTATATTGGTCTCTGCTCCTTGCTTTCCACGTTGCGTCTGAGGAATAACTACTTTACAAAATTACCGGCTAGCATCTGGAAACTTTCAAAGCTTTGGAAGCTTGAATTATGCGGTTGTATCTTTCTTGAGTCATTGCCAAAACTGCCATTAAGTTTAGATTCCTTGTCGTTAATATATTGTCTAAAGTTGTTGGGTACGAGATGGGCCTTTTTTCTTATACAGTTGCATATGTTGGCTTCGATGAAAAGCCCCACCAGGTCCTGTATCTGCGTTCTGATGAATACGAAGACTTATACGAAGACTTAAGCAAAGAGGTATCGGTATAATTGCATCAAATTTACGAAATAAGTGTAGTTACTCCTAGTTATCCGAAGAACTGTTATTAACATTTTCTTGTTTTCCCATTTTAACCTTTTGTTTTCGGGTCTACAGATGAACCCATGGGTGGTGTGTGGCCCAGCCCAAGAATCACTAAATCAAGCATTGTTCGCTCATAAAACCAGTCATTCCAATAGAGAAATTGAAATCGATATGGATTTGAATGCGTACGATGAGGGATTCGAACCGTGGGCATGTGTTTTGTTCATTGTTTATGAAGTCCATCATGGGAATGAGGAAAGAGCAAGCAAAAAGCAAAAGATTGATGAGCCTGAGAATTCAGATTCTGGAGCATCTACGGGCCGTAACTGTATTTTTCCTGAGTTGGATTGTGAAATATGTAAAATGAAAGGCGATGAAGAAATTGAAGGAAAATCCTTTGTCGTTTCTGTACCTGAAGCGGCTCAATTTGGGTCGTCATATGGAGTCTGGGTGTTTATAAATCTCACACGTCTCTTTCCAGATCTGCTATCCCGTGATATAAGATGGAGCTACTCAGTTTCAATTACAAAAAGAAACGAGAATGTGGAGTTGAAGGAGGCACGGCCGCGTCTAATAGATAAGGGTGGTTGTCCAGAGTTCTTTCAAGAAATCAATCGCATTTCCCGATCTGGTTTAGACTCAAAAAGCCTTGCTGATTCTTTAGAACGTGTAACAGGAGAATATGTTCTACTTGTCGATCATCGCAGGAGTGATAGCTAGAGCTATACCGGCGATAGTGATGGTGACGACGACGGCTTAGCGATTTCAATGATTGTGGCCATGGCAGTGATAGCGAGGATGGGGACGATGGCGGCGATAGTGATGGCGATGATGACAGGGATGACAATGGCCATGATTATAGCGATGGCGGCGACAGCGATGGTGACGTGGAGCGTTAGAATGCTGATCAGGTTTGTTCTCTTTCTTGTCTATCGTCATTGTTATAAAAAGAACATAAACTTTTTATATTATTTTTTCAGTGGGCACGAGAAGAAGCTTTTTTCAGGAGAGTCTTCAACCTCATGGTGTCTCGAGCAAAAAGTCCTTATTTTTTTTTTTTTCTTTTTCTATTTTTAGGAAATTTTTTGTTGCGAATGTTTGACTGAGCTGAATTTATACTTTCGAGAAAATTTTATTAAATTTTATACTTACCCTTACTTTTAATTGTAAACTTATTTGTTTGGACTTTCTTTCTTTTTTCTTCTCAATTTTATAATATGTCCAAATTTTTATTATCTTTATTTAGTTACTTTGATCTAAGTTTTTTAAATGTATCATAATTTTTTTAATATTGATGAATTTAATTCTATAACATTTGTTATCATCTTTCAATTTATACAAAGGTTATGTTAAGAACAGATTCAGATTCAATATGAACAGATTCATATTCAACAAATAAGATTGAAGAGTTAAGGATATCGGAACCAACCGGCGATTGCAGGGACTCCCGCTGTGCTCGACGATGCCTTCTCTTCCCAATGGTAGCAACTCATGAACAACCTGCAGGCGTTTACGGTACACCGGAACTGGGACTCAAACCAGAGACGACTTCTCTCCCCAGCTCCCCCCCTTCGTGCCTCCTTTTCCTTTTTGTTAATTCCCCCCTTTTCTGTCATTCGGGTCACTCTCTTGGAGCCCTACCCGCTCCATAGTAATTCATTAGCCCACCCACATCAAAATAAGACAGCCCACACCCAAAAAACCATTATTTAGCCCACGCCTAGCTATTTATAAAATAGCCGGTAACAACTCCTCCCCCCTTACAAAAGAACCTTGTCCTCAAGGTTCAAATCAGGGTACCTTAATTTTAACTCCTCAGTAGGACGCCATGTTGCTTTTGTGGCTGGAAGACCCCTCCAATGCACTAACAGCTTTTCTTGACCCTTTCAGGTTCTCTTGTCCAGAATTGCTTGCGGTCTTGCTACTACTAGTTCTTCCCTCCCTACAACTTGAGGAAGTTCTGTGAGGGGTTCCACATTCCGTCTCAACACCTTTTTGAGCTTGCTGACATGAAACACAGGGTGTATTCAGGAGTTTGCTGGTAGCTTAAGACGATAGGCCACCTTACCCACTCGCTCTTCAATCTTAAATGGACCATAGTACCTAGGTAATAATTTATTGTACCGAGACATTCCAAGGGAAAGTTGTTGATATGGCTGAAACCTAAGAAAAACATAATCTCCTACAGCATACTCCACCTCCGAATGTCTCCTGTCATAGATCTTCTTCATCCTTTCCTTAGTCTCTGCCATCTTCTCTCTTAATTCCTTTAACACCTGCTCCTGCTCTATAAGTTCCCTTTCTACAGCATCCACATTAGAGCTACCAGGAATATAATCAAGAAGGTTAGGGGGAGGCTTACCGTAGACCACCTCATAAGGCGTTTTGCCATGAGAAGAATGCTCGCTTGTATTGTAGCACCATTCAGCCCAAGATAACCATTTAACCCATTGTCTAGGATGATCACCAATGAAGCTTCTTAAATACATTTCCAAGGACTTATTAACCGCTTCTGTTTGCCCATCTGCCTGGGGGTGATAAGCTGTGGTATAATTTAGCCTGGTACCATGAAGATTGATAAGCTCCTACCAGAAGGCACTAGTGAAGACAGGATCTCTATCTGAAACTATTTGCTGTGGCATACCATACAGCTGGTATATATTGTGGAAAAAGGCTTCAGCTACAGTGGCTGCTGAATACGGGTGCTTAAGTGGAATGAAATGCGCCATCTTCGAAAAACGGTCCACTACTTCCATGAGACAATTCTTTTCTTTAGATTCAGGCAGCCCGTTTACAAAATCCATAGCGATTTCAGTCCAGGTTTCATGTGGTACAGGCAGTGGCTGAAGAAATCCAGCTGGTAGAGAATTAGGTATTTTGTTCTTTTGGCATATGACACACTCTTATACTACCTTCAATACTGTCTTCCTCATTTATTTCGAGTGGAAGGCTGTACGAACTCTTTGTAGGGTCTTGCGAACTCCCTCATGGGCAGTGGAATGGATCTCTTCTACAATGGGTTGCACCAACTTAGAATCGGGCAGCAAGAAAATTCTACCCTTGTAGAACACTAGATCATCTCGGTATTTCCAACTTTTCCCCATTTTTCCAGCCCCAATTGCCTCCACTTTTTCTTGTAACATTGGACTAGTTCTTACCTCTTCTCTAATGGGCTCTAACCAAAGAGGAATCGGAGTAGAAATAGCCAACAAGTCAGCCTCCCTGCTTGAATCCTCACCCTCATGAATATCAACTTTTCTAGAAAGTGCATCAGCGGCCCTATTATCTCTTCCTGGTTTATACTCTACCACAAAATCAAAACCCATAAGCTTGCATAACCATTTTTGTTGAGCTGGAGTGGATATCTTTTGCTCCCACAGATACTTCAAACTCTTTTGATCTGTTCTAACCACAAAACTTCGTCCCACAAGTATGATCTCCATTTGTTTACTGCAACTACCAATGCTAAGAGCTTTTTCTCGTAAGTGGACAGTAGGGCATTTCTTCCTTTTAATACTTGACTTATGTAAGCTATGGGGTGTCCTTGTTGTGAGAGTACCGCTCCAATGCCATGACCTAAAGCATCACATTCTATTACAAACCTTTGATTAAAATCTGGTAGTACCAACACCGGAGCCTTAGACAATGCTTCTTTTAGCCTTTGGAAGGCCTCCTCCGTCCTTGGATTCCACTGAAACCCCTTATCTTTTTTTAACAACTCAGTTAGGGGTGCTGTCAAGTGCCCATACCGGGCTATGAATCTCCTGTAATACCCTATTAACCCCAAGAACCCTTTTAAACTCTTTAAATTAGTTGGTTACGGCCAATTGATCATATCTTGAATCTTTTCCTTATCCACCGAGACCCCATTAGCACTAAGAACATGCCCCAAATACTTGACTTCATCCTACCCAAAGGCACACTTAGTTCGTTTCAAGTACAACTTATGTTCTCTAAGTTTCTCAAACATTCTTCTCACATGTTCCACATGAGTACTCCAACTTGGGCTATAAACTAATATATCATTAAAAAACACCAACACAAATTTCCTCAAAAATTCTTTGAAGGTTGTGTTCATCAATGCTTGGAAGGTTGAAGGTGCATTAGTTAGCCCAAATGGCATAACTAGAAACTCATAATGGCCTTGATGAGTTTGAAATGCCGTTTTATACACATCCTCAGGGTGCATCCTCACTTGATGGTATCCTGATCTCAAATCTAGTTTTGTGAAGTATGAGGCTCCTCTTAGTTCATCAATTAGCTCTTCCACTGTCGAAATGGGAAATCTATCCTTGATTGTCTGTTTGTTCAGGCCTCGGTAATCTAGACATAATCTCCATGATCCATCCTGCTTCTTAACCAATATCACCGGTGATGAGTAAGGGCTTGTGCTAGGTCTAATTACTCCTGCCTCCAATAACTCTTTAACCATCCTCTCCAACTCATTCTTTTGATAATAAGAGTATCTATAAGGCTTGCTTGCTATAGGATTAGTTCTTGCTTGCACCGGAATCTTGTGATCACATTCCCTAGAAGGTGGGAGGCCAGTAGGGCTTTCAAAGAAGTCATCATACTCCTGGATCAGCGCCCTCAAGGATGATTCTGCTCTGCCATTTTCATCATTCATCACATTTGTTTTGCCTCTTTCCAATGCCCATAACTGCGGTTCTGAACCCTCTTTGTAACCTTGCGTATGTGTAGTAGTGCTCCTTCAGGTTTCTGTCTTAGCTCTTTACACATCTGCTGTCCTTCTACTAGCTTATTCTCCCCTGCCCGTAGTCCTTGTAACTTAAGCTCCTTACCTCCAATCATAAATGATATTTGCATCTCATCAAAATCTAAAGCAACTTTACCCAATGAACGCATCCATGGGGAACCAAGAACGGCCTCAGGGCCTTTCAAGTCTAATAGATAGAAATCAACACTCATTCTTAAACCTTGTACAATCACGGTGACTCCTCTACATAACCCTTCAGTCTTCATTTTATCTCCGCTGGCCACCTCTACATTCACACTTTTGCTATGATCTGGAATTATATCCCATTTTTGTGCTAACTTGTTGCTTAAAAAATTATCCGTACTCCCTGAATCCACCAATAAACAAATTGTATTTCTTTTGTCATCGATTTTCCTAATAAACATTATCGTTCTAGGGGTCGTGGATCCGTATAATGCATTCAAGGTGATTCTTGGAGGTATGTCAATAAGTTCCTCAACATCCGCGCGGGTTCCTCCTTGATCCTCATCTACTCCTTCCTCATCAGATTCTTCACCCACCATAAGAAATAACTTCTTTTTATACTTATGTGTTGGGGTGTATTTTTCATCACATCTGAAACAAAGCCCTTTTTCTCTTCTTTCTTCTATTTCTTTTGGCGTTAATCTTTTTCCTTTTTCATAACTTTTTACATCACGGCTAACCGCCTTGTCTTTGGTTTTATAATCTACTGGTTTAGTTGTTTTTCTCCATCCCCCTACTATCTCATCTTTCTTGAACAATTTTGCTAAACTTATGGCCTCGTCCAAAGATGTAGGTTTCCTTGCCTTCACTTCACGTCTTAATGACTCCTTCAACCCTCGAATGAAACACCCCTTCTGTTGTCTTTTAGTTAAATCTTCATCCCTCACCAACATTTTAAAGAATTGGTCCTTATATTCTTCCACAGTTCCTTCATATTCTTCCACATTTCCGATACCAATTTGCTAATAATTTTTTTTTTGATTGATTAATTACCTTTTTATCACCATAAGTGAACTTCAATTTGTTTCCATAAGAAACAATCATATCTTTTGGAGCTGCTTTGGTCTATAGATTACAAGAAAATGAAGAAATAAGCAATTAGATACGAAGAAATTAGATAAAGGAAAAGTACATTTTAAAAAAAGAAAACCCTTTTGGGATCTAATGAACAATATTGTTGACTGCCTTATTTGCTTGAAAAGGAGCTCTCTGCTTAAATTGTTTCCTTCGTTGGAACTTCTTCAGGCTTCTTATCTATTAGAACCTGATGAACAAGCATACTCAAGGAACCATTGGCAAGTTGGTCCAGATCAGATGCCTCAAATGTAGGAATTCTCATTTCTGGCACAACATCCAAGAAATTCCTCACAGGTTCTCAAAGTATTGGAATGCAGACAATGCCGCCCCATCAAGAACCAGAGTAGAATCACATGGACTTGGTCACAGCTCCGGGGTGAACCTTGTTGAGTACATTGTAGAGAATGATCCCACTTCTCAATCCCAGCATAAACTCCTCCTCTGATGGCTCTACTGGTGAACCTTTGCCCCAACTACTCCGATCATCTTCCTCAGCCAAAACCTGGCTCCGATACTAATTTGTTAAGAATAGATTCAGATTCAATATGAACAGATTCAGATTCAACAAATAAGACTGAAGAGTTAAGGATATTGGAACCAATCGGCGATTGCGGGGACTCCCGCCGTGCTCGACGATGCCTTCTTTTCCCAATGGTAGCAACTCACAAACAACCTGCAGGCGTTTATGGTACACCGGAACCGGGACTCAAACCAGAGACGACTTATCTCCCCAGCTCCCCCCCTTCGTGCCTCCTTTTCCTTTTTGTTAATTCCCCCCTTTTTCGTCATTTGGGTCACTCTCTTGGAGCCCTACCCGCTTCATAGTAATTCATTAGCCCACCCACATCAAAATAATACAGCCCACACCCAAAAAACCATTATTTAGCCCACGCCTAGCTATTTACAAAATAGCCCGTAACAGGTTAAATATGGTGTGGAGAGAGATTTTTGTAAAACATTTTGTTAATTACATCTGTCATGGCCGCCTGTCCACTAAATGAATTGAAGAGACCAACTCTATTCATCGTGGAGTAAACCTTTGCATTTTGAGAAAAAGGTTGCACACCTTAAGGCTTTATTTCTTTTACTTTTATTACTTATTTATCTTCCTTTTCCTTTTATTATTAATTTCTTTTCCTTTTTCCTATTTTGGCTGCTAAAGTTCATTTGGAATTGAATCTCGCCAGCTTTGTCTCTCTAATTGGTTTTATTATTATTACCATTTTGTTATTGCTTCTGTAGTTGAACATAATATTTTTTATTTTTTATTTTTTTCAATGTGCTCCAGCGGACCAATGGTGTCCTAAGCATACTGAAGATATGGCAACTCGATCCTATTGCAGTAAGTTTCATAGAGGTTTGTTTCTATTCATATTGTAGTCGTCTTTTATTTTAAGATAATCTCGTTCTATTTGTTGGTGTTTTATGGTTGCTAAAATTTGACAAAGTTGAATTTGTGCTTGGTCAAGATTTTTTTAAAATTCTGTATCTACACACACTTTTAATTGTAAACTCAGTTGTTTAAAGTTCTTGCTTTTTCCCAAATTTATTATTAAGTTGAATCCACATCTTATTTTTTCAGTTATTTTGCTTTAAGTCTTTAATTTTAGCAAAAACTTTACTTTACTCCTTAATGGTTACATGCAAAAATTTGTTTGAAATTACAAGTCATATTATGAAAAGAAAAACTTGTAAATTGATGTTCACATTGAAATGGCGAAGTGTAATGTTGAGGTAAAGGTTTTTATAGAACATTTGATCAATTAGATGTGTCTCTAAGCACCATGCAACAAAAATGTTAATATTTATTGCATATGATTTAACCTCTCTATCTCTCTATTGATGTTAATCTTTGAACATCTTTGTTGGGTTGGTCCAGCCTATATTCGGAGACTTATTATTGGGTCCAATTAGGGTAATGTGGCCCTAAGGTTTAAAAAGAAAAATATAGGGTTTTTTCTTTAGAGAAGAGGTGTGTGGCCATCAAAAAGAAAAGAGAGAGAGAAAAGAAAAGAGTAGAATTTCGCAGGAATTAGAGGCCCTGCGCAGCAATTGATCAAACGTCTGATCAAGGTTGATCCGTGGTCCGATTGAGCTGAATTTTTGTCAGGAGGTTCGGGATTGGATGTTCTTCATTGTGAACGGTTGGATCGTCATTTGGAGCTCTTTAAGTTAGTAGATTGTGGTCGAAAATCTGGGTGATATTTCTCCAATTTTTCTTTGTTAAGTTGTTGTTTACAACTTATTTCTTCACTATTAATTGGTGATTCTATTATTGTTGAATCAGTAAATCTTAGTCCTATTGCTATTGTTAAGGACTTAATTGGGTTGTAAACTAACGATTTATATAGTGGAGATTTGGGGTAGACTCTATGATCGGTCCCATGGTTTTTATCCTTTACATTGGAGGAGTTTTCCACGTAGAAATTCTTTTGTGTTGATTGTGATTTGCTTATTTTACTTATGATTCGAATACATTGTTGGTGTTTTAGTATATCCTCACAGGTTCAATCAAAGTGGGAAACTTTATAAGTCGTTTTTCCCATCAGAGTGGTATCAGAGCTTAGGTTGTGGTTGTTTTATTTTTTGGATTTGATTGAACGATGGTACTAAGCACTAACAGGATGATTAGTTTGAATGGAAGAAACTATCATGTTTGGAAGGGTAAGATGGAAGATTTACTTTATGTGAAGCGTTGGCACTTATTGGTGTTTAGTGAAACTAGACCAAACAACATGAGTGAGGCCGATTGGACTCTTGAGCATAAAATTGTATGCGGGTTCATTCGACAATTTGTAGATGAGAATGTTTTGAATCACATTAGTAAAGAAACACATGCTCGGACTCTATGGAACAAGCTTGAATCCTTATATGCTCGAAAGACTGGAAATAATAAGATGTATTTGATGAAACAACTTATTAGCTTGAAATACAAAGATGGGCAATCCATATCTGATCATTTGAATAAGTTTCAGGGAATGTTAGATCAACTTTCAGGCATGAATATGAAGTTTGAAGATGAAGTACAAGGACTTTGGTTACTTGGTACTTTACCAGAATCTTAGGAAACATTTCGTATGTCAGTGAGTAACTCTGCTCCCGATGGTATTGTCACTATGGATTTTGCCAAGACTAGTATTTTGAATTAAGAGATAATGAGAAAGAGTCAGGGTTCTTTGTCTCATTCTGAAGCTTTGGTTGTTAAAAACAGGGGGAGAAGTCATAGTAGAAGTCTGAGAGGTTATAACAAAAGTCGAAGTAAGTCTAGATCATGGCATAAAAATGTAGAGTGCCATCACTGTGGCAAGATAGGTCATATCAAGAAAAATTGCTTCCAGCTGAAAAATGAAAAGAAGAATGGTAAAGGTAGAAATGAGAAGAAGAAAGTTAATGAAAGCGAGGAGAAGAAGGACAACAATGATAATGATCGAGTTGCAGCAGCTACTAATAAACTTGTTATTGTGTGCTATGATGATAATGTGAATTTTGCTAGTAATGAGACAAGTTGGGTAATTGATAGTGGTGCTTCTCTTCATATTACTTCCAAGAGGGAGTTCTTTACTTCTTATACTCTTGGACACTTTGGCACATTGAAGATGGGCAATGATTGTTTGGCTAAAGTTGCAGGTATGGGAGATGTATGCTTGGAGACTCGTAATGGATCCAAGTTGGTTCTTAAGAATGTTAGACATGTACTAGAAATTCGCTTGAATTTGATTTCTACCGAACAACTTGATGATGAAGGTTTTTGCAATATATTTAATAATGGACAATGGAAATTTACTAAGGTTCATTAGTTATGGCTAAAGGCAAGAAAGAGTCTTCTTTGTATTTGTTTCAGGCCAAGATTTCCAAGGACATTTGTAATGTAGTGGAAGATGGGAATGCAAGTGCTTTATGGCACAAAAGGTTAAGTCACATGAGTGAGAAGAGCATGAATGTGTTAGCAAAAAAGAACTTGCTATCTGGGATTAAGAGTGCAAAACTTGAGAAGTGTGCACATTGTTTAGCTGAAAAATAGAAAAGAGTTTCATTCTATAGTCACCCTCCTTCAAGAAAAACAGATTTCTTAGAGTTAGTACACTTAGATGTTTGTGGCCTAGTTAACCCGAGGACGTTTGGTGGAGCATCCTACTTTGTGACCTTTATTGATGACTACTCAAGAAAGGTTTCGGTTTATGTTTTGATGTCAAAAGATCAAGTGCTAGATGTGTTCAAGCAGTTTCAAGTTTTAGTAGAGCGGCAAACTGGAAAGAAGTTGAAATGTATTCGATCAGACAATGGTGGTGAGTACATTGGACCATTTGATGAGTATTGTAGGCAACATGGTATTCGACATCAGAAAACACCTCCAAAAACATCTCAGTTGAATGGTATAGCGGAAAGAATGAAAGGGACATTGGTTGAGAGAGTTAGATGCATGATTTCAAATGCTAACCTGCCAAAGACATTTTGGGGTGAGGCATTACTTACAGCAGCCTATGTTATCAATCTATTTCCAACTGTTGCTTTAGATGGTGATGTGCCGATAGAGTTTGGTTTGGCAAGGATGTTTCCTATAACTATCTAAGAGTATTTGGTTGCAAAGTATTTGTTCATATTCCAAAGGATGAGAGGTCTAAGTTAGATGTCAAGACACGAGAATGTATATTTCTTGGTTATGGTTCTGATGAATTTGGCTACAAGTGTTATGATCCAACTGTGAAGAAAATTCTGAGGAGTCGTGCTGTTGTATTTTTTGATAATCAAAATATGACAGATATTGGCCAGAGTGAGAAGAATATGTCACAAGGCTTTAAGATTGGTATTGATATTGATCTAATTCCTTCAACTGATTTACAGTGACAGTTGTCAGAACAAGTTGAAAATGATATTCAACATGATGTTTAGGATCAAGTTCAGAATGACCAACAGGGTGCAGATAATAGTGACACTCAGACAGATAATGTTGTTGATGTTCAGCAGAACTTCAGTTCCACCATTGAGGAGGTCTACTAGAGGTCACCATCCATCCTCGAGATACTCTACTGAGGAGTATGTATTGTTGACTGATGCAGGTGAGCCTGAGAGCTTTGAAGAAGCAGCAGAGGATGTGGATAAGAAAAAATGGGTTGATGTAATGCAAGATAAGTTGAAATCTTTGCATAATAATCAAACATTTGAGTTGGTAACATTGCCTAAGGGCAAGAAAGCTTTGAAGAATCATTGGATTTATAGATTGAACCATGATGAAAATTATTCACAACCCCGATACAAAGCCAGACTAGTTTTTAAAGGTTTCAGTTAGAAAAAGGGAATTGATTATGATGAGATTTTCTCACATGTTGTGAAAATATCTTCAATTCGAGTGGTTTTGGGATTGGCTGCCAGTCTTGATCTTGAAATTGAGCAAATGGATGTAAAGACTGCTTTTCTTCATGGTGACCTAAATGAAGAAATTTATATGGAGCAGCTAGAGGGTTTTAAAGAAAAAGGTAAAGAGAACTATGTTTGTAAGCTAAAGAAAAGTTTATATGGCTTAAAACAGGCACCAAGACAATGGTATCAAAAATTTGAGTCTTTTATGGGGGAGCAAGCCTACAAGAAGACAAATTCTGATCATTGTGTGTTTGTGCAGAAGTTCTCAAATGATGACTTTATCATTCTACTGCTTTATGTAGATGACATGCTTATAGTTGGTAAGAATGCTGCAAGAATTGAAAAGTTGAAGCAGGAGTTAACTAAGTCATTCTCAATGAAAGACTTAGGCTCAGTGAAGCAAATTCTTGGTATGAGAGTCAGTTGTGATAGAAAAGCCAAGAAGTTATAGTTGTCTCAAGAGTAGTATTAAGAAAGTGCTTCAAAGGTTTTGTATGGATAAAGCTAAAGTGGTGAGCACGTCTCTTGCTACATACTTTAAGCTTAGTAAGAAACAATGTCCTACAGATGAGGAAGATAGAAAAGATATAGAAAAAGCTCCTTATGCTTCGGCTGTTGGTTGTCTAATGTATGCAATGATTTGTACAAGGTCAGATATATCTCATGCATTTGGAGTGGTTAGCAGATTTACTTCTAATCCTGGAAGAGAACATTGGAATGCAGTGAAGTGGATTCTAAGATATTTTCGAGGCACTTCTAGTTTGAAACTTTCATTTGGGAGTGATAAGCCTATTCTTGTGGGATATACATATTCTGATATGGTAGGGGATATTAATAATAGAAGATCTACTTTAGGCTACTTGATTAAATTTTTAGGGGGAGCTGTGGCATGGCAATCAAGATTACAAAAATGTATTGCTCTATCTACAACAGAAACATAATTTATTGTAGCAACGGAAGCATGTAAAGTGTTGCTTTGGATGAAGGAATTCATAAAAGAACTTGGTTTCATACAAGAAAAGTATGTGTTATTTTGTGATAGTTAAAGTGCTATACGTCTTGCTAAGAACTCTACTTTTCATTAAAGGTCAAAACATATTGATGTAAGATATCATTGGATACGAGATATCATGGAAACCAAAGAGGTTGCACTTGAAAAGGTACATATTGAGGATAATGGTTCTAATATGATGACAAAGGCTCTATGGCGAGAAAAGTTTGAGTTTTGTCGGCATGAGGCCGGTTTGGATTATGCTTGAGAAATGGACATATGGAATCTCCCTCATTTGGGCTGGAGGGGGAGAATTGTTAGGTTGGTCCAACCCATATTCGGGGACTTATTATTGGGTCCAATTAGGGTAATGTGGCCCTAAGGTTTAAAAAGAAAAATATAGGGTTTTTTCTTTAGAGAAGAGGTGTGTAGCTGTCAAAAAGAAAAGAGAGAGAGAAAAGAAAAGAGTAGAATTTCGCAGGAATTAGAGGCCTTGCACAGCAGTTGATCAAACGTCTGATCAAGGTCGATCCGTGGTCCGATTGAGCTGAATTTTTGTCAGGAGGTTCGGGATTGGATGTTCTTCATTGTGAACGGTTGGATCGTCATTTGGACCTCTTTAAGTCAGCAGATTATGGTTAAAAATCTGGGTGATATTTCTCCAACTTTTCTTGGTTAAGTTGTTGTTTATAACTTGTTTCTTCACTATTAATTGGTGATTCTATTATTGTTGAATCAGTAAATCTTAGTCCTGTTGCTTTTGTTAAGGACTTGATTGGGTTATAACCTAACAATTTATATAGTGGAGATTTGGGATGGACTCCGTGATCGGTCCCGTGGTTTTTATCCTTCACATTGGAGGAGTTTTCTACATAGAAATTCTTTTGTGTTGATTGTGATTTACTTATTTTACTTGTGATTCGAATACATTGTTAGTGTTTTAGTATATCCTCACAGGTTCAATCAAAGTGGGAAACTTTGTAAGTCATTTTTCCCATCAATCTTTTCATTTGTTTAATATTTCTGATTATTCCTCCTTTACCTTAAGTTAACAAGACATTTTCAAAGGAAATTAAATTCTTCAAAACTGGAGATAAATGATGTATTCTAAATCTAAATTTGTTGTAGGTCAAGTTCACAACAAAATTTTACTCCCTTCTACACATGTTTTTTATGTGAATGAAATTTTTTTATGAAATAAATAATGATTGTATCGTGATAGAGTGAAGGTGATATAATTAACGTTTTCACCTTCCTTTTTTTTTTTTTTTTTTCTCTCAATGTTTTTGTTTACAGCCTTACTGTATTATTCTTGTGGTGGCATGTGGCCCTATGTGAGAATCCTACATCCCAAAGTTGGTTAAAGAGAGATGCTCTTTCACTGGAGGAATTCAAATTTGTATTGATTGGAACTAGAATTCGATCAATTTGAAGGCATGTGCTTTGACGATTGTTGCTGGAGCTAGTGAAGGCAGTAATCGTATTCTTCCTGAATTTGTTCGTCAACAAAGATAGCCTAAATGATACCACTCTTTTGTTTACCCAAGATATCTTCCGTTGGCTCAGTTGGAATGGGGGTGCTTCTGAGTCTTCCATATACCTTGTGAAGATTGGAATCTTCGAATAGATGGAGCTACTGGGCTTCAATTGCAACAAGTAGCATGAATGTGGAATTCAATTGGCGGGGCTCGTCCGCTAGATTTTTCTGATGATTTAGCATTCCTTGATTATCTAGAGTTCATTGATAATTCAAAGTTCAACAATGATGTTGAGATCACTGATGATACGGTGTTCCTTAATGATTAAGTGTTGTGTGGAGTAATTAGAAGGATTTCTGACGCACTTTCAGTCCACGAATTCCTCGTCCATGGTTTTATCACGGTCCGGGGTCGCATCAAAGATGAATAATTTGATTGGTTGAATTAATGTAGAGATATAGATGGTCAACAAGTTTGGGCTGCCACTCCGACTTATGCATCCGCTGGAAGAGGTAAAATCTATTCAATCTTGTTTGTTGTCGTTATTTTAGTTTTTCAGTCCTCATGACCTTTGGAGTCTTTATCCGCACGGTGTCCCATGTATATCACAGCTTTGCGAGCCTTAGTTCATCACATGTCGTGACATGCTTCATTTAATTTTGTTCTTTGTTTTTATTTAGTTGTCTTTTGTTTGCTATTTTTTATTTTATTTGTTTTCACTATTTGACCAAGTTGAATTTATAGGAGGATGTTTTATTGAATCCTCTACTTTTAATTGTAAACCCAATTGTTGTGAGTTTTTCATTCTTTCTGACAAACTTATAATATAGACTAACTTTGTTATATTTTTTAATTATTTTGGCTATAAATTCTTGATTTTAGTAAAATTTTTATTTTATACTTTAATAATTAACTAGTGCTCAAACTGTATTTGACACAAGTCTAGAGCAAAAGAAGAGCACAAGTTAATGCTCACATTTTGGAATCACTTCTTTTATTGCTAATGGACTTAGTTTC
This sequence comes from Casuarina glauca, assembly GCA_028551395.1. Taxonomy (NCBI): domain Eukaryota; kingdom Viridiplantae; phylum Streptophyta; class Magnoliopsida; order Fagales; family Casuarinaceae; genus Casuarina; species Casuarina glauca. The sequence goes on from CM052349.1 coordinate 27,525,727, forward strand.
CTATTGTTGGTTATCTTCTTTCAATTTCTTAAGTTTTTAAATATGATGTTGAGGCATAAATCAATAGGAAACATTTTTATTAATTACTTTGGCTTGATTGTTTTTTATCAATGATGAAACATTGCATAAATTGAATGTGACTATAAGAATTGTTTGGCTAAGATGCTCACTATTTTGAAGTTGATCTACTTTTGACAAAATTTCATGTTATTCTCACCTATAAGAGGTTAATGTAGAATTCTTGAAACTGTATGACGCAATGTTAACATTAAAATCTTTTATTTATTGATAATATTTTTAGTAATTGTTTCTTTGTTGTATGTGATTTTATCTTTTTTATTTTTTTATTAAATACGCCTAAGAATGGCTATGAGGAATTTTTTTCTTTTCTTATTATTTTAACTAGATAACAATTATGAAACAAAATTGAAGGACTTTCCAAAAACTTGATATAAACATTGTGTTTTTTTTTTTAAAACCTTTTTTTTTTATACTCATGCACCCAAGGAGGGAGGACGGGGGATTCAAACCCGTGACCGGTGGGATTGTCAGTTAGGATTTGGCTCAGGGAACGCCATTGTGTTGTGCTTTATATGGTGCACTTGACACATCAATATTAGTTTGCCAACAACATGTCCATTAGCACCCAATAGATAAAGGCCCACCTTTTCTTGCAGCATAACATTTAATTGAAGCATGGCCCTCCAATCTTCTAGTGTTTATCAAAAGGATTTCTATAGGTAAAAAAGTGTTTTTTACCTCAAGTCAATATTTTTGTTGATCTCTAGTGAATTTACCTTTATTAGGCTATGTAATAGTTCAAATCATTGAATATGACTTTTTAACCAATTATCATTTTATTAAACTCCTATAATCTTTGGAAGGTTTAGATTAAATGTTTGGTAGGTTATGGCTAAAATTTAAGCATCACCTTTTTATTTCTTTTTTTGCTTCACTAGAAATTTTGACCTCCATATTAATATGCCATCAAAAGGGCACCTATATTAGATTCATAAGAGTGCATGTCACCTTTAGCAAATATCATAATAATTAGATTATCTTCGAATAAGGATATTTTTAGGTTCAATTTAGAAGGTCACTATCCACTCCAAGATATTGTATGTTGATTGTCTTGGTTTTTTGTCAATCTATGTCGGTATTTTTATTGCCACAATTTTGAGAAGTAAACAAGCCAATCTTATTATGTTCTATTTCTTAGTTATTGGCTAGAGTTTTTGGGTGACTTGAATGAGGAAAGCATCATAGATTAACAGATAAATGCACAAGAATGATTTAAGATTTGTAAAAATCAAATTGATTCCAAGAACACCTTAGTGATTATCTAGAAAAAATTTTTTAACAAAATTACCAAAAAGCCTATCTACACTTTCCATCTTCAAAACACTTTTTATGGAAGATTGTATTATTTCAAATTAAGAACTTGTCCAATGTTGATGCTATTTGATCAGGAAGTAGATAGGAGATTCTAAATGAAACATTAAGACAATATATTCCCTCTTCTACAACTGATTATCTTGGTTTTAATGACAAGCTTTAGAGACCTCATATCTGAATTCACAAAATCCTCCATGGAAGAATAATCAAGTGGGTTTCTTACTCTCCTTTGTAACATACATGTCTCACAGTAATGAAAGAAACAAAAAGTAACATACATGTTCTACAGTTATAAAATTAACAACTTTTGTTTCATTATAACTTGAAAGAAATGCATTTCGCCCAAAGGGAGGACCTAAAATACCAAATGGGTTCAAAGAGACCCACTTCCAAAGGAGAAATTAAAATACAGTTATAAAATTAACAACTTTTGTTTCATTATAACTTGAAAGAAATGCATTTCGCCCAGGGGGAGGACCTAAAATACCAAATGGGTTCAAAGAGACCCACTTACAAAGGAGAAATTAAAATTCATATGAATTAGGGTTTGGATTTGGTCGGACTAAAGGCATGTGCTTTTCTTGCTCCATATACTGCAAACATTGGAAGCTTGAAATAAGCGCACTTCTATTAGATGTCTGATGACCCAAAGTTGCTTGATAATTTATGGATGCTTGATTATTCAAAGTTGTCTACAGGTAAACTATGTATTAATGCTTCGGAGTTTGTTAATCATTCAATATCTCTCTTATTTATTGCCATTATTATTTTTTCTTTGTTCTTATTGGGAACATAAATATATTATTGTTGGTTGTCCAATCCTTATCGCTTGGGGATTCTTTATCTGTATATCGTAGGAATGTAAGCCTCAGTCCATCACAGATGTTATAACAAGCTTTGTATTAATTTTATTTCTTGTTCTTATTTTACTAGTTTATCGTTTAATTTACTCTTGTTTCTATTTGATGTGTTTTCTTTTCTTTTCTTCCTTACTAATATTTGACCAAATTGAATTCTCTAACTGTTAATTATAAATCAACTATTTGGAATTCTTTTCCTTTATGAAGTATAGACCAATTCTTGTCATTGTTTTACCCTTCTTTTTTTTTTTTTTTTTCCTTTTTTCCTCTAAGTTACTGACTTCAGTTGTAATGTGGCGTCCTGTTTTGGTTATGATGGCAAACCTTACCTTAACCTGCATCTGGATCCACCAAGTATGGACTCAAACCGGGGTAAGCCTCTTGCTCCCTTTTCTCTCCTTTTAAACTTACATGTATTATATTATTAAAATAATAAGAGGTTGCTGTTGTATAATAGCTCGTAATTTACTGCATTTGACGAATCTATCTTTTTTTGTTGATAGGATCATTGGGCACCTCCGGTGGCGTGGGGCTCTACACTAAGACTTGAAATCCCAGTATGGTTCAATAGTTTGTTCTAAGTCGTCTATGTGTTGATGCTAGTTTTTCCTACAAGTGGGGATTGGCTTTGTTTCTTGCTTATCAAATCCATCCGGATTGCATTTTTGTCGTCTCCAATCGTCGATCGCTATAAGAAAGTGGTTTAGAAATTCCCTTAAATTAGGGCCCGTGAACATTCATTCTTTGGCCCAAATGAGTTTGGATATGTATTCCATCTTCGCTGTTTTGGTTTTCGGATTTCTTAAGGTTTTTGCAAGGTGCAACTCTCGTTCGGTCTCAGTTGTAGTAAGTAGCTTTAATTTGGAGGTGAAGGGGAGGGGTTACTGGGGACTGAAGAAGAATGCCGTTCAAACACTAACTGCTCGGCAACTGCTAACTGCAACAACGGCTATAACAGAATGAAGTTACACAGTTAATTTTGTTTTAGTCGTTACTCCTCTTCTGTTATAGTAGTTAGCACTTGGACATTTATATCCTTCTGTAAATCCTATATATAGACCCTTTCACTGTAAGCTTAATTCATTCAATACATTTGCAGAGCTTGTTTAAGGCAATTCTCTTTGTTTTTCACTATTCTTCTGGTATCGAGAGCCTTTGCCTTCTCTGCTCCTCTTTGTTTGCCTCCATGGCCGATACACCCTTATATCCCTTTCCCACATATGTCAACATCGCCAACTCTGTTTCTTTGAAGCTGAACAAATCCAACTACATTCCTTGGGCAACACAAATGACTTGCCTCTTTAGTACATACTGTCTTACTGGCTTCATCACTGGCGAAACTGCAGCACCACCACGCACAGTTACTGTGGATGGAAAAGAAATTTCTAATGCTGCCTTTGATCAGTGGACTCAAACTGATCATTTAGTGCGTTCCTGGATCATCAGTTGCCTCTCTGAGGAGATCCTAGGCCATATCTTTGGTCTGAAACATGCAACGGAGGTGTGGTCCAAGTTAAGTGATCACTTTGTTCGCCAAACTGCTGCTCGAGAATATGAAATTCAGACGAAGTTACAAACCTTACAGAAAGAAGGCAAGAGTTTGTCTGAATATCTTGATGAATTCCAATTTCTATCCAATCAACTCAGTATCATGGGGAAGCCACTCAATGATTCTGATAAGACTTTTAGAATGCTACAAGGCTTAGGGAAAGAATATGAATCTTTCCTTGCAGCTATGTTCCGGCCACCAGTACCTGCTCATGATGATGTGGTGGCTCAACTTCAAGCTTTTGATGCCAGGCATGTAAGGTATCATCCTACTCCTAATTCTCAGGCTGCCTTTCTCACTGAAAGATCAAATCGTCCAGGAAGAGGTGGTAACCGTGGAAGAGGAAATTCCTTTTTCTCCTCTCATGGCCGTGGTTTTCAACCTTCCACACAGCATGGTAGAACCACTCGGCACCAGTCTGCCTCTCCAAGATCCACCACTGCTGAACCAATTACTTGTCAAATCTGTAACAAGAGAGGTCATTCTGCTATAGCTTGTTTTAGAAGGTTTGATCATGCCGTTCAAGCCTCAGATATCCCTCAGGCACTTGCTGCTATGCATCTTAATGATCAGACTCTAGACAGTGAGGATTGGATTCCAGATTCTTGTGCTAATGTACATGTTGCCTCTTTTGCTGGTAAGTTACAATCCTTCACTCCCTCCCGTGGTCTTGACAAATTTCAGGTAGGCAATGGAGAGTTTCTAGAAGTCTCTTACACTGGTTCCACCGTGCTGCCTCAGACCAATATTCCATTTTATAATGTTCTGGTTGCACTAAGGGTCCAGAAAAATTTGCTTTCTGTGTCTAGATTAACTGCAGACTATCCATGTTACTTTGTTTTTACTAAAGATCAATTCTATATCAAGCATCTGCAGAGCCACAGAACACTAGCGAAAGGAATTAAGCACCAAGGGCTGTATGTGCTCCCTCACAAATTTCAAGCCTTGTTCACTATTCGCTAGTGTTCAGCAGATACTATCACCTGGCACCGCAGGCTTGGTCATCCAAGAGATAGAATTCTCAAGTATCTTCACCAACACAATAAGATTTCTGTCCATCCGAGCACTAGATGCACTAGTTTTTTCTGCAATCCATGTCATCTCAGCAAGAGTTCTCGACTCCCTTTTTCTGCTTCCACAAGCAGATCATCTTTTCCTATAGAGATTATTCACAGTGATGTTTGGGGCCCCTTTCCAGTGACTTCGCTATTATCTCTTGTTTGTAGATGACTTTACTCACTTTTCTTGGATCTATCCTCTCAAACAAAAGTCAGAAGCATTTCAATGCTTTGTAAAATTTCGATTACTTGTGGAGAAGCAATTTGATACACATATTAAAGTTCTACATTCGGATAATGGTGGGGAATACTTGAGTTCTGAGTTCCATACTTATTTGTCTCATCATGGCATACAACACCAACTTTCATGCCCTCACACACCAGCCCAAAATGGCATAGTCGAAAGAAAACATCGGCATATTGTGGAGCTAGGCCTTGCTATGATTTTTGAAGCACAACTTCCCAAGATCTACTGGTTGGAAGCCTTTAATACAACAACCTTTCTTATAAATAGACTCCCTTCTCCATCCCTCTAAAATACATCGCCCTACACTCTTTTATTCCACACTAAACCCAATTACTCTCATTTAAGAGTCTTTGGTTGTTCCTGCTTTCCTTACCTTCGAGATTATACACCTAACAAGCTTGCCGAGAGATCTTTACCATGTATCTTTCTTGGCTATAGTGACTCTCACAAAGGTTATCGCTGCTTACATCTTACTAGTGGGCGAGTTTCCATCTCTAGGCATGTTCTATTTGATGAACACACCTTTCCTCTTGCTGTCTCTCCAAATTCATCCAGACCACATACAATTTCTCCAAGTACCTATACAGAATCTACCATTCAAAATCCTTGCATTATTAGCCCACCTTCAGTCGTTGCATCACACCCTCCAAACAGCTCTACCTCATCTTCATCTTCAAACAGCTCTACCTCACCTTCACCTTCTGTAGAAACCATATCTTCTGAAGACTCTCTAAACTCTCTCTGCCAGCATCACCTTACTGATATTTCACATAATTCTGATACAATCCCTATTACACCAGACTCAGCCAGAACTCTAATCTCTCAACCATTACCTCATCCAAACCCAACTCATCCAATGGTTACAAGGTCAGAGTGGGGTATCTCTAAACCAAACCCTAAGTATGCCTTAATTACCTCCTTGGCAGTCCCTCCTATACCTACCTCAATACATTTTGCACTTCAACACCCTGGATGGTTGGCTGCAATGCAAGATGAGATGGCAGCCTTTAAAAAAACCAATACCTGGAAACTTGTTCCAAGAGACCCCAGCATGCACGTTGTAGGATGTAAATGGGTGTTTAAACCCAAACTCTCTGCTGATGGAACTCTTTCACGATTGAAGGCCAGATTAGTTGCAAAGGGGTTTCATCAAATAGCTGGCCTTGACTTCCTGGATACCTTCTCCCCAGTGGTCAGACCAACAACCATCCGTTTAGTGCTCTCTTTAGCTACAATTCAGCACTGGTCTATCCTACAGTTTGATGTGTCCAATGCCTTTTTGCATGGATACTTAGACACCCCAGTCTTTATGGAACAGCCCCCTAGATTCCTTGATCCAGAAGCTCCTACTGCAGTATGCCATCTAAATCGTGCTCTTTATGGACTAAAGCAAGCTCTCCGAGCTTGGTTTAATCACTTCAGCTCATGTCTCCTGCAATTTGGATTTTTTTGTTCTACCTTTGATTCTTCCTTGTTTATTTACAATAATGGGGAGAATGTCATATGGTTGCTGCTCTATGTGGATGATTTACTCATCACAGGAAACTCAACTTAGACAATTACTACTCTCATTAAGCATATGCAGTCAGAATTTCCTCTTAAATCACTTGGTCCAGTTCACTTCTTCTTGGGAATTGAAATACTTCCCATACCAAGTGGTTTCGTGCTGTCTCAAAAGCAATTCATTCTGGAAATATTGAAGAAGGCCTCCATGCTATCATGTAAGCCTGTTGCCACTCCTATGGCCACTAAGCTTCCTACTCTTCTGGCTTCAACTCAAGCCTGTGCTGCCTCATCTCTTTTTCGCAGTATCCTTGGTGCTCTACAATACTTGACCATTACAAGACCTGAACTTGCCTTTCCAGTTAACCGCTTGTGTCAAGCTATGCACTCTCCCACGAATCTGGACTTTCATAATCTTAAAAGGGTCCTACGGTACTTGAGTGGAACACTCTCACTGGGCTTAAGGATACACTCTCATAGCTCACTGAATTTATGTGGCTATAGTGACTCGGACTGGGCTGGTTGCCGAGCCACCAGGAGGTCTACTTCTGGATATTGCTTTTATCTAGGATGTAATATGATATCCTAGAGTTCCAAAAGGCAAACCACGGTAGCTCGATCATCTGCAGAGGCAGAATATAGAGCCTTGGCATCCGCTGCAGCATAATCCACTTGGCTATGTGCCTTACTGCGTGATCTTGGAATCAGCTAGCCTAATGCCACTACCATCTACTGTGTCAACCTTGCAGCTCTGAAATTAACAACTAAACCGACCTTTCATGGTAGGATGAAGCATGTGGAAGTTGATTTCCACTTCATACGTGAGAAAGTAGCTCTTAACCATATTGTTACTCGATACATTTCCACCAAACAGCAAATAGCCGATATGTTAACCAAACCTCTTTCCAAGCTCACGTTTCAATTCTTTCACAACAAACTAGGACTGATTCCCACTCCTAATTTGAAGGAGCCTGAAGAAGAATGCCGTTCAAACACTAACTGCTCTGCAACTGCTAATTGCAACAACAGCTATAACAGAATTCATCTTAGGGTTTTTGCAAGGTGCAACTCTCGTTCGGTCTCAGTTGCAGTAAGCAGCTTTAATTTGGAGGTGAAGGGGAGGGGTTACTGGGGACGTCTAACAAATGATGGTGCTCTTCCAAATTTCTTAATTGCAATAACTTGCATTTCTCCACATAATTTATATGATTTGGGTCCCGGAGTTATTGTTGGTCATTTTTCCCATTGTCCTAATCATATAAGTACCAGTTATGTCCTTTTAGATGGCTAAGGTCGATAATCTGTCGTCCAAGTTTATGTTTTTTAACATACTTTAAATGATAAGAATAGGTTGAGATTTCACAAAAGTGAAATATGCGTAATCGTCTTTGATTTGTTAACTTAACTTATTCTGATTATGTTAAATAATAAAGAGGAATTGTGAATTAAAAATTATTTTAATTTATATCATTTAACCATTTGGATTTTATATAAACAATAATGTGTCATCCAATTTAAAATGGTTGAATGTATTTTAGTTTAAGATAGTGGATGAAGCATTTTTTAGGAAATAATGTACAATATAACGTTAGATGATAAATTGACTTGACTTGTAGTGATCCAATTTAGTGAAAACAAAGGAATTCTATATTAGAAATTATTATAATCTATATTACATAATTATTTTATATATATATATATAGATAAGATGCATCGTACAATTAAAAAAGAAGAAGATTCTAATAGATATTTTATTTTTTATGAAGTAGGTAGATATGTGTGATTCAATTAATTAAAAGAAAGGTTCTAGTCCTTTTGGGGGAATAGGTGAAGTTCTTTTGCTTAGGTTTCTGTCAATAGTTTCACTCCTTCAATCGAAAAATATGGGGGTTTTTTGTATATAACTAAAATTTGCAGAAGTGTGTTAATTTGGAAATATGTGCGAACCTTCTAAAATGCATGACGTAATGACCATATATACTTCGTGAACAGAACAATTTGATGTATTCACAAACTAGAGGGAGAAATTTACTTCATAAATCAAGGTTTTTGCTGTTGAAAATTTGAATAAGCAGAAGCATTGAATAGAACCAAAGCAATGCGCGGAAAGTCGTCCCAGGTGCTTTTGGAAGAAGCAACTTGGAAACTGCCAATGACTCTTCCTTGCATTTCGAAATTTCCTTGCATTGTTTATCTTTCCGGAAGCCGGAAAGTCGGTGGTCAATTGTGGTAGCAAATTGTACTTAATGCTTGCGTTTATTTATATTATTTGGGGCTCTCATACATATGTTTATATGTGTGTGTTAGTCCTGCCTTACGTTTTATTAAACAAAATTGTGAGTCTCGATACGTTGGTTAAACAGATCTGCGTGTTTTTAATGGCGCTCATAGGAACTCAGCTTGTGCCCTTCTTTAGTTCAACTCAACATATTATATGGTCGTTGTTACTTGATAAATGTATGTATGTGAAGTAGGTGATGCGTGTTGTCTAAATTAGAATTTAAGGGAGGGGTTAGAAGTAATAATTGTTATATCGCTTGTTCTTTTTCAATTTAAGGGAGGGATAAGGTCAATGATGCATAATTCAATTAGAAGCTTTTTCTAACATATTTTAGCATAGTGGGAGTTCGTTGAGATTTAATGGAAATAAAATAATGTAATGATTATTGATTCGTTGACTTTAACACGTTCTGATTTTGTTTAACCATAAAGAAGACTTACAAATTATATTATTTTAATCCATTTAAATCATTTCACATAAATGATAATGCGTCATCCAATTAAGAAAGACTATGAATTTTGGTATAGGACAATGGGTGAACAATTAACTTGACTTGTAATGATTTAATTTAATAACAATACAAAATTCAAAAGAAAAAAGCAACTCTACTTTTCCCTCCAAAAGAATGAGAAAAAGAACTATAAATTACAACTTTATCATTTAAACATTTAGATCTTTGCAGAGGGATGTGATATGCCATACTTAAAAATGTTCTATTACATATTTTAGTGGAAGTGATGTACTGGAACCTATTGACTTGACATGTGATGATTCAATATAAAGACAAAGAAGAGTTTAAACTTGAAAAACAGACAGCAAAGCAATGGATGGGGGGACGATCATTGTGATTTGTCTACTAAACCACTTGCTCCTTTCTTGCCTACACTGCATAGAAAATTTAAAAACAAAGGGATCGAATGAATCGAATGAATCGAATGAAAGGCCACAGCTATCTCCCTAATAGAGGGGCCGCCGTTCTATTTGAAGCAACCTGGAAGTTTCCAGGTTGGCCAATTATTTTGCAAATAACATAAAGAATAACCAAACTTCAGCCAAAGACTTTGGGAAGCTAAAAGTCTCTTAGTGTTCTTCATATTCTTCGGAAGAAAAAAAAATGTTTTCTTTAACGATATAGGCATTTGTTACACCAACATGGTTCTTTTAATGTCTGCATATATTTTCTCGAAATAAACCCATTTTCTCAACTTCTGATGATTCTTGTCATCACAAGTGGAGTTTTTTATAAAAATAATGCATGTGTGGTGATGGATGATCCATTAAATTAACTTCTTGTGATCTTTTTTATCATAATGTATGTGAGGTAATGGATGATCCATTTGCTCAATTTCTGATGATTTTTTTCATCATAAGTGAGGCTTCTTACCAAAAAAAAAAAAAAAATTAAAAAATGCATGTGTGGTGATGGTGATCCATTAAAAAAAAAAAAGCATGTTGGTGATGGATAAAGAATTGACTAAACTTGTGATGACTTTTCATCACAAGTGGAGTTTTTTACAAAAATAAGACATATGTGGTGATGGATGATCCATTAACTTAACTCATGGTGATTCTTTTCATCACAAGTGGAGCTTTTCACAAAAATAAGACATCTGTGGTGATAAATGATCCATTGACTTGTGATTTGTTTCTCATCATTAGTGGAGATTTTTACAAAAAAAAGGTATGTATAGTGGTGGATGATTCGTTATTTGAAGTCGTGATGATTTTTTTCATGACAAATGGATGTTTTTACAACAGAAAAAGAGATGTGCATTGACGGAAGGTCCATTGACTAAACTTGTGATGACAAGTAGAGATTTTTACAAAAATAAGGCAAGTGTGCTGATGGATGATCTATTGGCTTAACTTATGATATTTCTTTTCATCACAAGTAGGGTTTTTTTTTTTTTTAACAAAAATAATGCTTGTGTGATGATAGATGATTCATTAACTTAACTTGTGATATTGTTTTTGCACAAGTTGAGCTTTTCGAAAAAAATAAGGCATATGCGGTGATGGATGAAGAATTGATCAAAATAGTGATGATTTTTTTCGCTACAAGTGGAGCTTTATATAAAAATTAGGAATATGTGGTGATGAATCAAGAATTGACTAATTGGTGATGATTTTTTTCATCACAAGTGGAGCTTTTTGCAAAATAATTCATGTGTGGTGATAGATGATCTATTGGCTTAATTTGGAATGATTTTTTATCACAAGTGGAGCTTTTTACAAAAAAAAAAAAAAAAAGATTGTGTGGTAATGGATGATTCATTGACTTGACTTGTCTTTTTTTTTTTTTTTAATCTCAAGTGGAGCTTTTTACAAAAATAAGGCATATGTGGTGGTGGATGATTCATTGGCTTAACTTGTGATTTCTTTTTTCATCACAAGTGGACTTTCTTACAAAAATAATACATATGTGATGATGGATGATCTATTAACTTAACTTATGATGATATGTTAACTTCACTTGTGATTTCTTTTTTAATCCCAAGTGGACTTTTTTACAAAATAATACATGTTTAATGATGGATGATCTATTAACTTAACTTATGATGATCTTTTTCATCACAATTGGAGCTTTTTATAAAAATAAGGCTTGTGTGGTGATCGATGATCCACTGGCTTCACTTATGATTATTGAATTTAATAATCATAGAATCTAGATGTAAACTAGAGACAAATCATTTCATCTAATCCTTTAGGGCCTTTTCACATGGATAATGATGTATTATATAGTTAAAATGGCAATAAGTGGAGCTTTTTATGAAAATAATGTAGGATTTATGCTAATGTATTAAGTGGATACTCTTCTGAAAATAATGTATTTATAATGATTGGTGATCCATTTACTTGGCTTGTGATGATTCAATCTAAGGATATAGAAGAGTTATAAATTAGAGATTATTCCAATTTGTACCGTTTAAATATTTGGATCCTCTTAAATGGAAATTATATGTAATCGAATTAAAAATGTTGTATTATATATTTAAGTATAGATGTAATGGGTTTAATAAAAATAATATGTGTTACTATGAATGGTTCATTGACTTCCATAACAAATTATTGTAACGTGTAATATACATCCATTTGCTTCTTTTTAGAGGCATAATGATGTGAACTCCAATTAAGAAAGTTTTATTACATCACCTTGGGAATCTCATCAACTATTTAAATTCATCCTTATAGAGTAGATAGATTCATAGTCCTATATATAGGAGAATTTTAGTTATGCATTTTGTCATCAAAAGAAATATAGCATGAAGTTGAAGAAGTCTTCTCAAGCTATAATAGATTCTCACATCTATACTTTTCAAACTTTCTTATTCTTGTAAAAAGAACATAAAAAGGTTTATGTCAAGTTAATATTGAAGTTAAATGGCATGACTTAATATAGTGAGGTGAAATTAGAAAACCCAAATTCATTAGATGACTCATATGCAAGTATAAACTTTCTACCTTAGAAGTGATATCGCAATGACTCATCTTAATTGACGTATGTTGTAAAGATATTGTATTAGATATTTACTATAGATGTTGTTAGAAGGCTTATTTATTTTCATTAAAACCTGTTTATAAGAATGGAGAACATACATGCATATAAGGTCTACACATGGTAATGTATTAAAAATGTGGGATGCATACTAAACTTCAACATGCCAAGGCTAAAGAAACATTGCCTACAAGAGTTCAATCTATAAGAAAGAGAAATAAATTCACATTTAAGGAGCACAATATGCTAGTATGTTAATAATGTGAGAAACATATCAAACTTCAATAGTTGTAGTTGGTGGAGCGCTTTATGAAAATAATGTATCTATAATGATAGGTGATCTACTGGCTTGACTTGTGATGATTCAATCTATAAATTAGAGATCATTTCACTTAACATTGTCTAACTATTTGGATCCTTTCACATGGAAAATTATGTGTCATTGAGTTATGAATATTGTATTACATATTTTAGTATATGTGCAGTAGGTTTTAACAGAAATAATACATGTATTTATGAATGGTATATTGACTTTAATAATATGTGTAACCCGTACAATTTATCCAATTTCTTCCTTTTAGAGGATAATGGTGTGAAATCCAATAAAGAAAGATTTATTTTAGATTTTAGCGTAAGGGAAGTGGGTGAAAACGTTTTGGAAACAAAATACAATGGTTGACCTGTCGACTTGACAGAGAAGTGTCCTACAGAACCTTGGGTTGTTCATCAAAGATGTGTTGCAATCTCGCTTCCCGCCTATCAAGGGCCATAGCCTCATATAACCTATAGTAGGGCCATTGAACTATTCATCCGTTCACCTACAAGCAGCCAAGGTCATGATTATTCGTAGTCTTCATGTCACATTACTCGGACGCTTGACTCCGTAAACAAGATACGAGTCTACCAAGTTATACGCGGGTTGTTACGATGAACCGACTAATGTGTGCTTTCCACTCCCAAAAATAAAAGAAACTATTGTCTATAGAGAAATATATATAGTTAACAAATCATTATAACTGTCTGTAATGGATAGAAAGTGTTTAAATGAAGTTAAATAAAATTATTTTTTTGATGAATATGTGAGTTTTTTTATAAATAAATTATTCTAAGTGAATAAAATATAATAAATAATAACTTAGAAAGTAACGATATAATATACAATGCATGAACTGTAATTCGTATATTATGAAGTATCATTGGAAACTTTTGTTTAGCAACTATGCTTGTCTTATGTGAAGAAGGTAAGAAAATGATTATACCTGTAATAACTAACAAACAAACTTGGGAGCTCCTTAAGAAAAGGATCAGTTTTAGTTGTAAAATGATTTTTCAAGTATGGATAATGTCAAACTCATACGAGTGTGGATATTTGTAATTTATGTCAAACCTTATTGATGTATTTGTTGGCATTTCTTTTTTAAGTTTTATTAACAAATCTGAAAGTAATGCATTTTCTTTTCGAGCCTGATAGCAACCTGGCCTTTTCATTAAACAGGGATTACGAGGCTCCATGTTTCTATACCAGCTTTTGATTCAACAACCGTGTTACGTCTCCCATGGCTTCTTCGAGCACTCAGCCAGCCCCTCTAACTTCTTCTTCAACTGATCCACGGGAATACGAGGTTTTTCTCAGTTTCCGTGGCGCAGACACCCGCGGTGGGTTTGCAGACGCACTCTATCACGCTATGAAAAATATAGGGATTATTGTCTTCAGAGACAGAGAGGACCTGGAGGTAGGAGAAGAAATTAATCCAGGTCTCGCGGCTGCAATAAAAGAATCCCAATATGCAGTTGTGGTCATCTCAGAGCACTACGCTGAATCTAAGGCGTGCTTGTTTGAGCTCACCGCGATCATGAAATGTAAGCGAATGGGACGCCTTACTGTTTTTCCAATTTTCTACCACGTAAGTCCCTCCGAAGTGGGAAAGCTGATGAAGGATGTAGAAAATATTTTCACAAAACCCAAAGGCAATCCTGAGGCTGCTAAAGCGAAGTGGGAAACTTGGAAATCACTTTTGGGCAAATTAGGTGATTACTCTGTGGATCCCGAGCTTGATAATGACCTGCCAGAATCTTGTAGACGTGCTCTTAAGGAAGCAAGTGATCTGTCTGCAATGGTGGTCGGAAAAGACAGGTATAATAGCTGTAATTAGTTCTGTTATATACACTAATTGCTAAATTTTTCTTTACTTTCCTTATCAAATTTTATTGCAATGACTTCCAGTTGTTTGGACTTTAATTCTCAATTAATATTTTATTTTTACAGTTACGAAACTGAAGTTGCTCGAGAATTTAGTTTAAAGATATTTAGTAGATTGGTAGTTAACTCACCTGTCATCCCGGAGGATCTTGTTGCAATAGAATCTCGAGTGGTAGAAATCATGGAGTTACTCAATCCAAGGGTTCCCGATCGTGTTTGTGTTGTTGGTATTTGTGGGATGTCGGGAATGGGGAACTCAATTTTGGCAGAGGTCATTTACAGCAAAGTTTCTCCTCAATTTGAAGGTCGGTGCATTCTTTATCAAATTGGAAGAAAAACCAGCCACGATGATCTCGTTGTCCTTCAAAAGAAACTCATTTCTAATATTCTCGGCAAGGAAGCAGAAAAAGCACTAGGAAATGACGATCATAAAGTAAAGAATGCCTTACGGACCAGATTACAAAAAAAAAAAGTTTTTATTGTTCTCGACGATGTGGGGGACGACATCCAGATAAATTATCTGGCTGAGAGTCTTATGTGCTTTGGTTACGGAAGTAAAATTATTATTACAAGCCAAAAGCAAAATTTGCTACATCTATGCCAGAAGAATGTCTATGTAGTTGAGCCACTGAATGAGAAAGATGCTCTGCAGCTTTTCTGTTTGAAGGCCTTTAAGCAATGTGAACCTAAAGAAGGCTTTGAGAAATTGGCTGCGGAAATTAGCAGTTGTGCGGCAGGCCTTCCTTTTGCACTTAACAGTTTCGGTACCCTCTTATCTAGGAAGGATCGTAGGGATGCTTGGGAGGCTTACCTAGAGGAACTACGTGGAAATAATTCTATTGATAAGACACTTGATAAAAGTCTCAATGAACTAGCTGATAAACACAGAGAATTGTTTTTAGATATTGTTTGTTTTCAACACAGAGAATTGTTTTTAGATATTGGCTGTTTTCTTAATCGACCTATGGTGAATAGTTTAGTTAATGGTAAATTTGTTCAAATGCTAAAAGCATTGGTTACAATCCAATACATGATCTTGAAGTTTTGAAGGACAAATATCTTATAAGGATCTCAGAAGAAAGATAATTGTTGGTCCATGATTTTTTAATAGCCTTCGGTCGTAAAAAGGCTAAGAGCAACAGATTGTTCGAAAAAAATGATATTGTTGATAAACTAAAGAGTGGTACGGTACCACTTGGAGTAAGTATCTGTTTTACTATTTTTTTGATGCATTTGTTAAGTATTTTAACCCTCAATGACTTTGGTTTTTAGGAAAACCCTGATGTAATAAGCATTCATCTAAACCAATTTATATCAGAAGTGTTTAGTTTGGAGGCTTTATCGGCAATGATAAACTTGAGAGTACTTATGATTTTTTCTTTATGGAACACCATAAAGTGGTGTGGAGATTTAACCAAGCTAAGCAAAGAGTTACGAATCATAGAATGGGAAGAATATCCTTTAAACTCATTGCCGAATGATTTGAATTTTGGAATCAAGCTTGTTACACTCAAGTTATGTAGAGGTGAAATCAAGACCCTATGGGTTGGGAAAAAGGTAACATTGTGACTTTTATGTAAATATTTTTTTCCTAATCCTTTTTTTTATGCTTTTGCTATTGATTTAATAGTTTGTTATCCTAATCAGAGTCTTCCAGAATTGAAGTACTTAGATTTAAAGTACTTGGAAGAGTTGATTGCCATACCCGACTTAAGCAGAAGCCCAAAGCTTGAGATTCTAAGAATTTTTCAGTGCAAAACATTGTCTACTCTCCCCCCTTCAATTGGAAATCTCAAATTGTTGAAAGAGTTGTTAATACAAGAATGCGAAGATCTTCAAGAACTTCCAAATGAGATTATCTCAACTTTCCTTCAATATCTTTCTCTTGAAGGGTGTTCGAGGGTCAAACAGTGTCCAAATATTCAATATAGTTTGCAATGTTTGCAAAAACTTGATATTAGTGGCACTTCTATAGAAGGGTTACCTTTCTCATCTAAGAAATTACCGTCTTTAGAGTATTTTAGAGCAATTCCAACTTTCCTAGTGGAATTACCATCCTTCTTTTTTTCTTCAGAGAAACTCATAAAGTTACAGATCTCGGGCTTTAAATCAGGTTTCAGTCCCAATTTTCGATTCCCTGCTTCATTTCCAGCTTTAGGCTCTTTAGGAATGTTAAAAACGTTATGTTTGAGTAATCTCAATATGTTAGATGAAGCAAGACTTTCTACTCTTAGTGGCTTATCCTCACTACTGTCCTTAACTCTGTCTAATACTAACTTCACAAATCCATTAGTTGGCAATCAGGTTCCCAACCTTAAGAGACTTGTATTGTCCGGCTGTGAAAATGTCAAAAAATTGTCAGAGGCTGAATTATCAAATTGCTTAAATTTAAGATCTTTAGAGATCTTGGATCTGAGTCATTGCAATCTAGAAGCTATTCCAAAGTCAATCGATCTGTATTCCTCTTTTCAATCTTAGATCTGAGGAATAACCACTTTACAAAATTACCAGATAGTATCTCAAAACTTTCAAAGCTTAAAATACTTGATTGGAGAGGTTGTATCTTTCTTGAGTCATTGCCAAAACTTTCCTTAAGTTTGGAAGGCTTGTTGTTGTCACATTGTCCAGAGTTGGGGGGTGGGGGGATGCGCACTCTTTCTATCGTGGTTGCATATATTGGCTTCGATGAAAAGCCTTACAAGGCCCTGTATCTGCATCCTGATGAAGAGGGACGGGTATTATTGCATCTCATTTACGTAATAAATAGAGTTACTCCTAGTTATCCAAAGAACTGTGATTAACATATCTTTTCCTTTTTTTATTTTTGTTTTTATTTTTTATTTTGGGTCTACAGACGTTGTACCATGCAGTGATGTGTGGCCCCGCCCAGCAATTGACAAATCCAACGGTGCCCCCCCAAAAAACCAGTGATTCCAATAGAACAATTGAAGAGCGTATGGATTTGGGTCCGTACGTTGAGTTTGTCTTACTGAGGCAACAGGCTTTATTCATTGTTTATGAAGTCCATCATGGGAATGAGGAAACAGCAAGCAAAAGGCAAAAGATTGATGGTCTGAGAATTCAGATTCTGGAGTATCTAAGGGCCATGACTGTTTTTTTTCTGAGTTGGATTGCAAAATATGTCTAAGGAGAGGGGATACAAAGATTGAAGAAAATACCTTTGTCCTTTCTGTACCGGCTGAATTGGGGTCGTCATATGTCTGGGTGTCTATAAATCTCCCAGATTTCTTTGACAACGAAGATTTCTCAGATAAAGAAGCAGAAAACACGGAAAGAAATCTAGGTTTTTCAAATGAAGAAGCAGAAAGCATGGAAGGAAATCTAGATTTCTCAGATGAAGAAACAGAAAGCACGGAAGAATCAAAAAGTACGGAAAGATGGAGCTACTCAGCTTCAATTAAAGCACGAACCGAGAATGTGGAGTTTAAGCACTGCCGGAGCTATCCAACTTTTAACGGTACTCCTTCATATGTCTTTGAAGAAATTAATCGCATTTCCGGATCTGGTTTAGACCCAACAAGCCCTGCTGAATCTATAAAATCTATAGAATATCTAGAATTCGGGTTTTCCTTAGCTAGTGATAGCGATGTTCACTACGCCGATAGCTACTATGATTGGTAACAGAGGCAGCGATGGCGATTATGGCGGCGATAGGGATGGCAATGTCGAGCGTTAGAATGCTGATCAGGTTTTTTATCTCTTTCTTGGTTATTGTTGATTTGCAGTGGAACATAAGGTTTTTATATTATGTTTTCAGTGCGCACGAGTGGTCCAATGGGCCTTAGGAAGCTTTTTCCAGGGGAGTCTTCAACCGCACGGTGTCTTGAGCAGATAGTCCTCTTTTTCTTTTCTTTTTTTCTTTTCTTTTTTCTTTATTTCCCTTCGTTTTTTAGGAAGTTTTGTGGTTGCAAATGTTTGAGTAAGTTGAATTTATACTTTTGAAGAAATTTTATTATATTTTATATTACCTGTACTTTTAACTGTAAACTCATTTGTTTTGACTTTCTTTCCTTTTTCTTCTCAAGTTTATAATATGTCCAATTTTCTTATTTAGGTACTTTGATCTAAGTTCTTAAATGCACCATAAATTTTATTTTACTCTTTAATAAAAAATTTCTAAATTTTTTTAATACTAATGAACTTAGTTTCATACCTTTTGTTATCGTCTTTCAAATTATGCAAGGCTAAATATGGTGTGGAGAGAGATTTTTGTAAAACATTTTATTAATTGGACGTGTCACGGCTGCGTGTCCGCTAAAGGAACTCAAGAGACCAGCCCTATTTATCACGGAGTAAACTTTGAGAAAAAGAGTTGCATGCCTTGAAGCTTTATTTATTCAACTTTTATTACTAATTTATCTTCCTTTCATCATTAATTTTTTCCTTTTTCCTATTCTGGATGTAAAGTTCATTTGGACGGCATACTTTGTGAGGCTACGATGAGATGGTGTGGCGTTCTTGTGTTGGTCTTCTTGTGGGCAATGGCTGATGCAACTGGAAAAGGTAGATTTGCCATGTTGATTTATTATAAACTCAATGGATATTACAGAAGATAAAATATATGTAGAATTGAAAAATTGTGGACTACGTCTATTAAATAAGAATGCCGGTTCAAAGGTATCCCAAGTAGTTATTCACATTTCTCAATCTATTGGACTCAAAAGGTATTGTTGATTCTTCAGGCTGTTTTCTGGAGGTAGAAGACTCGCCGTCCGTGTCTGATTGGTCGAATCAATGCAATGATGTTTGTTGTGTCTCGCCAGCTCTCTCTCTTCTTGGTTTATTATTATTACTATTATTATTATTATCGTAGTGGAACATAGCACTTTTATTCTTATTTTTATTTTTTCAGTGTGCATGAGTGGACCAACGGGACTCAAGGAACTTTTTTTTTTTTTTTTTGGGAAGCCGTCAACCGGGTGTACTAGCATACCAAAGATATGGCAAGATCCGATTGCAGTAAGCTTCATAAAGGTTTGTTTGTATTCATATTGTAGTTGTTTTTTGTTTTAAGATAATCTCGTTCTATTTGTTGGTGTTTTATGGTTGCTAAAATTTGACAAAGTTGAATTTGTGCTTGGTCAAGATTTTTTGAAATTTTATATTTACACATACGTTTAATTGTAAACTCATTTATTTGAAGTTCTTACTTTTTTCCAAGTTTATAATTTAGTTGAATCCATATCTTATTTTTTCAGTTATTTTGCTTTAAGTCTTTAATTGAAGCATAACTTTTACTTCACCTCTTAATGAATTCATTTAAAAAGTTATTAAAAATTATGAGTCATGTTAAGGAAAGAACTTATAAGTTAATGTTCACAAATTTAAATGGCTTTTTTCATCATCTTTTAGTCTTTGCAATGGCCAAAAGTAATGTTGAGCTAAAGGTTTTTATAGAATATTTGATCAGTTAGATGTGTCTCTAAGCACTATGGGACAAAGATATCAATCTTTACTGCATATGATTTAACCACTCTATCTCTCTATTGATGTTAATCTTTGGACATCTTTTCATTTATTTAATATTACTTATTTTTCCTTTTTTACCTTTAAGTTAACAACACTTTTAAATGGAAATTTAAGCATTCTTCGAAACTTGAGGGAAATGATGTTTTAAATGTGAATTTTTGTAGGCCGAGATCTCAACAAAATATTTACTCCCTTCTACACATATTTATGATGCGAATGATTATTTTTAATGAAATAAATAATGATTGTTTCGTAATAGCCTGAAGGTAATCTAATTAACGTTTTCATCTTCCTTCTCTTTTTGAAGGTTTTTTTTTACAGCCTTACTATATTATCTTATAGTGGCCTGCGGCTTTATGTGGGAATCCTATATCCCAGAGTTGGTTAAAGAGAGATCCTCTTTCAGTGGAGGAGTTGAAATTTGTATTGATTAGAACTTGAATCCGGTCAATTGAAGGCAGTAATCGTATTCTTCCTGAATTTGTTTGTCAATGAGGCTAATCTAAATGATATCACTCTTTTGTTTACCCAAGATATCTCCCGTTGGCTTGATTGGAATGGGGGTGCTCGTGAGTGATACCGGACGGAGAGGAGGAAAATAAAAAGATAAAATTATCTTTGAAAACTAAGGATACAGATAATCACCACCTTAGAATTCGAGGATACAAACAACAATTATCTTTGTAAGCTAAGGATACAGATAACTCACTACCTTAGAATACAAGGATAGGAATAACAATTATCTCTGAAAACTAAGGATACAGATAACTCACCACCTTAGAATCTAGGGATAATACACTCACCACTCTATTAGAAATAATTCCAAAGAGATACAGAGCAAAAGAAGCTCACCACTCTTGCCACAAGCAAAGAGATACAGAACTTAGAAGGAAAGCTTAAAGCTTATACTCAAATCTCACAACTCAATGCCTCTACTACACAATGGTACTAGCTATTTATAGGAAACTAAGACACCCACAATCATAAATCTCTCCAACTACTATCTTCCCAACTACTATCTCCCCAACTACTATCTTCCCAACTACTATCTACCCAACTACTATCTTCCAACTACAACCTTTTAATTACCAACCACTCACTATCATCTACCAACTCCCAACCACTTGGTCAACCTTCTCAAGCTTCTTTGGATTAAACTTGGGCTTGTATAGGTTGGGCCACAATATCACTAATGAGTACTTGGGCTTGGGCTATGGAGGATGGGCCGTGTTAGTGAGTCTTCCATATACCTCGTGAAGATTGGAATCTTCGAATAGATGGAGCTACTGGGCTTCATTTGCAACGAGTAACATGAATGTGGAATTCAATTGCGGGGCTTGTCTGCTAGATTTTTCTGATGATTTAGCATACCTTGATTATCTAGAGTTCTTTGATAATTCAAAGTTCAATAATGATTCAGAGGTCATTGATGATACAGTGTCCGTTAATAATTTAGTGTTTTGTGGAGTAACTAGAAGGATTTTTGGAACCCACATCGATGAAGTTGCCATTGGAATTTTTCGGCCTGGTTTTGATTTATCTAGTCTTGATTTTGCTGGATACTTCATCTGAACGTTCGTGGCCCCATGAAGTAAATGCACCAGCACATGAGGTGAGATTTACTCAAACGTTAAAAAATGTTATTTCGATTTTCTCTCTTTCTTTTTCACATTCATTACTATTTTACTAATAGTAAAATGTTGGGGAATTTTCATGAATACTTTTTTCAGTGCTTATGGGCGATTTAATCGGCCATAAGCACGGAACTCTGGGAGTATTCTGTCGCACGGTGTCCCAGCATATCACAGTGACCTTCATATAGTTCTGTTTTCTCTTTGTTTTTCGGTTGTCTTTTATTTAGCAAAGACTTGTTCTATTTGTTGGGCCTTTTTTTTCTCCCTTGCCAATATTTGACAGTTAAATTCGTGGTCCGAAGTGAATTTATTAAAGTATCTATTCCTTACCCGTAAGTTTAATTCTAGAGTTCAGTTTTTCTGAAAGTTACAGAATAGTTCAATTCATATAAACTTTATCAGTTATTTTTTATTTTTGAATGTTCAATAGTTTTTATTTGCTTTTGATAAAAAATAAAAAAACTAATCTTATAACTTTATTTAAAATTACATGTCATGTTCAAGGGAAAACGTACAAATAAATAATGAAAGATTGTGTCCCAGTTGATACACCAGTTGAGCCCAAAATTAAGTTGTCATATGAAGGTGAAAAATTACAAGAGCCTACCATGTATAGGCAACTAATTGGCAGCTTGAATTACTTAATGTTGATGAGGCCAGATATTGCATTTGCGGTCAGATTATTAAGTCCATTTATGCACAATCCTAGAAGACCCCACTTACAAGCTGCACAGAGAGTATTACAATATGTTAAAGGAATAATTGACCTTGGGCTATTATATAAAAAGGGTGAATGTAATTTGGTTAGCTATTGTGATGCTAATTATCCTGGAGATGAAGATATTCGAAGATCAACAACTGGGTACTCATTTAATTTTGGTTTAGTTGCTATTTCATGGTGTAGTAAAAGACAACCAACTATGTCTCTATCCACAACAGAAGTTGAATACAGGTCAGCAGCAAATGGCGGCACAAGAAGGTACATGGTTAGTACAATTGTTGGATGATATTGGTGTGCTTGAAAGTGAAACAATGCAAATATTTTGTGATAATTTATCTGCTATTAAGATAGTTAAAAATCCAAAGTTTCATGCAAGAACTAAACGGATAGAAGTTCATTATCACTTCGTTTGAGAGAAGGTTTTTCGAGGGGAAGTTGATTTGCATCCAGTGAGAACAAGTGAGCAAGTTGCTGATATTTTCACTAAGGGGTTGAGTTCCCCTACATTCAGAAAGCATAGATGAATGCTTGGTTTGGTAAGTAAAAGCTCATTTGATAGAGTTGATGTTGAAGGGGAGAATTGAAGGGCCCAACATCAATATTAGGCCCACATTGAGTTGTATATCACTTATAGCCAGCCCAAGCCCGTGTTGGACCTTTCACTTATGTATTGCACTAGGGTTTGTCTTTGTTGTTAAAAGAGAGAGGCGGCAGAAAAGTGGGTGAGCAGCCGTCGTGTGAAACCAGTCTGTGTAAGCTCTTTTATTTTCTATTTTGGGTGTTGTTTGTTGAGAACAATCTTTGTATTGTTAAATGTATTGTATTGATCACTTTTGAGTTTAGTTCTCCTTGCTCTCTTCTTGTTGGTGTTGTAGTAATGGATTTATTGTTCGTTGAATGCAATCTATGTTGTGATATGAGTCTAGAAATATGTTTCAATGTAAGCTCTTTTTGACATAGTTTTGAAACATGAATGGGCACATTTAGCTTAGAAGGCTTTGAACTTGTGCAAAATGGTTAACAAGAGGATGTGGAGTGTACAAACACCTCTTTGCCAATTCAATGGAAATCCAAGTGATATTTATGAAGTTAGAGAGGAAGGATTTAGCTTGGTAAAGGTATTATGACCTTTCATCTTAAGAAATAGGGAAGCTTATTTGCATCCCGAGGATGGGAAGGACACTTTATAAATTTATCCGTCAATTCCCCGAACTCAACCTTGCAGCACATGTTCAGCCAATTACTCGTACTGTTTTGGGGGTTGAGCTAATATGGCCTTTCAATTATGTCAAGTCTGGAAATGGGCTATTTCAAAATTCAAGCAGGCAGATACATCAAAATCCGAATACTAATATTAAGGTTGAACCATTCTCTCCACCCCCTTAAGTCATGAACCTTGATGGTTTTCAGTCCACATGTAACTATGATGTTGTTTTGTCTAATATTGAAGAAATGGACGTTGTTCCAGATTTTTCATTATTGTAGACTCTGGATTACCCGTTATTTTAGGACTTAGCAATGGATGCAGCTATAGATTTATCCTCTATCAGACCGTGGATGCAATATAATCTTTTTATGAAGGAGTTTTACCTTATTTCCATCATTTGGTTGATTCTACAGGTACCTTGCCTGATATGGACTTGCAAGATGTAGATTTTGTTACAGGGCTTCTTAATGAAAGTGAACAAGTTGCACTGCACATAAATGATCTAGAATCCATTAATGAAGCAAGAAATGAGATCGTTGCAGGCATTAGTAATGAATCCGTGGACTCCATTCATCATGATTGTCACAAAGGAAGAAGAAAGCCAGAACTTCTAGGAATCTGTATTTCTTACTTACATGAACATGTACAGGATGGGTCCATTTATAGCCTAAGGACCAAGTTAAACATGGAAAATATACAAACATATAATGGAATATAATATTTCTCTATACATAGGAACTAGTCTAAAATAAACCCAGGACATATGGCAAGAATCTATAACTATAAGAGGAAAATATATCAACATATATAGAAGTATCTCCAACACTCCCCCTCAAGCAGGTGGTTTAGGTAGTTTGTAAGCGTCAAAGAAACCTAAATTGTTTAGGAGATATGTATGTTGTCTTTGACAGAGGGCCTTAGTAAAAATGTCAGTGGGTTGTTCGGTGGTCCATACTTCCATTGTCTTGATGATGCCTTCCTTAATTTTGTCTCTTGTGAAGTGACAGTCTACTTCGATATGCTTTGTTCTTTCATGAACAATAGGGTTTGCAGCGAGCTTGAGGGCAGCGTCATTATCACAAAATAGGAGTGTAGGTCCTTTCACTCGAACTCTTAAATCCCAGAGTAGACCCTTTAACCAAATAACTTCAAAAGTTGTTTTAGCCATTGCTCGATATTCTTATTCAGCAGAAGATAACGAGACAGTCGATTATTTCATGGTCTTCCATGATAGCAGAGAGTCCCCAATTTTGATACAAAATCCAGTCGTTGACCTTCGACTTATCGGACAAGTGACATAGTCAGTGTCGCAATATGTTGTCATCTCCATGTTGCAGTTTCTGGATAAGAGGATTCCCAAGCCTGGACAACCCTTCAAATACTTCATTACTTTGAGGGCTGCGTTCATATGAGACTGTTTTGGATTGTGCATAAATTGACTAAGGATCTGAATTGCATAGCATATGTCAGGTCTTGTCATCATGAGATAAATGAATTTTCCAACAAGTTTCTGGTAGCTAAAAGGATCCTTGAGAGGTGGATCTTCATTGAGGGGAGATATGCCAACATCAAATTCAGGTGTTGTGAGATTCAAATTCTGCTTAAAAGGAATAACTGCAGGTTTGCACCCAGATAGACCAACATCTGAAATGATTTCCAAAACAAATTTGAGTTGGCTAAGACATATCCCTTTGTCTGAGTGAGCAATTTCGATACCAAGGTAGTACTTGGGTGCACCAAGATCCTTAATGCAGAATGTGGAATATAGGTATTGCTTGAATCGTTCCACAGCAGGAACATTGTTCCCCATAATCAAAATATCGTCAACATAGATCAAGAGGAAAATGGAGGAAGTACCTTTGTGCCAAGTGAATAGAGCATAATCATGGCGAGACTGTCAAAATTTGGTAGAAAGAAGGGCAGCAATAAACTTTATGTACCACTAGCAAGAGGCTTGTTTGAGGCCATAAAGGAATTTGCAGAGACGACACACTAGAGACTCCCCTGTTTGCGTAATCCTGGGGGAAGATCCATGTAAATCTCCTCAACCAAGTCGCCATGAAGAAAGGAATTATGGACATCCATCTAGTGAAGAGACCAATCACGAAAGGCAACAACAGTAAGGAAAGAACAAACAGTGCCCTCTTTAGCAACAGAAGAGAAGGTGTCTTGATAATTAAAACCTTCCTTCTGAGTATAGCCCTTGGCCACTAAACGGGCTTTATAACGTTCGACGGAATCATATGCCTTGTGCTTGATCTTGTAAATCCATTTGCAACCAATGGGTTGTCGATGAAGGGGGCGAGCCACGAGATCCCAGGTTCGATTCTCAAGAAGGGCACACAACTCACCAGCCATAGCCTGTTGCCATTTGGGATCCTTGGCCGCCTCTTGATACGAGGAGGGCTCCATTTCGTCAGAGATCTTATTGATGCAGCAAAAATGTGCAGGAGAAAGGCAGGCAAAACTAACAAAGGAGGACATAGGGTAATAGGTAGCCGAGGGAAGGGTGGAGGAGCAAATATAATCTTTGGTCCAAGTAGAGGGTCGAGTAGCATGTCCAGAGTGCCGAGGAGGCACAACAAGAGGTGCACTGGGAGGGGCGGGTGACGGGGGGTTATAAGGAACAATGGCAAGGGAGTTGTCGGGGTCGAGTGTATAGGTAGGAGATGGAGGTGGTATAAGAGGGGCCAATGTAGTGGTGATGGAAGGGTCATAAAGAGGGGTGGAGATAAGGGCAAAGATGGGGGGTAAGAGGGCTAGAGGTGCAGGGGGAGTCATAGGGAGAGGAGGTGGGGTCGGGCTAGGAGAGCCTATAAGGAGTAATGGAACGGGGGGTTCAGCATCATCGGCCAAGAAAATTCGGGAGCCAATAGAGGCCTCAAGAGGAGCATCTGAGGATGACAAAGATTGAAAAGGAAAAATATCCTCATGAAAAACCACATCTTAACTAATGAAAAACCGGTCGGTGGAGATGTCATAAACTCAATAACCTTTCTGTAAAGGAGGGTAGCCCATGAACATACACTGAGTGGCATGGGGACCCAGCTTGTCCTGAGGGCCAATAGTAGTAGCAAAGCATAAGCAGCCAAAGACACGAAGATGCCCAATGTTAGGGGGCTTTCCAAATAACAGTTCAAAGGGAGTCTTTCCATCAAGAACTCTAGAAGGCATGCGATTAATTAAAAAGGCAACAGTGACCACATAATCGCCCTAAAAATTTTGAAGAATAAAGGCTTTGTGTTTAAGGGCGCGGGCAACGTTGAGGAGGTAATGATGTTTGCGTGCAACAACTTCATTTTGTTAGGGGGTATAGGTGCAAGAACTTTCATGAAGGATGCCATGAGAAGAGAAAAAAGAGGAACAAGCATGGTTAAAGAAGTCTCATGCGTTATTGGTGTGAACACGTTGGACTAAAGTATGGATTTGTGTTTGAATAAGGGAGAAAAAACGAGTGAGATGAGACAAAACTTGGGATTTGGATTGCATGAGGAAAACCCAAGTGCCCCTGGAGAAATCATCAACTAGGGTAAGAAAAAAAGGGAGCCATCACGATGAGGGGTGTGATAGGGACCCTAAATATCGAGGTGAATAAAGGAAAAAATGGAAGGAGCCCGGGAAGAACTAAGGGGAAAGGGTACACGGGATTGTTTAGGGAGGGGACAAGTAAGACATTTTGGATGAGGAAAACAAGCACTGTGACCCAAACATTGATGAAAAAGAGAATTATTATTGCTTTTATTGGCATTACAAAAGGGGCCCTGAGATGGGGAACTACAAGAAGGAAATTCAAAATTTTTCAGAAAAGAAATCCAAAAATAAAGGCCTTGAAGAACTCTACCCAAGCCCATCAGTTTTCCAGACGAACGGGCCTGAAAAAAGATAAAAGTAGAATCACAAATAATGCGACAATTATTTGAGGCATAAACTTTGGAAACGAAAATAAGATTAAAATTAAATTTAGGGACAAAAAAAAACATTATGGAGGGTAATGTAGGGACTGAGCGTAACTTCAGCAATTTTGGTTACAAAGGTAAGGTTACCATTGGGAAGACGGACGGATGTGGATGAATGAGTGGAATGGATTTTTGAAAAAAAATTTGGATCACAAATTATGTGGTTATTAGCGCTCGAATCAATAATCCATGCATTGAAAGAAATAGAGCTTATGAGGCAAAAAGATGTACCTGCGAAACTGGTGAGTTTGTCGGGAATGCCCTGCTGATTAAAAACTTGCATAATTTGCTTAAGTTGGAATTCCTTGAGAGGTTGATCAATTTTGTTGCCTGAGGTGGTGGAGACTTGATTAGAGGAAATATCCTTATCAGAGTGGTCTCGGTCCACATGCTTTTCGTGCAATTTCCAACACTGGGCCTGCGGCAGTATTCACAAACGACGCAGTTTGAACGTGATTTGGGCCCGTTTTGACCGAGCGTGCAGTTAGAAGGCCTGCGTGAGCACGAGTCGTTGGATGAGTGCATAACGGGTGCTAACATGGCTGCTGGAGAGGCGTCAGATGGAGGCGCACCTGGGAAGAGAGATAGGCCGTCAGATCTAGGTTTTAGATATGGGCCATCCAAACCAGGAATGAAGGGCCAAGGGACACTCTCAGCATGACCTAATCGCGCTGCATGGGCAGACCAACCGCCACCGGGGGAGCGAGCAGCGATCGCTCTCTATGAAGCTATCATGCGGGCTGAGAGAATGACGGAAACTTCAACACAGAGATATTCCATCGAAGCCAACCAATGATTTTCTTCCTGGACGGCAAGGTGGAAGACGTGGCGGAGTGATGGTGGTGGTTCCATGGTAAGTACCTGTGAACGAAAAGGTGAGTATGTTTCGTTGAGTATAAGGAGAAATCGGGTGATCTGATCTTGCTCCTAAATGGAACGGTATTGCCGTAGAACGGCTTTCGGTCCCTTGAGGCGTTCATTGACGCTATCCAATTCATTACAAATGGCGGTGAATCAGTTGAAACAGACAACCATAGAAAGGTTGCCCTGTTTTAGATCCGCAAAGTTCTGGTGGAGTTGAAATCGCTTAACGCAATCAGCTTTGCCGTACATCTCTATGATGTTCTCCCAGAGAGTATGAGCATCCTTTGTGCGTGGCAGACCGGTGGAAACGTCGAGTACGATGCAATTTTCGAGCCAAGTGCAAACGAGTTGCGAGCATTTTTGCCACTGTTTCGCAAGGCGCTCATTGGTTGGACAGAGGATGGTGCCGTCAAGGAAACCATCTTTGTCCTTTGTGATGAGCGCATGACAGATCTTGCGGGCCCAAACCAAGAAATTGTTAGCATCGGTGAGTGGCTGAGTGATAAGCCAAAGTTCCGGTCCGTCAGATGCCGCTGTGTAAAAGGCGTCTACAAGTTCTAGGCATCTGCAATTGAAGGCGGAATTAGGGAAATTGCCTGGGTAGAGGACCGGGTAGGGATCCGACCCACGGGAACTAGAAAAATTAGGGAAAGGACATTCTGTGTGGTGGTTGAGGGACGACATTCTGTATGGTGGGAGAAGCCGACTAGTAGGTGATGTCCTCAATAACGGGAGCATCCAAATCGAAACTGGGAGTAGAATTGGCCATGAAAAAAGGTAAGGGAAAAGGTAAGGAAAAAGTGATTTGTATTTGGGTTTGGTGTATATAAAAAACTAATTCTTGCGCCAGAGTGCTAATGTTTTCTTATAGGTAGGAGGCTGCAAAAAAAAGAAGCAAGAAAAAAAACCAGAGAAGAAAAAAGGAGTGGAAGCTAAAAACCAGGATAGACAATGGCTCGTAATACCATGTCACAGAGGAAGAAGAAAGCCATAACTTCTGGGAATCTATATTTCTTACTTACATGAACATGTACAGGACGAGTCCATTTATAGCCTAAGGACCAAGTTAAACATGGAAAATATATAGACATATAATGGAATATAATATTGCTCTATACATAGGAACTAGCCTAAAATAAACCCAGGACATATGGCAAGAATCTATAACTATAAGAGGAAAATATATCAACATATACGGAAGTATCTCCAACAATGATGAGTAAAGTTGCTAGAAAAAGGCCCGCCTCATCTGCATGTTCCTTTCACCAAGTTCATTTTCTGTTGTAATCTTGTCAGAGTGTTGTTTAAGTGTCTTGTCGTTGCTTTTATTACATGTCTTTTTGTGTATAAATAGACATTGTGTGGAAAGGCTGCACTGTGGAAAAATAGTATCCTTGTCAAGTGTTTTCAAGCTCGTATCTTTTGAAGTTGTTTGTAGGAAAGAAGCTCATCTCAATTCGAGCTCTTTAAGCTCATCTTTGTTGCTCTAAGCTTCTTACCCATTTTCCAACCAAGTTTTAAGTTTCTTCTTCCAAATGCTTGTTTTCAAACTTCGAGACTCCTGTCTGCCCATAAATTGAATAGTAACATGGACTAGTGCTCCTAGATGGGCATTGTCATGGGATATGCAAGCTCATCCTATAACAATGTGCATCAATTATGTTAAAAGGACACTCGAGTGCCCCGTCAGCAGCCAACCACCACATTAGTGCCCATGTCAAACTTCGCACCACATCAACCTAAACTCAATGAGTGTCGCATGACCTAAGTGCCTGCTTAAGGATCTAACAACAATTTGTGATGCCTATTCATCGTGTTCTTCCAACTTTGTCGCCATCACTACCACCGTATTCCTTTACATAATTGTTTAATTCAATTTGTAAAGTTTTTTGTTTTGTATATATTTTAATTGTTTTCCAATTAATGTAATTATCGGGAAAAATCATTCAATTCAAGATTCACAAATTAGGGTTTCATGTTCTTCCCTAATTCTCCTCTATTCTTTCTCTTCCTCGTTGGAATCCATATTTTGTTAACCTAATATCAGGTCTTTCATTCTTTCAAGGTATCAAAGGCCTCTAGCTAACACCCCCAATCTTGCAAAACATGTCTTCCTTGTCTTCTTCCTAAAGTTTTGACTCCCAAACCCTAATTTCAGAATTCCATACCATGCCAACCACCTTTGTTCCCTCCTTAACACCAATCGCTCCCACCTCTTCCTTCTAAGAATGCTTCAACGGCACCAACTTCGTCATCAGGCGAACCTGTCTTCTCCCTTTCCTAATTTCCCATAAGCTTTTCTCAATCCTTGAAGGTCATAAACCTACACCTCCGACCACCATAACCAACTCTTCTAGTGCCACCTTCCTAAATCCAGCCTACATGTCTTGTCTAATTTGAGACCAAATAGCTTTGAGTTGGATCCTCGCCACCTCCACCAACACAGTGGTGACCTAATTCTCTGACCTCCACTTCTCCACCATGGCGTGGGATTTTCTTAAGAAATCCTACACCACTTAATCCTTTATGTGGCCTTATAAATCAAGCGGGTAGGCATGCTAGGCCTAAAAACATAAAAGACAGAGCTGGCTAGTACTAACAATCTGACAATGTACCAAAATCAAAGATGCTGAAAATGCAAACAAGTAAAGATGTTGAAATGCAGAAAAGCGTGACCTTCTTTGAAACAAAATGACAACACTCTTAAAGAAAACACATCCTATGGAATTAAATGGGTCATATGCCTACTTTAGTGCCACATAGTGCCATATGGGTAGTGACGTGGCTTACCTATAACAAGCCTCCTTGTTGAGTTTAGACCTTGACGCCAAGGTCAAACGTTAGAAACCTATGGGCCATGGAAGCCGTGAATTCCCAAGTTATGATGGTGAGGGAAAATTCATGCCAAAGGATCCTAACTTGCTCTTGATGGTTATAGATTCATCTGCTAAGACAATTTTTGGTTTAGTAAAGAAGAAAGTGTTGTTGTTAGGGAGAACAACAGGGAGTTGGTTGCAAACTTTAGCTAAAGCCCCAAGACAACACTTGAGGCAAGAAACATGAAAAACTAGATGGGTGCAAAAGTTTGGAGGGAGAGCAAGATGGTAAACAATAGAGCCAATTCTCTTTATAACTTGGAACAAACCATAGGAGTGAGCGGATAATTTAAAGGCATGCTGCATGACCATAAAGGTTTGTTTGTAAGGTTGGAGATGTAGATAGACCCATTCCCCAAGCTGATATTCCACTTCATAGTGTTTAGCATCATAAAGGCGTTTCATGTGTTCCTTGGCAGCAATGAGCTTGGCCTTAATTAACTTAAGAACTTCTTCCTAAGTTTGAAGCTCATGGTCAATAGCGTTAACTTGAGCAATGTTGGGGACATGTGAGAGAAGTGTTGGAAAAGGGTAGCCATAAATGATTTCATAAGGAGACTTTTTGGTGCTATTATTGATGTTTGTGCTATGATTTCATAAATTGCCCTAATTCATCCTCATGGAGTAAGTGGATTCATAGTACTAATGCAGGGGAAATTCAATTATGGATCTTGACATCAAAGGAAATATGGCATGGAGTTGGAAAGGTCTTTTAAAGTTACAACAAACTTTAACCTCTACACTATCCAAACCTTCTAATTACTATAAGGAAACGTACAAGGAATTACGTCAAGTCAGCATTGAGGTTGAATGGTATAATTTGATATGGTTAGGAAGAATCAACAAACATAACTTCATTGGTTGGCTCATATGTAGAGACAAACTACCTACAGCAGTAGTGGTTTCTCACTGGCTCCCCTCAATTGATCTGTATTGTAATTTCTGTGGCTCTCAATATGAAGATAGATCACACTTGTTCTTTCAGTGCATTTGGACTAACCAGCTTTGGAGAACTATTCTAGCTCAACAAGGTATTCGTAAGGTCATCTATGATTGAGAATCTGAATTGCAATGGATGATTAAAGCAACTAAGGGAAAGGATTTAGCCGCAAAGCTTCTCAAGCTTTCTTTCTTAGCTTGCCTTTATTATATATGGTTAGAATGAAATCGTAGATGTTTTCAGAATAAGTCTATTGATATTCCAATGTTGTTAACTAAAATCAGGAGAGTAGTCCATGGAAGAGCTTCTTTATTTAGAAATATTAAACTCTCTCAAGCTAATGTTTTGTTGAGTCATAGTTGGAGAATTTCAAATTCTATCTTCTCCTAGATGAATTGTAATGCTGGGGTATGCCCCTAAGCTTATGTATTTCTTATATTCTTGATGAATAAACTCACATATTCATAAAAAAAAAAAACTTAGCCCAAAAAACTCCCCCTCAAAGGCACCCTTGACAACAACAATGCAATTGTAGCTCCAATGAATGGTTAGTGACCTCAATTTGGCCATCTTTTGAAGGAAGTAAGCCATCCACAAAATCAACTAAGATATCCGTCCAAATGAAATATAAGATTGGAATACGCTACAAGAGTCTAAGAGGAGTGTGGGTATCCCACTTTTGTTCTTGACTTGCATGCACGACCTAGGTCCAGAAGTGTGACCTGCATATGCAGCCTAAGTCCAAAAGCATGACTTGTGTGTGAGACCTAGTAAAAGCACACTCAATCCACTTTCATGACCTATGTAACCAGTACTTGCCTGCGACCCAGAAACACCCAAAACAACTACAACTTGCTAAAAAATTAATTATTAGAAAATGTTCTGTTCAATTTGAAGAAGGTTTCATTTGAAAGCTAAAATATAGGGGAACATTCTGTGAAGAAAAATCAAAGACCCACTCCTCAAAGAAGATCAATTTGAAAAGATTAAGGAGTTCCTCACAGTTTGTGACCTAACTACTTAAAAGAGAAATCGGAAGCAAATTAAAGAGTTTCTAAAGACAATTTCATGGAGCTTTTGTAAGGAAGAAGGTGTTCTATCAATCATGAAGATTCACTTCAAGATTGAAGAGAATTAAGGACAATTTGAGGGAAACCCATATCTAACCCGATAACTCATTTCTTTGGTCCATAAAGCTCTAATCTTGTAACTCAAAATCTAGACCAAATGATGGCATTTTAGAGCTCGATTTTGAATGAGTTTAAGACAGAACAACCATCTTCTTCTCCTAGGTCTCCTAACAACTTGAAATGGAAAAAAAAGAGGGTAAGAAACAACTCCAATGGGAAGAAGACATGATGGTGCTTAGATGTGTTAGAATAACTCTTTGGAAGTGAGAGGTTAGTCTACTTGATGCTATTTAAATGAATTATCCTCTCCATTACTTGGTTGGCCGAAAATCAAAGAGAAAGCAAGCTTATCTTAAGCATCTCATACTCTTCATTCAAGTTCATCCAACTCATGATTTTATTCTTCATTGGGTGACTATATTCTGAGCTTGTTGCTTGCTTGTTAGAGACTCAATTTATGCTTCAATATACTCTATTATTGAGTTGTTTTTTTGCAATTGAACAATGTTAGGGTTTGAACAAATTTAGGACTTTTGCCTAATTCACTTTGTAATAGCCTAGTAGCATTTGTTAGAGGATTTTGAACAAAATCTTATATACTTTGTAGCAGCCTAGTTCCAATACTGAAATATTGGGGTGGGAATTTGTAACTAGATTCGAGAGATTGGTTATCCCTTGTAAGGGTTTGGATAACCCTTTGTAATTAATTAGTTGATTGATTAAATAGTGACTCTAGTAGGTTGCTATAGTGGGGTGAATTAGGTTTATCAAAAATAGTGTTGTCTTTTCTTTTGTTTTGTTATGTGTAGCAATTAATAAATACAATGTAGCAACTAAAGCATTCACACAAACCTCAAACACATAATGACACACAATTTTTGGTAGGTGGTTTGGCCCAAGCCACCTCAGCACCTACTCCACCCCACTCTAATAACCTATTTAAGTCACTCTCTAATCAATTAACCAATTGATTATAAGGGTTATCCAAACCCTTATAAAGGATAACCAATCCTTCAAACCCGGTTACAAATTCTCATTGCAATATTACAATATTGGAACTAGGCTTTTACAAAGTATACAAGATTCTATTCAGAAGCCTCTAACATATGCTACTAGGCTATTACAAAGGAAATTGGACAAGAGCCCTAAATTTGTTCAAACCCCAACATTGTTCACTTGTAGAAAATCAACTTAATAATAGAGTATATTGAAGCATAAATTGATTCTCTAACAAGCAAGCAATAAACTTAGAATATAGTCACCCAATGAAGAACAAAATCATGAGTTGGATGAACTTGAATGAAGCGTATGAGATGCTTGAGATGAGCTTACTTTCTCTATGATTTTCAGCCAACCAAGTAATGGAAAGGATAATGCACTCAAATAGCATTAAGTAGACTAACCTCTTACTTCTAAAGAGTCATTCTGACACCTTAAGCACCATCATGTCTTTTTCCCGTTGGAGTTGCTTCTTTCCTTATTCTCTTTCCATTTCGAGCTGTTAGGAGACCTAGGAGAAGGAGCTGGTTGTTCTATCTTAAACTCATTCAAAATCGAGCTTCAAAACGCCATCGTGTGGTCAAGATTTTAAGTTACAAAATTAGAGCTTTGGGGACCAAAGAAACAAGTTATTGAGTCAGATATGTGTTTTCCTCAAATCATCCTTAATTCTCTTCAATCTTAAAGTGAATCTTCATGGGTGCTTTATAGATTGATAAAACACCTTCTTGCTTACAAAAGCCCTATGAAATCATCTTCAGAAACTCTTTAATTTGCTTTCAATTTCTATTTTAGGTAGTTAGGTCACAAATTGCAAAGAACTCCCTAATCTCTTCAAATTGATATTCTTTGAGTAATGAGTCTTTAATTTTTCTTCACAAAATGTTCCCCCCCCTGTTAACTTTCAAATGAGACCTTTTTCAACTTGAACATAGCATTTTTTGACAGTCAATTTTACTAGTGCAGTGATTCTAGGCATTTCTGGGTCGCGGGTGAGCACAAGTTGCATAGGTTGCAAGAGTGGATCAGGCATGCTTTTGTCAAGTCCCACACGTGGGTCACACTTCTGGACATAGGTCGAGCATACAAGTCACGCACGCGGGTTTGAATCCGCATAGGCCTAACTACATTTAGGCTAGGTCATGCGAACAAATTCGTAGTATTTGGATTGGGTTGCATGCCTTGCAGGCTCATTGGCTTGTTAGATTAAAAAGCGCCTTTGGGCTTAGCTCATTTGCATCGGCCTTTTTATTTTGGACTTCCTGCATAATTGTTCCAGCATTATTTTTCTAATAAAAGCCCATTAAATAAATAATCAAACAATGATTATAATATTTTCATATTATAATTCTATTTTTCCCATCATCAAAATGTTAATATATTCTAATAACATTAAAATATATTCTATCATTTCCCCCATTTTTTATGATGATAAAATAAAACATTTTGATGCAATATGAGTTTCCAAAGTAAACATAATCATTTTTGGACAACTTCAAGCATCTATATTGATGCATAAAATATGCAAAGTCGAAAGTACATTAATATAAAAAGTACGAAATATTTTCCCTATAACAAGTAATATATTTCTTCCTTTATGACAAGTCCAAAGTGCATATGACCAATATAACATCATGTATTTCTCCCCTTATACCAAGTCATTTTCTCCCCTTATAACAAGTTCCAAGTACATCAAATATATGTGATCAACATAGCATCATGGCATATAATTCTCCTTTTTTTTGTTTTATCAACACCAAAATCATTAAACCATATGCTATAACCATAATCAACAAAAATAGATCAATACCAAAATCATAAAACTATGGCATGGGGTTATTTTTCATAAGAGCTCATAGCTCCCCCTCAAGGATAGCTTACTTGCAAAGTAGTCCAACCAGCCACAAAATAGAGGATGTAAGAGTATATGCATGAAAAAATCCATTGGTCATGATAATAGATGT
Organism: Casuarina glauca; assembly: GCA_028551395.1. Classification (NCBI taxonomy): domain Eukaryota; kingdom Viridiplantae; phylum Streptophyta; class Magnoliopsida; order Fagales; family Casuarinaceae; genus Casuarina; species Casuarina glauca. The sequence continues at coordinate 27,562,097 of CM052349.1, forward strand.
ATTTAAAAACATTTGATCATGAAGAGAGTTGTTGTTTCATGTTTGCAGTGAGAGGAAATGCCTTTTCTGCATAATAATATCTCTTCCATGTAACCAAAATGACAAGACACTTTCTCAACACATTTTAGATTCATTATTGATGAACCAACAACATATACGCAGAGATTTGCAACAACATATATAATAAGAAGGATAAGTGCACAACAACAAACTTATGATGACAACAACATCATATTTGCAAAAATTAGATTGTATAACAACATCATATTTGTAGAATTAGATTTCCCAGTAGAAGAGAAGAGATACAAATCTTACAGGGCATGTGGTGTATCAACAAGCAACAAACAAAATTTTTTTTTTTGAAAGATCATACCATATATGATGAATCAAAAGCTCCCCCTGAGTAGTAGCACCTACCATTGATGTAGAGTGGAATTTGAAGTTTTGCAGTGGAATGATAAGATAAACTTCCCTTCAAAATATTCTATGATGAGTTGATACTACTTGTTGGTTTAAGTGCTTCTCTGTAAATGATGCCAACCAACATTAGATTGTGACAAACAAATAATACACAATGTTCTAATGTATTTAAGCAAACAAAGATAATATTGTAAAAGTACATTCTAGCAATCACTTTCTCACATTATTATCCAATCATGTTTCTATATAAATTCATTCAATCAACAATCATCATAATATTGTAAAAGTACATTCTAGCAGTCACTTTCTCACATTATTATCCAATCATGTTTCTATATGAATTCATTCAATCAACAATCATCATAAGAGATAGATTCAAAAAGATTTGAAACATGTTTTTAAGGTAGAGAACTTCATTTCTTTTATTGCACTTAGATGGGTCAAGCATAAGATTCAAGTGCTATAATTTCTCCCTTATATGATCACAATGAGTGCAGAACACAATTTCAATACATATACATTATAAAGGTTTAATCATTATCTAACTAAAACTTTGCATATCTTTATATTTTGTTGCATGAAGGTTTTTGCATTTTCATCATATGCAATAATAAACATAACATTCAACCTTCATCTCAACATCTCATTTAGCAATGTATTCATATATATCCCATCATTCAACAAAGTACATGCTTACATAATCATGTTGTATGGTTTTTGTACTCCTTCTCTTTGTAGCAGCAAATACATTTCAACATTAAGCATAATCTCAAAAACATCTTAAAATCATTTTCAAGATGTAAAGATCCCTCTTTCTCTTTTAAGAGTATTATCATTGTAAAAGTAAGATAGAAAAACATACCAAATACATTACAAATAAGCAAAGCACATTTTTGCATGTTGTGTCAAATTCAAGAGTAAAATCATCAGACACAAACAAGAGATACATGATTCGTACTTAATGTAACATTTTTATTGGTAGAATTTATATTCATTGCAGCAGAAGTAAAAATAATAAAGACTTGCAAGACTCCCTCTCAAATTAGCAATCATTTAGGCTTTTAAGAAATGAAATGCTACTCATGTACTATGCACTAATCATATCTCTTTATCATGCACATTTCAATCTTATAAAGACTAACTTGTAAATCTTTCTAATAAGGGCTAGCTTGTAACATGAAGCAAATATTTTAATTAATGCTCCCCATATTATGTTACCATACTAAGATAATGAATATTTGGATAGATGTTCATCAAATTCATCATACACATTCATTCACAAATAACCTATGTAGAATTACTTGACATAAGAAGAAAACATCTTTCATCATGTAATTCAACAATTTCCAACAAGTATGCATGATATTTAGCAAGCATAATTATAATCATACACAAGTTTATGATTACTATTTCTTACCATACTTACTACCTTATGTTTCACCACAATATGAATGCATACTTATATTGTTTTGGCTAGGTGCCACGGACCATTACTCATCACAATGTTCCCACAATGGTTGTTGTCTTTATGCTCATGTCTTGTAAAAACAAATAAAGGAGCTTGCATGTATGGTACCCTTCTTTCCTTGGGTCCTTGAGTGTTAGAAATCATTGTGCCTTTTGGCACCCATATACTTTTAATCTTAAAGCTTTTACCAACCTTTAATGGACATTTATCAATGGAATGACCAACATGTTTACAATATGTGCATTTATCATACAAAGAAGTCATGCAGTTTTTCTTTTCAAAGAATCTAGTAAAAGGTTTTGCATTCTTATTTGATCTATAACCTATACCAGCCTTGTCATATATGCCTTGCTGTGATTGTGGTATCTTTCAAAGCATGACACCACCATTATCAAATTTGTTCAGCAAACATGTTGAACTATCTAGTTTGTTTTCAAGCTCTTTTCTTAAGCATTTAACATTTGACAGCTTTCTAGTTAAAGAATCAATTTCAATCTTCATATACTTAAGTTTTTCATCCAAATCAGAACACATACACATGTTATCATTCATTTCAGATTTGTTTCCATGAGAAAAAAGTGTTTTTTTTTAAGCTCTTTGATTTCAAGTTTCATGCTTGAATTTTCACTAATAATTAGTTCATGTTGTTTTTTCATTTTCTCATATTCTTCTACCACCAAACTTGATTTCTTTAGTTGACATTCAAGTTCTTTTTTTTCAAATTGCATGCTGGACATATTTTCTTAGTACTTTATTTTCAAATTCTAATTCATGCAATCTATCAACCACTTTATTGAATGTGTCATTTAGCTCATGAAATAAAGCACAATTCTCACACTTGTTAGATGTACTTACCTCATAGTCATCATAGCTCTCCATTCCCATAAAGCATTAAAAGTTTCTTTCCTCTTCTTCTTCATCAGAAGATGAGTTGTCTTCATCCCAAATAGGCATCAATTCACTTTTTCCAACATACCTTTATACTCCCATGAAGCATACATTTGTTGTCTCTACTACTTCATTCAAAGATAAGTCATCATCCAAGTAGCTACCAACACTTTCTTTTAAAAATTTTTGTCCTTCTTTGCCTCCAAAGTTAGGCAATTTGCTCTTATATGACTTGGTTTCTTGCGCGCAAAGCAAAGATCATCAGTAGCCTTAATTGCATTCTTACCTTTTGCTTTGTAAAACTTCCTTATTTTTCAAGCAAGTAAGGTTGCATCCTTATTCTCATCAGAATTATCATTATCATTTAAAGAAGTCTTAAAAGTAATATTTTTATCTACTTTCTTAGACTATTCTTTATCCTTAATTCTCCTATTAATTTGAAGCTCATATGTTAGTAGAGATCCTATCGATTCATCTAGCTTCATTTCATTCAAATTATTCACTTCTTCTATGGTAGTTCTTTTAGCACCCTAACTTTCATCCAAACATGCTAAAATCTTTTTGACTAATTTCTTATTTGGATAGGTCTCTCCCAGCGATGTAAGTTTAGTAATAATATCAAAAAATCTAGTAAACATATCAGAAATACTTTTGCTGGTTTCATCATAAACAATTCATAGCTATGAATCAACATGTCAATTTTAGAGTCTTTAACTTTTTTGATTCCCTTATGCAAGACCTCTAATTTATCCAAAGTTCTTTTACTGTTTGACAAGTAGAGATTTTATTATATTAAGATGCAATCAAAGAATAATATAACATAGTCATAGCTTTTCCATTTTTCTCCATTTCTTTAAAAACATCATGTGACCAAAGTAAAAGGTGATTCTTTAAGTATTCATATTTTTTTGTTTATGATTTTCTAAGGTTCAACATCCTATCACATTGTGTACATTTTCATTATGTTTTTCCAATGGTTATAGTTTGTACCATTAAATATGGGTGGTCTATTAAAGGTCAATATGGTAGACATTCTGGTTGCTATACAAGTCTCACTAATATCTAACTAATTATGGTTAGATTAGATTAGATTAGATTAGATATAACCTAGTACTGGTACCACTTGTTGGATCTTATAGCAACTTAAGAGGAGGGTGAATTAGGTTTATCAAAAATAGTGTTGTCTTTTCTTTTCTTTTGTTATGTGTAGTAATTAATAAATACAATGCAACAACTAAAGCTTTTACACAAACCACAAACATATAAGGACACACAATTTTTGGTAGGTGATTCGGCCCAAGCCACCTCGGCACCTACTCCACCACACTTTATCAACCTACTAGAGTCACTCTCTAATCAATTAACCAATTGATTACAACGGTTATCCAAACCCTTACAAGGGATAACTAATCTTTACAAATCTAAAAATATCATTGCTATAGATTGTTAAGAAAAATGGACAAGTCAAGTATTTGGTTGATCTTTTCCCAAGGCTTAGATTCTCCATGGTTGGAAGATTTGAGTAGGTTCCCTACGTTTTGACTTTCCATTCTAGCATTTTTTAGAACAACTTAAATCCTGAATGAAAAATCTCATATTGTTTCACCTTGTGGTAGGAAATCTTGGAATAGGAAATATGAGATAACAATGAGTGATGCAACAATACTTGTAGGCTGATTAGGTATTCTGATTGAGATGGAAAGCAAGTTTAACCTGGAGCTATTGTAAGATCATTCTTCCGTAGTCAATCTTTTCTATTTGCATATGATTCTTTATATATTGAAGTTGAGTTTATGGCAATTGAACTTGTCGTCGCAGATTGCTGACAATAAGATCATAATCAATCATTCTTACAACAATATTATTTTTGTTTCCAAGGATGGTTACTTGCCCCTAAAGAACAATGATTGCTTGTACAGTCTTATAGAGTAGGAAGAAACAAAGAAAGGGCCTTGAAGCTAAACATTTACCTAGAATCTCATTGTATCTATTTTTTTGTCAGCACCACCTTTCCACGATAAACACCACTAAATTAAATTATGAATAAATACGTCTATTGAATTCAATATGAAATTATGGAGTTTCCTTATAAGAAAATGACAAGGCATAATGAAACAACTACTTGTAGAGATGGTGACAAATTTAAAGCAACTAACATCTAAAGGTAGAACTAGACATCAACATAGCATCTTGGCTAAAGTTCTTACCCATATCCTTTCCAGTTTTGGGTCAGAGATTTGAACTTATTTGATTGCAATAATAGAAAAATCATCAATAATTTTGCACATCAAATTGCAGTACTTGCAAATTTACCCATTTTTATTTTCCAAATTCGTTCTCCAGAAAATGTATCTCAATTAGGGGTACATGAAGATGTCAGCCTTAATCACAAGAATTTATTGCAAGAGAAAAGAAAGTGTATACAGTGATGGTCTAACAACTAATAGAAAGAACCATTTATTATGTACCACTAACTAGTTACCAACTCCATATATGCCATTAGCACCAAAAGAATGAGCACATAGGTAGTTAACATGCTGCCTATGAGTTTTACTTCCTAGTTCTCATGTTCGTCGGCAAGTTCCACCTTTTCATAATTTTAGTCACCTACAAGTAGTGTCTTTTGAAATCAAGTAACAACCTTCCGTTGATTTGTAACTCCAAAATTCCACAAACTAAGACAAGTATAATATTGATGAAAGGTATCAAGTTCGAACCCAGATGCCAAAGCAAAACAAGAGTGGAGGAAATGCAGCTTATGTTACTTATTTCTATTATACCAGAGACTAAATAGAATAACAAGATCAAGAGCTCATTGTAGGAATGGGACAAAAAGCTCTTAATTAGTTGAAACAAAGACCTTAAGCTCCCAACCTTAATAGCTGCAATCGATTACTCCAGATGGTAGGTCGTGTTGGCCTCATAGGTTATTTGATGTCATCATTGATAAAAAGAGAATAGGAGGATGAGGGATAAAAGGTCATGACCAACGTTGATACATAGTATCGAGGCTATAACACTAAAAAGAAATCAACAACAATTACTCAAAAGTCAACAATAAGGTGTGTAGCAATGACCTTACAATTCTTCATGCTTTGATAGACATGACAATCAAATTGTTTTCTTTTGTCTATCTATGAGGGAAGATAGCATTCTTCTTGGTCAAAGCATGAAGAGCTTTTTAGGGTTCTCTATTGTATTATCCATAGATTGCGCTTGGAAAGTAGCTTGGTGGGTTTCACTTAAAGGATGTGGTTGGCTTATGATAGAGTTCACTTGTTGGTAAAGTGGTTATGAGTAAAATCACACCTATTTAATGGGAACTACTAGGAAGGGCAAAATCGTTGATCCAACAATGGCTGGTGACACCTACGTTGAGATTACATAGTTAGTCAAATAAAGGATGATTCATATGGGCATCATCCCAGGATATGCAAGCTTATGCTATACCAATATGAGTCGATTACCCACTAACTAAAATAAAATAGGTTGAAAGTTTGGAGTATCCAATGATTAGCTTAGCTCGATAAGACCATAAATGAAGTAGAAGAATCATAGTACAAAAATTACTCGCTTATTCACAATCAAACATTTTCACATTAGCTAGAGCATCCTACTACAACAATAAGGAATTCCAATGTTTGTAAATGGTATAGGATTGGGAAAAGAAGTTCCATTCTTCTTATACATTTCTCAATAGATCAATCTAAAGCCAAATCCTTAATGGCGACATGACATTAAAGAGAGTTTCAATCTAATCACTTAACTAATCCACTCATGGAGTGCTAGTAGTAACTAAGCATGTTGAAAGTTCTGTTTGCTGAAACTTCAAAGGGATGGCTTTTTATATATTTTATATTATGTTTTAATGTACAATGTAGGATATTGTAATCATTCCACTATGTAGTAAGTGGAATGATGGATTCTTATATTAGCAAAACACATAGCTTGTGTGTGTGTGTTGTACCGTATGAACATTGTGAAAGAGTGAGAGAGCTGTGTGTAACAATTGTGAGAGACAGTAAGAGCTTGAGAAAGCTTGTTTGCTTGTAAGCCACCAAAGAAGAGAAGGTGCTCCCTTAAAGTGGAAGTAAGGTATCTTTTTAGGACGAAACCACTCTACATGCTTGTGTTAGTGTGTATGCATTGATTGATGTTGATCCTAGAATCTAATAACGAGGTGAATACTGTAGCAAATTTGAGGATTAAGACTTTTAAATCTAATAATAGGGGTGAATATTGTAGCAAAGAGTTTGATGACTTTTGTTTGAGATTAGGAATAAGAAGGATCAAGGTTACCCCAAGTACTCTTTAGGAAAATGGATTATAAAATAGATGAACTGCACTATTTTAAAGAAAAAGAGAGCAATGATTCACCATGCAAGACTTCCATAGAATTGTTGGGGCAATGTTTTTAATACAGTGATATTCTTGTTGAATATAAGCCTTTTTACATTGTTGAATTTTAATATTCCCAAAGAAAAATGGACAGGAAAACAAGTAGACTACTCATACCTTAAAGTATTTAGGTGTGAGGCATACACGCTTTTAAAGGATCAAAATAATGGTGAGTTAGACCCTAAAGCTTTGAAGTACTATTTCCTTGGATATGGTGGAGATGAATATTGTTGTAGATTATGGGATGGTGGAATTAATATATACAGATTTTGCAATATAGTGTTTAATGAAGATAAGTTATATACAAATAGAAATGAGTGAGAAGTGCAAAAGTAGTTTGATGTGATTGATGCAGACTTGGATGTTCTAGAGAAATCAGGCAGTGATAGTTCTGAAGGGAAGGGGGGGGTTGAATTGGTTATCTCAATTTCTTTGCGATTTGTGGGTTCAATCACTTGTCATGCACTTAAACAGAGCATTCACTGATATCAAAATCAAATAGCAAAGTAAATGGACACAAAGAGAGATGCAACACAAGTTTACACGGTGGTTCGGCCCTTGCCACCTACTTCCACTCTCTTCTCCTTTAACATAACTAGTTGAAGTTTACTTTACTTCAAAGTTTAGGGGAAAACCTTCCCCTAATACTTTCCAACTCCTTCTCAGAGAGTCATCAAGTCACAGTTACAAAGATAAGGTTAACCAACCTTAGTTTAGTAGCAAATCCCTTAAAGATATAGAGATAATGAGGGATAATTCTAATACAAGAGCTTATACAAGATATTGAATGCAACCCCCAAATATGTTCAAGTTAGGGTTTTAGAGTTACAAATCAGTTTATGTGCATATGATAATATATGTTCGATTAGCACATAAACATATATATATCACAAAGAATAATCACACATAAGTGATATTAAGCTGAGTATCAAGATATTATTGAAGCTTCTTCACTGTGAATAGCATATGAGCTCAATCGAGAGTTCTTTTGAATATTTCACAAAAGCTTTCACAATATCCACCTTTAACTGTAAAATAGCCTTTTAATATATATGATATGAAAGTAAAGAGCCAAATCTTGATTTCTGTCAAAACCATCAATCCATTGGCTTCTTCCCATTAAGAAGGTATAGCATGTACCTTTTTTGAGCTTCACATCAGCTTCAAACTTCACATTTTGACATCTGATTAAAGCTTCTACAAATCTTCTCGTTAGAATAGTAGGGATGCAATTGTGGTGAGAGAGAGACAAAGAGAGGTGTTGGCATTCAAAACAAATTAAGGCTTCTTGCTCGATTAAGACTCTTAAGTGAGTCTTCCCTCAGAACGACACCATTCTAGTCGTTGCTTA
>CM052349.1:27571121-27693066 GCA_028551395.1 Casuarina glauca
TCTTGGTGCCTTCTGTCGATGCACCTGCTAGTGCCTTCTGTCGACTCACCTATTGGTGCCTTCTATTGACGCACCTTCTGGTGCCTGCAGTTGGCACCTCTCCTGGTGCTTGCTATCAGCACACACCTTGGTGCTTGGCACAACTTCTGGTGCTTTTGCTGAGCACACCTCTTGGTGTCCCATCTGGTGCCTGCAATTGGCACCCTTCTTGGTGCTTGCTCTTAGCATCCCTTTTGGTGCCTACATTAGGCACTCCTTCTGGTGCCTCTGTTGGGCACACCTTCTCTTGGTGCTTGCTCTTAGCACCCCTTTTGGTGCCTACATTAGGCACTCCTTCTGGTGCCTCTCATCCTCATTTTATAGAGTGCTTAACCGACTTGGTCTACTGTGTACTACCAGAAAATAGGCTTCTCCATGTTTCCAGTTTCTTCATGAATTCGGCGCCTCCACGTTTAATTCAGCATTAAGTATTCTCTAGAGATACTAGAAGTCAACAATCACAACTACTAGACAATTCTTGTGTAGGACCCAACATTACTTTTCTTCACACATAATTCTGGATAATTCCACTGACTTCACGGCTTAAGAATTCTTCACGTTTCGTCCTTTTATTGTGGGTCCTGTAACCTTGACTTCTTTATTTCTCTTTTCACATCTTTCGTGGGACCTTGTCAGCATTGATTTTCCAACACTCCCCCTCAATGCTGACTTTCTCTTTGCTTGTCCATCTACATGCACTTGCATCTCACGCATGTTGCCTTCAAGAGAGATTGCATCTTCTTTGCTTCAAAACAACTTCTTTCACCATGTCAAGCTCTTAATAAGTGCGGATCCGGCTTGCTCTTGCTCGATCTAGCTCGAACACATCAATCTGGGCTTTGATACCACTTGTTGAAGCTCAAGTGGGCCCAAGAATTACACATAAACAGAGGACAAAAGTACCGTACTTTTTATTTTATACAACTACAAATTCTTTACAAGATAAATGACAACACTTATCTTAGTCTTTTACTGGACGCACATTCCTTTACTGAATCATGTGGACCGTTACATGTCACGAGACTGCATCGTCGAACCTTGGGTTGGTCGGACTGCTACAGTGCTGGTAGTAACACATGCTACTGCGCCTTTTGGTGCCTTCACTCGACACACCTCCTGTGTGCCTCCTGGTGCCTTCACTCGACACTGCCTTCTGGTGCCTGCTGTGGGCACACCTTCTCTTGGTGCCTTCTGTCGATGCACCTTTTAATGCTTGCACTTGGCACACCTCATGGTGCCTTCTGTCGGCGCACCTCCTGGTGTCTTCTGTCAACGTACTTCCTGGTGCCTACCCTTGGCACCCCTCGTGGTGCTTGCTCTTAGCACCCCTTTTGGTGCCTACATTGGGCACTCTTTCTGGTGCCTCTACTGGGCACACCTTCTCTTGGTGCCTTCTGTCGATGCACCTGCTAGTGCCTTCTGTCAACTCACCTATTGGTGCCTTCTATTGACGCACCTTCTGGTGCCTGCACTTGGCACCTCTCCTGGTGCTTGCTATCAGCACACACCTTGGTGTTTGGCACAACTTCTGGTGCTTCTGCTGAGCACACCTCTTCGTGCCCCATCTGGTGCCTGCAATTGGCACCCTTCTTGGTGCTTGCTCTTAGCACCTCTTTTGGTGCCTACATTAGGCACTCCTTATGGTGCCTCTGTTGGGCACACCTTCTCTTGGTGCTTGCTCTTAGCACCCATTTTGGTGCCTACATTAGGTACTCCTTCTGGTGCCTCTCATCCTCATTTTATAGAGTGCTTAACCGACTTTGTCTACCGTGTACTGCCTGAAAATAGGCTTCTCCATGTTTCCAGTTTCTTCATGAATTCAGCGCCTCCACGTTTGATTCATCATTAAGTATTCTCTAGAGATACCAGAAGTCAACAATCACAGCTGCTAGACAATTCTTGTGTAGGACCTAATATTACTTTTCTTCACGCATAATTCTGGATAATTCCACTGACTTCACGGCTTAAGAATTCTTCACGTTTCGTCCTTTTATTATGAGTCCTGTAACCTTGACTTCTTTATTTCTCTTTTCACATCTTTCGTGGGACCTTGTCAGCATTGATTTTCCAACAAAATAGGCATGAAATAAACTGGTATAAAGAAACAAAAGATCATCTTGCAGAAGCTTCCGCTTTCTACATTACTAATAGGTGTAAAATATGAATAGATCTCAACGCCCCAAAAGAAAAGATGCGACAGGGACATTTTCCTACTCCACTTGACTCTGCTAATTTCGCCGCATTTTAAGCATCTTTGAATAACGAATGCCGTGGCTCGGTGTTTGCAAATTAAACTGAACTTGTAAGTCTTCGAATGGCGTCCTTGAGCTCCCAGAAAGCCACTTCTACTTTACCTTCCTCTTCAACTGCTCGGCAGAAATATGAGGTTTTCCTGAGTTTCTATGGTGGGTTTGCCCAGCGTAGTTTTACAGAGCTTTTATATGCTTCTTTGAAAAGGGTAAGGGTTAACATTTTCAAAAGTGATGGAAAACTGAAGCAAGGAGGAAAAATTCATCCATGTCTCAAGGATGCAATAGAAGAATCCCAATACGCGGTCATTCTCATCCTAGATAACATTTTTACAATTAAATGGAGTTTGTTTGATCTTGATGTGATCATGGAACGTAGGGAAATGGGATGCCTTACTGTTTTCCCTGTTTTCTATGGAGTGAATCCCTTCGATGTGCGAAACCAAACAGGGGATTTCAGAAGGAATTTTGCTAGACTTAAAGACGACCCCAAGGTTGGCGCAAAGAAGTGGGAGAATTGGAAAGCGATTTTGACTAAAATAGGTAATTGTTCTGTGGATTCCTCTGTGGTTGTTGAAGACCCCCTCGAATCGTTTGGAGGTGCCTTTGAAGAAGGCCAAAAACTCTCCGGGTGGCATGTAAAAGACAGGTATCTCCACTATAATTAGCTACAACTAAAGTTGCCGGACTCCCATGTATGATTTTATTTGCAATCCTAGTCCAATTGGACGTGAACAATTTTCGGTTTGTTTGGGTTTTGTTCTAAATTAGAATCTTTTTTCTTATAGGTCCAATATGCAAATTTCAAGCGAAATTGTTAACAAAATCAGTTTGAAGATATTTGGTGAGTTAATACCTACATCAATAGACAGTGCCAATTTTCTTGTTGGATTAGAATCCCAAGCAATGAAAATCATGGAATTACTTTGTTTAGAAGAATCAAGTGATGTTTTGTTTATAGGAATATGTGGAATGACAAGAATTGGAAAAACAACACTGGCAAAAGTCATTTATGAGAGAGCTCGTACTGCTTTTAAGGCTTGTTCCTTTATTTCTGATATTGGAGAAAGTGGAAACAATAGTCTTTTTGGATTACAAAGAAAGCTTCTTCTTGATCTTCAAGTGAAGGTAGCAGATTCATTTGAAGATCACACTTTAATCAAGATGTTAGAAAGATTTTTAACAAATAAAAAAATTCTACTTATTCTTGACGACGTGCGTCGAAGTGAGCAAGTAAAAGCATTAGCTGGCAACACTAAATGGTTTGGTGAAGGGAGTAGAATTATCCTAACTAGTAGAAATCATTATTTGCCACCATATTTGTGTAAGGACAATAGGAATTTTCATATTTATGAAGTTAAAGAACTTAGTAAAAATGCTACTTTGCAGCTCTTTTGTTTCAAAGCCTTCAACAAATTGTATCCTGAAGAAGAGTGCAAGAGATTGACAAGGGATATTTTGGATTTCACACAAGGCCTTCCCTTAGCACTTGAGAATTTGGGTTCTAAGTTCTCTAGTTTAGAAAAAAGTAGGTGGGAGAGTTACTTGATTCAATTAAAAGCAAATCTTGATGGAGATGTTGCACAAAAACTTAAGAGTCAATTTCGATGAGCTGAGAGATTTGGCAACAAATGCATTTTTAGATATTATATATTTTTTTGAAGGAGAGTCTAAAAATTATGTTACCTATATCTTGGAATGTTTAGGTTACCCTTCTGAAAGCATTCTTGAAGATCTCAAGCACAAATCTCTATTAAAACTTGAAGAAAATAAAGTATTACCTTTACATAATTTCTTAACACAAACGGGTCAAGAAATTGCCAAATGTGCTGGATTACGGTGTACCAAAGACATTGTCACTATTCTAAGAGAAAAGGAGTCACATGTAAGTAGATTGCGGTGAAGATGTGATTTCAATACCAGCTCTTCAAGTATTTGTTTCTTATTTTTATCATGTTAATTTCATTTTCCTTAGTTTTGGAAATTGTTAAGTTTAAAGACTTTTTCTTCAATCTTTCATTTCTTGATGGTAAGAATATGTATAACGAGTTACATTTTGAACCGTCCTCGAGTACTTCTATATTATTAATTTCACTTTTCTCTATTTCTAGGAACTCAATGCAATTAGAGGCGTTCTCTTGAAATTTCCTCCACAAAAATCGGAAAGGTTATGTTACGACGCTTTTTCATCAATGGAAAAGTTGCAACTGCTTGAGATCAACATTCCTGAGGGTCTGATTTGGAATGATTTATGGAAGGGATTCATCAAATTAAAAGGGAGTGGAAATCCTCGAGAGTTCTCGCTAAGCAATGAATTATGTGTTATGAGATGGGATGAATATCCTTTTGAATCCTTGCCTCACGGTTTCAAGCCAGCAAATCTTGTGGAGCTCAAACTTCGTCGAAGTAGCATCAAAGCACTAAGGGGAGATGTTGAGGTAAGATTTGGGCTTATTTCCTCTTCTTCCTTTTACTTTGGTTACTTTATTTAATGATTTACTATCCATAACAGAGGTTTAACAAATTAAAATGCATCGACCTGCACTGTTCGAAAGAGTTGATCGAGACTCCAGACTTCAGCGACATTCGAAACCTTGAGCGTCTAGATCTTTCTGATTGTAGTAAGTTGTCGAAGGTCCACCACTCTATTGGTTTTCTGGAGCGACTGCGAGAATTGTCGCTGCGAAATTGCTTCCGTCTCAGGCGACTTCCAAACACGTTTAGGTTGCCATCCCTTACAAGTCTTGATCTCTGTGGGTGTTCCAGACGCAAGAAGTTTCCAGGTGGCGTGCGTAATCTGAAATCTTTGAGGACACTGAATTTAAACAATACTGCAATAAAGACATTACCGAGATCGTTTACGAGGTTGTCATCTCTCAAAGATCTCTACATATCCGGTCGCTATGTCTCTGAGGAAATAACGTCTGATGACTTTTCTGGCTGTACCAAGCTGCCTGACACAAGATACCGTCCATCAGGTTTGTTGACAGATGCCCGACGTGTAAACTTGTGTGGCTGGTCATCAGGCTTAAACTCTTTAGAAAAATTGGATTTGAGTTATCGGAACTTGGGGCATGAAGCATTGCCTAGTTATTTTGGTTTTTGGTTCTCACTTGCGCATTTAAATCTATCTGGAAATAAATTTAAGGAAATATCAGATGGCATCTATAAACTTTCCAACCTTCGTCATTTTCTTTTGAACAACTGTGTCAATCTTGAGCATTTGCCGAGGCTTCCATTGGGATTAAGGAACTTGGATCTAGGAAATTGCCCATCGCTGGAAAGATTTTATAAAGACTCCAACGCGTGCAACTCAAGGCCCTGCGATTGGATTGCTACCTATTTTGGTGATAATGGCGAATCTTGTAGTTTCCTAAATCTGCATCCTGGAAGTACCGTGTGGAATAACCACTGTGTAAGTCTCTTACTCTGCTTAACATTTGCATATCAAGTTGGTGATATAAGAAGTTGCTGTTTGCGTACAAACTTAGAATTACTGCAATTAAAATCTTTCTTCTCTCTCTCTTTTGTTTTTGGTTAATCAAGGGGCATTCTGTACGTCGGGTGGCGTGGGGCTTGGGGGCCCTCTCACTGCGAGCTGATATACCGGAGTGGTTCAACCATAGACGCATGGGACGAATTCCATTTCCTGCAGACTGGGATTATGACCTGCTGGCCGTTAAGGGATATGCTTTGTTTGTTATTTGTGAAGTCCCTAATCGTGAGGCAGATCTCTCCTTTGATTGTTGGTTGCAAGAGGATGAAGATGGTCTAGGAGTTCACTTGAGATTTCTTGCCCATCAAAGATCTCGCGTTGGGCGCGTTGGAGTTTGGATGTATATACCATCACGGGGGAAGGATTTGGTTAGACTGGGAAACGAGTCGTCGGCTTCTGCCAGCCTCGAACTCCTGAACCCCCTTAACAAGGAAAAAGAAAAAGAAAACATGTTTTTGGCTTCAATTGAAATAACAAGCAAGAGTGTGGAGGTAAAGGAGTTTGGGGCGCGTGTGGTATGTGAAGGTGATGAATTGGACTTTTCTGGGTTGTTCTTTTTGCCAAGCTTTAGGCTTTTTTTTTAGAAGAGAGACGATTGGCCCTGCATCGTAGTCCATGGTCCTGTTAAATTCCCTATTGATCCATCTATAAATTCTTCTGGTGATGTATAGGAGTAAGAATGTTGAATTTCATGGATCAATGAAATGGTGCTCTGACTTTCTTTCCCTTTCTTATTTATTTCTATTTTTGTTATACAATAAAATTTGCTTATTAGTTATTTGTTCATAAGTAGTTAGTTTGTATTTTTTATTTTGTGTTATCCATATTTGATTAGGTTAAATTTATCCTAATCTTCAAACAAACATAAAAATACAATTTTATTAAGCACTTTACTTTTCATTATTAAACTAAAATCAAATATAAGAATCTAGGTCTCATCTTTAATAGAAGAACATACAAGTAATGTCAAGGATTTCAATATCATTTTTGTGTTAATGGAGTTGGTACTGCAATATTTTCTATCTAATTTTCTCATTTTTTTAATGCGTTGTTGTGGTGTCTAGCGGTGCTGCACGCAGAGGAGATTGTGTTATCCATATTTGATTACCTTAAGTTTATCCTAATCTTGAAACAAACATAAAAATATAATTCTATTAAACTTTTTCTTTACAAATATTTTTTAGTTGTGAACCCTTTGATCACTAGTAAATTAATATCTGTCTCAATCACTTTGTTAAAAGATGCAAGTCTAAAAATTAATCTTAAGAGATTGCATTTGAATATCATTCCAATTTAGATCCTCAAAAGTCCAAGCTTATTATGGGCTCCTATAAACCCATAATATAAATAAATTCTTCTTTATTAATTTTGTCTCAAGCTCTCATGTAGTTTACCTTTCATTATTAAACAAAAATCAAATATAAGAATCTAGGTTCCATGTTCAATAGAGGAACATACAAGTAATGTCATGGATTACAATATCATTTTTGTGTTAATGGAGTTGGTATTGCGGTATTTTCTATGTAATTTTCTTCTCCGTTTAATGCGTTGTTGTGGTGTTTGGCCGTGCTGCAAGCATAGGAGATTGAGGACGAAGATGTGCGGTGTGTAGGGCTGACGTGGTAGGGATTGCTAGAGACAACATGACTAGTCATTCAACCTAATCATCTAATAACTTTATCCTATTATTTAGTTAAAACAATATAGTTGGTTAAAAAACCAATATTTTGTCTGTAATAACAAAATATAACAGGTTACCATAGTCGATCTTTATTGACAAGTTTATTGAATGGAACGCTAGAAGGGACGGGTGGGCGCGTGGAGTAACTCGAGAGGGTGTACAATCCTCGGGCAATGCTGCTTTTGCGAAATCCAAAGAGATATGAAGAGACGCGGAAATTTCGAGAATCACTTCTTCAGCGAAATGAAAATTTCTTTCCCTTTGTTGACCACTTCTTTCCGGGAGTCCATTTGCTTGCAGCAATAATTCAACTTACCAACCTCTGGGACCAAACCAAGCGAGTGAGTCTCGAAGTCGTCGAATTAGCCTCGGATTATCCAAGCTTGTGAGTCTCCAATGGCATCAAAAATTACTCAGATAGTCCCTATATCATGTTCTTCATCTTGGAAATACGAGGTTTTCCTTAGCTTTCATGGCAAAGATACGCGCAACAGTTTTACGGACCACCTGCGTGATGCTTTGGAGAGGAATGGGATTATCGTCTTCAGAGATGATAAAGAAATGAACCGGGGAGAGCATATCGAGAAGGAGCTGTTCAAAGCAGTAGACGAATCACTTTATGCGGTCGTTATCATCTCAGAGAGCTACTTTTTTTCTAAATGGTGTTTGAAGGAGCTGACCAAGATCATGAATCGCAGGAAAGGGGGTTTAAAGATTTTCCCAGTTTTCTACAACGTGGATCCCTCCAGAGTGCGAAATCCAGTGGAGTGTTTTAAAGCAGCATTCGACAAACATAGAGAAAGCGGGGTTGACGAGGGGCAGTTGAATTCAGGGGCCACTGCCATGGAAGAAGTGGGTAAATGCATTGTGGATCCATCAGATATAAGAGCTTCTGCAAAAGGTAAAGATGTCCTCGAGATTGAGACAGAGCCCCACGACACATGGAGATCTTTTCTAACTGAAGCGGGTTACCTTGCCGGGTGGCATGTCCATAATAGGTGAATCTCCTAACTAAATCTGAATGGTTATTCCATAGATTAGGATGAAAAATTTTGTTTGCTTGCTTAATGAAATTGAGTGAGAGCAACCTTCTGTTTGTTTGGATTTTGGTTCTTATTGAGCATCTTTTTTATAGGTCTGAATCTATAGTTATTGAAGAAATTAGTAGAACAGTATTTGAAGGTCTGATGCGAAACTTACCAGAGGTACCCAAGTTTTTGGTTGGAATGGAATCCCCACTAAAGGAAATGTGGAGATTACTTGAAATAGAATCGGTTAATGTCCGCTTTGTAGGAATTTGTGGTATAAGTGGGATTGGTAAGACGACTCTGGCAAGAGTAATATATGAGAGAATTTCTTCTCAATTTGATGGTAGGTGCTTTGTTCCTCGAATTGGAGAAGCATCCGGTAAAGACATTGTTCAATGCCAAAAATATCTTATTTCTCAAATCCTCACAGACACAGCAGCAAACACGTTGAATGATTTTGGGGATGTCAGTGAAGGGATCAAAGTATTAGTAAACAGATTGCGTATGAAGAGAGTTTTTATTGTACTCGATGATGTGTGTCGAAAGGAACAAATAGAGGCATTGGCAGGGAGTCCTAAGTGGTTTGGTAACGGGAGCAGAATCATTATCACTACCAGAAATCGTCATTTGCCGCACTTAAATGACAACAATATTTATGACGTTGAGAAGTTGAACCATGATGATGCTTTTGAGCTCTTTCACTACAATGCATTCATTAGACATCATGCCGAACCTCTTCCTGAAAGTGAGTTTCATCCTCCAAAAGAGCTTGTGGGATTTGTTCATGATATCGTGGATTGTGCGGATGGCCTTCCTTCAGCGTTGGAAGTCTTTGGCTCCTACTTAGACGATAAGAAGGAGGAGAATCTATGGAAGGATTACGTAGGACTATTGAAAGCAGATCTTGTGGAAGATATTTTGAAGAAACTCGAAATCAATTTACAAGGATTGGATAAAAGGGCACAAGAAGCATTTAAAGATATTGCATGTTTTTTCAATGGATGGTATAAAGATCTTGTTGCCTCTAAATTGAAAAGTCTGAATTACTTTTCAGAAAAAGTTCTTGTAGATCTTGAGCGGAAATGCCTCATAAAGTTCTCTGGAGATAATAAATTGTTTATGAATGATCTATTAGCGAAAATGGGTATGCAAATTGCAAGACGTAGTAGATTGTGCCGTACTAAAGATATCATTTCCATATTAAAGAAAAAAACTGTAAGTGGATTATTTTAGACATGTACATTGAAATACATTTGATACTAATTTTTTCATTTATTTTATTGTTATTTTTTACCATATCAATTTTATTTTTCTTTTTATAGGGAGTTGATGAGGTTGAAGGCATTGCCTTAAAACTTCAGTTAACCAAGGAAATGAAGTTATGTTACGACGCTTTCTCAGTAATGAAAAATTTGAAAATGCTTCAGATTAGTCCCAATGATAACGATAAGGATCATGGGTTATTGGGACTAATGAAATGGAATGGAGACTCCATAGAATTCAAGTTAAGCAATGAGTTGTGTATTATGGAGTGGTCGGGATATCCTTTAAGCTCTTTGCCAGACGGGCCAAGTTTTGAGTTGATTGACCTTGCTGAGCTTTGTCTAAGACATAGCCACATTGTGCAACTGTGGGATGGCAATAAGGTAATAGTTTGGCTTTTGAGTGTGTCTCTTATTTTTGCACTCATTTTCTGTTTTTCTAAATATTTCCTTGTCTATGATAGGACTTTTTGCGATTAAAACACATAGACTTGAGTTTTTCAAAGAAGTTGATCAAGATGCCAAACTTAGGTGGAGTCTCAAACCTTGAAATACTCGACCTTTCATTTTGTGAAGAGTTGGATACGCTCAGCAACTCATCCATTGAAAACCTCGAAAAGCTTAGAAAATTACTGCTACAAGGCTGCTGTAAACTTGGGGAACTTCCAAAAAGGTTTAGTTCAAGGTCTCTTGAAGTTCTTGATCTTTCTAAGTGTTCAAACCTAAGAAGGTTTCCAGATATTTCTTGTAGTTCACGATGTTTGAGGAATCTTGATATTAGCGGGACAGCCATAGAAGAGTTACCTTCCTCATTAGTGAGATTTTCATCTTTCAAGTCATTTCATGCATATGGAATTAAAGTAGGAGAATTACCATCCAACATTGTTTCTTTGAAGAAACCCAAAGAATTATCTGCCGTATGTTGTGCCTTAAACACCACTTTTCAGCCCCTCGCATTCTCAACTTTAATCTCTTTAGAAGTCCTAAAATTGTGTCATTGTGGCATATTGGATGACACAAAACTTTTAGACCTTAGTGGCTTATCCTCACTCAAGGATTTAGATCTATCTCATAATATATTTACCAAAATACCAGATAGGATTGCTGAAGCTTCTAACCTCCATCAACTTTTCCTGGATGATTGTCGTGAGCTTAAAGAATTGTCTGAAACTATATTCTCAAGTCTAAGATCTTTATCAAAGCTGAGTTTGAGTAACTGCAATCTATCAGATAGATCAATTCCCAAGTCCATTGGCTGTTGGTCCTCAATTTCAAGTTTAAATCTTAGTAGGAATAAATTTACAAAGTTACCAGATAGCATGTGTGAACTTTTCAACCTTCATAAGCTTATTTTGGATGGTTGCACCTCTCTTCGGTCATTGCCAAAGTTACCATTGGGATTGCATTCCTTGCATTTAAGAGATTGTCCATTGGTGGACACTCTTGGTAGCCAAAGAACCACGCAGATCTCAGGAGACATGTTACGGGCAAGTTTTTGTTTGTCTGCGGTCGCCTATGTTGGGTTTGGCAGACCCCACAAGATACTCAATCTGCATTCACAAAGTGCTCCATGTACGGATGATCGGGTGAGTTTCTTTCCATTCCCTTTTTAACGAACGTGTAATCTATTTTATGAAACAAACAAAGTTATTCCCACATTATTGATTGAAAGGACTATAATTAACGTTTATCTTTCTTGTATTTTCTTTTTGTCTACAGGAACACCTGATTGAACCTCGCGTAGTATGTGGCTACACACAGGGATATGAGATCCCATATGGGTTGATTCCAAGAAGTTTTAGTTCCAAGAAGGAAGCTCGATTTCAAATGTATTGGGAACTAGATGATGATGGACCGTCGGCATGTGCTTTGTCGATTGTCTATAAAGACACAAGAGAAAGCAAAAAGCGAAAGTTTAATGAGCTTGAGAGTTCAAATTTTGGAGCATCTGAAGACAATGACCGCATTTTTCCGGAGTTCGTTTGTCAATTACAACTCAATGAAACGAGTCCAGACCAGAATCATCGGCTTGCTTGTCGATCACAACCCAGCGAAGAGAGTCCAGTGTCCTTCATCATTCATGTACCTAAAGCGGCTTACCCTGGGTCATTACATAGAGTTTGGGTGTTCATAGTTCTCCCAGATTCCATACGAGAACCCAAACATAAGAAAAGAAATATTTCAGATTCCCCACAAGAATCGGAAGCTATGAAGGGATGGAGCTACTCGGCTTCTGTTATAGCCTGTATTGAGAATGTGGAGTTGGAGGACTGCAGGGCACGCCTCATTGGCGTGGATGCCACTGGCTCGTTTTCTCAGTTTGATAGTAGCATTTGTCCTTGTACTCTGGATGAACAAAGCCTTAAACGTGCTCTTGATGTCTTGCTTGTCACTGGCCCTGTTGTGAGTAGTATCTGAGTCCGATCAGTTGAATCAATGCTGTGGTGAAGCAAAAAGTGTACAAGGCAATTTTGAAAGAGAAAGATGGGCAGTGCATATGGTTTCGCTGCATCTAAAAGCAGGTCCATGTGATCCTCTTCTGGGTATATTTTCTTTGCCTTTGCTTTTGGTACTTTAGCTCCTTCTTTTTCGCTCAATGCAGAGATATGGCAAAATAGTTGAGATTTTGTCTCATGTGTTAAGGTTGTCTCTGCTTCTCTGTCCCTATTGCTTATCAATCAGGATGGTTCACTCCTACAAAAAGCTAGTGGGATATATATCAGCTTCTGCCTTTCTTCCCGTTCAGTACTGTTTATTCATTTATAGTTATCAATAAAAATTATCATCATAGATTAGTAGGACAAGAGAAAAAAGAGTAATTTCTCTTGTTATACTAACTCACTAGAGCAGCAAAGCAGTCAAGTTGCAATTCAGGGGGAAAGTCTTTGGTAATGCTTTTAAGAATGACTGATGGCTGTCAATTGATATTGCAGTCATACAAGTCATTGAGCATCCATCACGAGGAAAGAAAATTTATCTTGAGTAGGGAACTTAAGGATAGACATATTACTGTTCTCCACGCAGAGGAACTCCAATGGCGCAAAATCAGAGACCCAACATAGAAGTATTGTATACAAAACCTAGTTTTCCTTATATCTGAAGCATCTCTTCACTTGTCTTTGAAGCTTTAGCTTACACATCTGTAAGCCGTTAGGTTGCACCTTCACTTTGTCAACCTCTTTCTTCATGATCTGTATCTCTTTCTGGAAATTCATGCATCCGTTATTTGACTTAGATACTCTTAAGAATTGCCTCAGTCTTCATTCTTCTATAACTCAATCCAGGAGCTGTCATTAATCTTGTCAAGTTTACTCACTCTAAGAGTATGAACCGTGTCATGATTTTCACGGGCAGCCGGTCATTCTTCATTTCGTGCACACGAGCTTCTTGGGATAGTCCCTGGTACTCAAGGGTTCTACATAAACTTGCTCTCTCTTCCTCTGTCAAGCTGGGGTGTACCTGCACAATTGATCCTGAAGAAATGTTCAGATGCAAGTGAAAGTTTGTCATAGGTTATGAGTTACATGTTCTCGGGGTCCATCAGTAGAATCCAATCATTTAAGTGCTCTACTGATTCTACAATAAAGAACACATGAATATGCAGATTCTTTAGTCAAAATCTAGTAGTTATTTTTATGATGTTGGTCTCAGCAACTAAATTTTCATTGAGAAGGAAGTTATTTCCATACCTTAAGATACATGTCCATGGCTCTGTAGAGTTTGTCATCACAAGACCGTGCATCTTTTGGCAGTGCTTCTGCAAGTGACTGGAAAAGTTTCACACCAAGTTTCTCATCTCTTGCGACCGGCGGAAGATAATCATCAACCAACTTTGCGACATTAAATACTTTTGCGGTGGGTTTGGTTGAAGCGAAAGAAACATAAGACTGCCACCCTAATAACAATGCTGACATCATTAATACTTTCATTATCCCCATAGTTCTTAATCATGAGTTCTGGAACACAACAGTTCAACAAGAAAGCAATTCTTCTTTCTAGCATAGTTAGAATGCAGAATAAATCTTCATCATCAAGGCCACCTTGGAGAAGATGTAGTAGAAAATTGCTGGAAACTGAATTTTCCTCAACGGGAAAGAAGCTTAATAAAGCATTCAGTTGTAACTCTGTAGCTGGTGGGTCATGTACTTGGGACTCGAATTGTGAAGTCCAAATGTGATTCGAGAAAAGGCCGCTTCGCAGTCAAATGAGCTATGGATGATCCTACAAACTCTGATCTCACACCTTTACTTGTAATGGATTGAATCACTTCGCTAAAATGGTCAATTCGAAGGTCTGACACATCTTTGAACCACCAATTATCAAGCCTGCCTTCAAGTATTGAGTTCTCAGCATTATTGCTTCAACATTCAAGCATTGTGCATCATCTTTGCCAGAACTAAATGCTTTCGAATTTGAGTCGACCTTCCAGGCGATGGCCTCTGAGCATCTTTCCACAGTTCCCAACTCTTTGGCCCTGGAAGAAATGGGTTCACAGCTCTTGAGAATCTGAAATATATCTTCCCATGACATAAGGATTAAGAAGCTCAGAAAAGCCTCAATTTTGGACATGAGATTTCCTTGCTCAAGATAGTCACTCATTTCCAAGAAATGTGCAGCACGGAACATCGAAGCAATGTTGACTGCTGTTAAATCGACCTTCAATCCGTAACAAAATTTCACTATCAGCTTGAAAGTTTTTGTTCCTCCTGGAAGATTGTCCAGCTGCACGTTAAGGCTATTGCCATTGCTTCTTCGCTTGAAACCCAGTCTTTCAGATGTAACTTTGGGGAGGGATGGCGGATGTTACCAATCCCCGTTTCTTCTTTCTAGAGCACGTAACATGCTTCCTTTGCCAAGATTGCAGGATCCACTAACTCATTCATAGCAAGGTTTCTTGAATCATCTACTAGAACCGTACCGAAGCCCTAGTATCATCTATTTGAGATTTAGTAAAAGTACGTCATCCAGCTAAAAGCTCTAATAGAACCATGACGAAGCCATAGGCATCAACTCTCTCTATCACCTCACCTAGAGTGTAATAGCTAGGGTATAACGAGGCCATAGGCATCAACTTTCTCTCCCACCTTACCTAAAGGGTAATAGCTAGGGCATATATAACCTAAAGTCCTTACAAACACATCTTCAATGTCAATTTCACCCCTCCCCCCCTAATTGTAATGCAAAATGAAAAGTCTGATAGTTTAGGAACGTCATTTTGGTCTAAAAAGATATTGCTCGACTGGACATGTCTAATAACGATGGGTCTAGAGAATGCAGTGTGTACATATGCAGTGCACGAGCAACTTACCTTGCAATCTTCAACCTATCCTGTGATAATATTGAAGTAGCTCGCCGTCTGGTGCCATAAATTTGATCACCAAGGATCCACTTTGAATATGTTCATAGACTAAAAGTCGGATTTGGAGTCTCGAGACAACACCTTACCAATTTCAAAATATTTCTATCAGCACTCAACTTTACAAAAATAGCTAAATCTGTTAACGCAAGGTCCTTAAATGATGCTTTATCGTCATAAAGCTTGATGGTAGCAGATTGGCCTTCAAGAGAACCCTTGTAAACTTTATACTCACTATCATTAAGTAGAACAAAATAAGGTTCAAAGTTATTGGTTGCTGATACAAGGTCTTTATAAATGAAGCTACGGATGGGAATAGGCCTGCCATTACAATATGCAACCAGACTCTCCAATACAAAGCCTCCATTCTGTAAAAATGCCCTCTCTCTCCCTCTTCTGGGCCATGACCAGCAACGCAAGCAAACAGCTTCTACAATAGCATGCTTTACTCGCTCAGAAAGGCACTCTCGCGCTGTCTCCCCGCTCCCACACACTCGAGGGATTGAAAGTGGCCTGACTTCAATCTCAACTCCTTTGGCATCCACGAAAGGGCCCATTTCTCGTGAATAACCTCAGCCGTCCTCGTTTTGGACGTTTTAGAGGAAGGTTTCTGAGATTCTTTGGATGTATTAAACAGACCGTACCTACATGGAAAGTCCTCTCTCGACAGAAGCGTCCAGGATTGGGCACCAGTCATCCCCATAATATAATTTTGTTTTGAGTGTTGGATTAGCATAAGGCGAAATTTCTTTGAAAGAGTCCATGTGAACTTGCTTGAGCGTGTCTGCGGCAAACTGTGCACGTGTAGTGTTGAGAATGACAACGTTCGTAAAAATGCCATTCACTTTATAATTATTGGTCTCGTCAAGTTTCACTTGTTCACAAGGCTATGATCATTTTTAAAAAATAAATCAAGACAATGGAAACTTGAAAAACTAAATCAACTAATGGCGGATGATATATTTAAATCAAACTCATAATAAAAAGAAAATAAAACAGCACCATATAGAAAATAAGACAACAAGATTAAAAAAATTAATAGAGAGTGAAATAAATTTATTAAACTTAACACAGTATGATAAAAAAAAGCTTCGAAAGATCCCCTCTATATTTTTTTTAAGTATATTTTTTTCTGCTCTTTGTTGTCCAAACTAAGATTACATATTACAATTCAGGTCCATTTGAGAAATAAAGGCAAAAAAAAAATTTACTCCAAAATGCCTTATATGTGGATGGCTTCAGCTTACATTTAACGTATAACTGGCCGCCCCAAGCCCCCCAAAACGAAACCCATCCAAATGAAAGGGCCCTTTCAATATTTTTGAAGGCGGAAATTTTACAAAAATAAAATATATGTTATAGTTGTTGATTTATTGACCTAGTGTGTATTGATTGAGTTTAGTAAGAAAGGAAAGTTATAAATTAAAAATTATTCTAATCTTTGTTTTTTTAACTATTTAGTTTCTTTCCACTAGAATAATTATGTGTTATTCAATTAAGATAGTCATATTATAACAAGTAAAGCTTCTCAAAAATAATGTACATATAATGATGAATACTCTATTGACTTGACTTATCAATTCTTAAGTTTCATGAGAAAAAAAATAGTTCTAAACTCAAGATTATTATAATGATAACTATTTGGATTCTTTCACATGGATAATAATGTGTCATCCAATGAACAGGTGGAGTGGAGTAGGTGTAACGGTAGGCAATTGACTTGACATATACCTATGTTTCTTTCCACACTTCCAATTCTTTGGCCTGCAAAGATGTGACAATATTGTATAACATTAAAAATCTATGACAAAATGTTGTCATTTGGCCATTATGTTAACCTCACAACACTTTAAGCTAGTGCCACAATGAGGAATAAGAAACATAGGTAGAGCCAAAACATAGGCTGTAATTACTTATCAAGGTAGAGCCAAAACATAGGCTGTATTTTACTTATCAAGGTAGAGCCAAAACATAGGCTGTATTTTACTTATCAAGGTAGAGCCAAAACATAGGCTGTAATTATTAATTGTCTTTGCATCATATTAAATTGGTTCGGTAAATACTATGACGAGGGACGGCCAGATTAGAATTTAAGCCAAGAATCGAATGGAATGCTATACAGCCAAACGTCACAGCATTGCCACAGCCTTGTTAACCTCGCATTAAATTAGTACAACTTTTGACATGTCTTGGAAATTGCAAAAATAGTGGATTGCATATGGCAAAAGTCCAACTTACTAGGATTATTCATCAAAAAGAGCTTGCGAGTCTCGATGCCTCCCACCGAGCTTCGGATTGAACAAGCTTTTCAGTCTGTAATGGCCTTTACGACCATTCAGCCAGCCCCTTCAACTTAATGGCTGGCTAAGTTCCCTCACGAGGAAGATTCTTACAAAATAAGAGCCTCAAAATTGTCCATAGGTCCTTGGTTAGCATCATTTTTACATTAACATTCACCTGTGGCTCGATACGTCCAAACATAAACAATAAAGTAACTGTTCATATTATACATCTTATGCATATTGAAATTATTCCGAGGCATACGAGTCCCCGGGGTTGTAATCCGAATCCGAAAGCTCAATCACCTTCTTGGGAACATACCCAGGCGTGGTTCCTCGTCCTATGCTGCTTCCTTTTCATTGCCATTGTCTTGCTGCGAATCGTAGGCCTCTTCACACCTGTAACATCTGGATCCTGATTGTATCGCCTTACTGGTTGTGCCTAGGCCACTTCCATAAAAAAGTAATGAGAGTTGCAGAATTGAGATTGTCTAATATTGTTTGGTAAATTTTTATATAAATATTCTTTTAAGTAAGTTAAAATTGAAAAATTATTGTTGTAAGTATGCTTCTTATTATAATTTTCAAACATTTGAGCAGTTTTCGTTTCTTTATTTTAATATTGTTTTAAGTATACTTCTTGTAATAATTTTCAAATATTTGAATAGTTTTCGTTTCGTTATTTTAATATTGTTTTAAGTATATTTCTTATAATAATTTTCAAATATTTGAGTAGTTTTCATTTCTTTGTTAACAGTTTTATCTATTCTTTCATAAATATACTCGACCACTCTTGCCTGCACTTCAAATCAGTTCACATTCCAATTTTTATAATACATGGGAATTGACTTAAAGAGAACCTGCTTTCTTTCCCAACATGCGCAAAATCTTGGACTTTTGAACCGTTAAATACAACCTGAAGCAAAATAAGAATTTCTTTCTTCTCGTCTTTTGGCACATGTAGAAATTTCAAAATTTCATACGATAAACCATTTTTTTCAGAACGCTTATATTGCAGATAGCAAAAATCCCAAATATCAACCAATTCACAGAACGAAAGCTGAGCATCGATGTAGTGTATGTCTTAAACAAGGCTTTTGAGTCTCCGGCTGTATGCTCGAAAGTTGGTACCCTGTGGCGAACAGGAATAATTTATCTCATTTGTACGCATGCTTAAAATAAAAATTTATTTGAAAATTTTATAAAAATATTGTCATCCTTTCTAACCACTCCTTTCCCCAATTTTTGGATGAAACTTCGTTCGATTGTACCGGAGCCCAAAATTTTACGATTGATGTGCTCCAGAGAAGAAAAAGTGTACAAGTATATAGGACAGTAGATTACAATGAAAATTTAATTAACATTGAATGAGATTTTAGATATTAGCAATTAGATATCAATTAGTAATCCAAAAATGTTATCTCAACTTTCTTTCTCTTTCTTTTTTACAATCATTACTGTTTTACTAATAATAAAATACTAGAGGACATAACATTTACCATCCTTACATAACTTTTTTCTGGGAGCCTTTAGTCGCACGGCGTATTAATGTGAGCTTGATATAATTTTGTTTTTTCTTTGTAATTTGGTTGTTTTTTATTTAACAAAAACTTGTTCTATTTGTTGGGTTTTTTTTTTCCTTGCCAATATTTGACAGTTAAATTCATGGTTGGAGGCAATTTTGTTGAAGTATCTTTTCCTTATCGGTTTGTTTAATCTTATATTTTTGTTTTTCTGAAAGTTATAATATAGTCCAATTCATATAAACCTTTTCAGTTATTTTTTGTTCTTCAATGTTGAATAGCTTTTATTTTCTTTTTGATAATTAATTAAGTTTAAATATTTATTTAAAATTATAGGTAATGTTAGGAGAAAACATACAAGTATATATTTCCATAGTTAAATGGCTTCTTGGTGTCAATAGAATTAGTTTCCTAATGTTTATCATTATCTTTCAATTTTTGTAGATGCTAAATGTGATGTCCAAACAAAATTTTTTATAAGATATTTTATTGAGTATGTTTTACTTGATAATCTTTGTTATTAATGAAACATTGATTAGTTGGACAAAACTATAGGAATTTGGTAACACAATGCTAATTCTTGTCATAGATATATTGTACATAATTTTTTTTAAAAAAAGATTAATGCTATTTTAAAAAAAAATCTCTTTAAGAATTGTTCTAGAATTCTTGAAAATTTATAATACAATATTTGTTTCAAAATTTTTGTTTGTGAATTGGAATTTGATGAATATTGTGGAACAATTGTTTTGGTGTTATGTGTCCCTAAATTGCCTTCCATTGAGCTGAATAA
Organism: Casuarina glauca; assembly: GCA_028551395.1. NCBI lineage: Eukaryota > Viridiplantae > Streptophyta > Magnoliopsida > Fagales > Casuarinaceae > Casuarina > Casuarina glauca. The sequence continues at coordinate 27,590,828 of CM052349.1, forward strand.
AACTGGGTGTAGAGCTGGGGTGTATGCACCAACATTGTTAGATAAATAGTTGGAGATTTTTTTGGTAATGTTGACCATTTATGTGGAAGTGAAGGATTATTTGATACCCCACATCTTTGTATTGAAGCAAAGGCTGATCAACATTACCAAAAAAATCTCCATTTATGTGGAAGTGAAGGATTATTTGATACCCCACTTGACTTGTACATTGCAAGTGTACAAGTCAAGGTTGGATACCTGTCATAAGGACATAAAACAGGTTGGTCTTTCTACTTTTATGTTAATAAATAAAATTACTTATTTGGCTTAGCACTTGCATTTAAGCAATTTTGTTGGATATCAAAATTTATGTTTACTTACGTAAATACCCTTTTCACCATTTTTTTTTGGTTATTTTCTTTAATATAGTTCAAATTTATTTTTATTTTTAATAGATATTAATATTAAAATTTTATTTGATCATGTACTCTTTATATTGGTATCAATTTATTGATTTAATATATGAAAAGTCTGGTTAGATAAGTAATAAGACCGTAACAATGATAGAGATCAAGAAATGTACGTACTTATTTTTTATTACGAATACACACTCGATAACTTTGCTAGAAATCTCTTTAGGACTTAACCATAGACGAAGATCGCTCTTGAATAAATACTGACGTTCATCCTCTTTCCAAAAACACTTTTAGCCAAGAGATTTGATGGTTTTACCATCCCGATGATACGGTGCGGAATTGCTCGATATTTGAAGAAAATCAGGTTTTACGCACTTCGACCAGGAGTCTCTGCTTTTCACTCCAAAACATCGACGTTGACTTTCGTGTCGGAACGCCGGCCTCGCAAGCAAAGTAACGACCGGAAAATTCAGCCCTTCAAGCAGCACGGTGACGTTGCACATAAAAGCAAATGTGAAGTTGCTGAAAACTGTGTTACTCGGTTCGGAGTGATGGTGATCTGCTTCAGATTTCCTGCCTATAAAACCAACTCGCCCAAAGACCTCTAGCGGTCCAGACGAAGATGCAGAAAAGCTTTCGTCTTCTTCTAGCTTAACCCAGAGGACCTGTGCTTTGCATCAGATCAGCCATCGCCAGAATGAATATTCCTCCACCAAGACAATCCAGTCAGCCGACAGGTAGAATGAATTGTTCTGGAAGCCAAGAGTTACAGGGGATCCCTCTGCATATTCCCCTGAAAACCCGCATGTAGCATATTCTCCTTCCCTCTCTCACTTGTAATCTGTTTCAGTTTATGCCATTCTCTTTCTATTGATAGATAACCTACGTATTGGACCCAAGGAGTCTCTTCATATCATTCCAGTTTGTGCCAAGTACAGAGCATTATCAGCAACATTTATTCTCTCTCCTTTCTCTCGTGTTTTATTTGGTATTGGAGACGTGCTCTGTTTTTCGCATATATGTTACGATGTGTCCCTATGATCATGACACGAATGTAATGATTCTATGTTTTTTTATTTTATTTTATTAAGTGGTTATAATAACTTACTTGGTCTGATTAGGTTACGTGGGTTGGTAGATTTCTCATAACGGGTGTTGCTACACATGCAACCATTCTTACGGTAAGATTAGTGAGTTATAACAATTTAATATAATTGTTAGATTAAGTAGTTAATTTGTTATAACAACTTTGAGGGAATGAAAATTAATTAATTAAGTTGTTATAATAGTTTTGAATCAATTGCATTTAAAAAAAAAATATTTTTCATAAACTATGTTGAAGGCATCATTTTGAGAAAAGTAAAATGAGTAATAAATTACAAAAAGAGTAATAGATTTAAAATTATTGTAATCCTTATCCATAAACTGTTTTGTTTAGTTTTTTTGAAATGGATAATAATGCATCATCCATGTTTTTAACACAATAATAGAGTAGATAGAGCTTTTATGGAAGTAATGATACACAATTCCTTCATATTTCTTTTGTTTGAATGGCATTTTGAAAGTTATTAATTCGTGAAAATTAATTTTTATTAACATCTATGAAGTTTTAAATTATTAAAGTTGTCCAAAATGGATTAGATGTGATAAATAGAATTTTTCATGAATAAAAAACCATCTTGAAAAACTTATTTGGCTACATAGGATTAGATGTGTTAAATAGGATTCTTCTTCTTCTTCTTCTTCTTCTTCTTCTTCTTCTTCTTCTTCTTCTTTCAATGCTGCCAGTATTAACAAGAATTTGAGTCTGTATCAACTGCTAATACTGATGATTCAGCCATTACTGATGGTTTTGGACTCTGTTTTTTCTTTTTAGCCTTTTGTCGCTGCTTATTTTGAGCTTGGTCGGCCTTGGCGACGATTTTTGAAACTGTAAAACCTGTAACTTTAAAATCATTTGATCTATAAGGAATTAAAGAATCACGAAGAACAACATCGACTCCTTCGTAGGTCCAAACACCCAAGACTGCCTCTCCATTGAGTCCAACGGCAAACCATCCAAGACCAGAAGCGGCAACATCCATTGAACTCGAATTCCAGTTATTCCCACAGACACGGAATTCCCTTCTCACCCATTTCCCGAGCTATTCGACTCGTTTCTCCCCAGTTGGTGGCTGAGAAAGACCAGTTCATAATGATGTCAATATCATATATAATATGAGAGAAGGAATCAACATGGCTCTTTTATAAGCGTATAAATGAGAGAAGGAATTATTGTCACAAACGCAGGCCTAAATGATGGTGCCAGAAATGCCAAAACTAGGCACTGGAGCATATGTTAGAAGGTAAAGCAGTGGAATGCTATTCCCCACCAGATAAGCTATCCAGAAGTTTCAGACGAAGTTCAAACAAAAAACGTTGTGCCACTTGAGTTGTTAAATCAACAGGAAAATCAAATTTTGCTGGGTAATGAGGGAGAAAGGTGAATCATTTCTAATAAGGTATCATAGCCCTGCATGCATGAAGCTTGGAGTTCAAATTGGTTTGCAAGGGATAAATTAGCCCTTGCATTAAGCCTGCAGTCCATACTGGCTGCGAAGAGACATATTGAGAATAGTATAAGTTGTGCCACCACATTGCCTAGATCCTGCTGGCAATCCTTTTTCAAAACGAAATACATGCCATCTTCTTAAAATCCTGTTTAAGGAGGCAATGAGTTTTCCAATAATCTGAATTGACACAAACCGGATATTATATACATCACATAGATTCTCCAGAAGAGGCCTAAAAGACACCATTTGAAATTTTCCTAGGTGCGTAAGGAGTTGAAAATAATGCCAGCATTTATTTTCATAAGAGTATTGATTATTAGATGCAGAGACTCATAAGCAACGAAGAACTGCAGAATAAAAGTCTAATGGGCTGATGATATACCTGCAACTGATTACCAAAATGTTCCTCTAGCATTCGCTCTGCATTTTCTGTTTTTCCCATGTGCAGTGGGAGAAAAGGAGACGCCCAAACAGTAACGTAGATAGACTCTACAGAGGATTCTTCCAAATCCAACCTCATAAGCCCAGCAATATGAATTGTATAACCAGCCTGATCCAGGCAAATGATAAAAGCATCAACAGAATCATGCAGGCTATGTAAAAAATAGAATTCAACAATGAATGATATTAGGTCAACGTTTTCATTTCTCACAACAAGAAGGCAAGATCCATCAAGTAAGGAACTTTAAAGAAATTACCCAACCTTGCCAACCTAAAAAAATAACTTCAAAGACTCAAGCAACGTTGCTTGAAGACCTGAAGATTTCTTAAAACAATTGACTGCAATTCAGATGCCTGGGGTGCGAGGCCCAAGAATGCGGCTCTCATGTCACAGAATGTCGAGAAATTAAGTATTTGATATGGTACTTAGCACCCAAAAATTGCCACAAATATATCAAATCCTTTTTGTTGAGAGTTGCTGGGGTTATCAGTCACTTGACTGGTCATATCCTTAGAAGCTTGAGTGACTGTCTGCTTCTTAAATGAGGAATGGAAGGTCTGTAGGAAATAACATAAGCAGCTGTTTATTTGATTATTAATCACTTTATAAAAAATAAAATGAAAGGATTATTAACGATCTATAAGACCCTCCTACAAATGTGCATATCCGTATAGATATGAAATCTATCCTCGAATTTCTATTACAATACAATTATTCTAATCTAAAGAAAATAGAAAGGATTTGAATGAAAGCATGGGTAAAAGAACCTACTTTGGAATGATCTAGACTCAGGAAGGCAAAAGAACCTGCTTTGGAATGATCTAGATTCAGGAAGGCCATCATTTTTGGTAGAACAAGTCGCCGGCAGTGTCACAAGGAAGCGCAGTATAAAAGCTGAACTAAGGAATTTTTTTTGTAACGTGTTGTATCTTCAAGTTTGTTGCTTTTGTAGCTCTGTAAGGTTGTTTGTGTAAGCCTTCTTACGTGTAAGCCTTTATATGCTATTTCAATAGAAGCAACTCAAGAATCACTAGGTTCAATTTGTTCGTGTCTTCTTTCACCCACGTTCTAGTGAAACCAAAAACCATCATTATATGTTGGAGGAAAGAAAGGGAGGGGGAAAAAAATGAGAGAGAGAAGTGCCGACTTCATTTGTTTCCCAAGGGAATCTAGGTTTCAAATGTGAGAGAGAATACGTTGGAGTAAAAATTACCTAGCGAAGATGTCCTTTATTTTTGAAACGTGTAGATGAGATACAATTTCCTCAGTCAAGTTGTAAGTTGTTGATACAACAATGCATCCTACTAAGATAATTGCCAAATATCTGATAACTTCATTAGCTATCACTACCATTTGAAAATAATGTGTCCAATGTATTTGTCGCTGACCGGAGTATGATATTGTCAAAACATCAATAAAGCTAAAAAGAAGGCTGATAGAAGAGCATGTGGCAAACCTTAAGATATGATCTAGCAATATTGACAAAAGTAATGAAAAACAAATTATAGATAATTTTCTCTCTAATTTGTGAGGCTTAGAAGATAATAGTGAACTCTTTGTTACATCATGAGTAATTTTGATATTTTATAACCCGATTTAATTGCAATACATTATTTAAAAAATATGTTAGCTAATTCTGACTTAAAGATTAATCGTAGTGTGATGAAGTTGTAGGGTTACTTGAAAATGAAATGTTACCCTAAAAGATTGAAGTATAACTTAAATATTTTTGCCCAATAGTGAGAGAACTTTCAAAGTTCATGATGTTCTCTGTATAGAGAGCCGCCAATTCCTATTCATACTACCAACAATTCCCAAAACCTGGCAATTGCAATACTATAATACTCTCACAATAATTGTACTAACATAATATTCTCATAATAAGCAAACCATGGCGTGCAACTCTGTGGTCTGCACCAGACTCAATCTTAGCAGAAATCATACACATAGCAGTAGCATTTGCTTGTCCAAAACCCGAGACACTTTCCGCGTTGTGCTCCCTCTTCCCTACATCGCTTGTCGCAGTGCACCGATGATACGCATCTCTTATGCCATGTTTTGCTTAGAAAGCGGACAGGGCATTCGCTCGCGTTAACTGTCGCAAAAACGTGTAAAGAAATTAAAAATAGAATGCACATAGAGATTCAACCTTCTTGACTTGAAAAGCGTCGACTGTGTGACTGGATCATGCAAAATTTAACTGCAAAAGATGGCTATGTATAGAGCTGCTAACCCATGTCGATATGCAGGATGAAGATGATGAACACGGCAAAGAAATAAACCTTCAATGGAGATTTAGTCATTCTTGTGCTCATCCATGCGAAATTTGTAAGGCAAGTATGAGTATTTATGGCATGAATTGTTTGCCGTTTGCCAACTCATACCAAAAGAAATTATAGGACCGAAGCCATGGAAAGGGACCACTATGCATTTGAATTTAGTAAGAATTAACATTTATTCAACTTGCGTGTCGGCCCAATATACTGTCGTCGAGCAAAAAGTTCTTTTATCGTCGAAAGGGTAAAGAAAAATACTTTTGGTGTTATGATGCTGCTAAATCATTGGAGAAGAGAAAAGGAAAATGACCTTCTTATAAAAATATAACGCCATCACCTTTCACTTTGTTGTAGTAGTTTTCTCTTTTAAATAATTACTTTTAATATAAAATAATTTCAATTGATGTGACACTTGATGAGTATTATCTCAATACCCCTTAACAAGGTAATATTTGTAAGGCTGGAAATCTTGTTTTTATAATCAAATAGGCATTTATTCGCAACTATAAAGGACGATACACAAAATAATATAGACTCAAATGATCTTGAACATGTAAAAAGAATTTATGAGTTATTTTATTAAGTATTTTTTGGTTGATATTTATTTTCATTCATGAAACATTGATTAGTTGGAGAAATTTATAGGAATTCTATGACAACAATGCTATTCTTATTTGTGAATTGGAAATGCATGAATATTGTGGAGGAGTTCCCTTTGTTTTCTGTAACCATAAATTGCCTTCTATTGGTCTAGATAAAACATGGGTGTATGTACTAGGAAATTGTTAGATAAATAGTTGAATATTTTCCATAATTCTAACCATTTAAGTGGAGGTGTAGGATTATTGGATATCTCGCACCATATACCAAGGCAAAAGCTAATTGGCAATGACAATGTACAAGTTAGGATCAATACATGGCTTAAGGACATATGTACCAAGTGTTATTTTATCTCACGTCTTATTTTATTTTATTTGCTATGGGTTTTATTCCTTAACTTTTCTTATATGATTATATTTGGCTTGGCTCAACTCTTTAAGACAAATACAACCTTATACATATCCAAGTTAGGAATATTTATATTTAAAAATAGGTTAATACTCATTTTTTTTGTTAAGAAATAAAATTACTTATTTTGCTTTCAGTTTGCACTTAAGCAGTTTTTTAGATTTTAAAATTTGCGTCCACTTACATGAATGCCTTTTCACCATAGTTTTTTAGTTATTTTCATTAATGTGATGAAATTTTAGTTATATTTTAATAGATAATAATATTAAACTTTTATTTGATTGTGTACTCTTTGTATATGGTATCATTTTATTGATTTAATATATGAAAAGTGGTTAGATAATTTATTAGAGCGTAATAGTAATGAAAATTGAGAAAGTGTGATACTTTTTTTGGTGAAAAGGTAAATTGTATTAATATATATTAAAGTACAAAAGCACAGGGACATACCCCAGTATTACAAAAGTCACCATATCTATAAAAAGATGAAAGTTGGAAGCTTTCAAATCTCACTCAAAATAACATTGCATTAAGAAGATTTTATATTTCTAAATAAAGAAGCTCTCCCTCGTACTATCTTCTTTATTTTCGCTAAGAGAATAGGGATATCCATTATTTTTCCTTGAAAACGTCTTCTATTTCGTTTAACTCATATACAAAAATACAAGCTAAGAAAGATATCTTGAGAAGTTTGGCAGCTAAATCCCTTCCTTTTATTGCTTTAATCATCCATTGTAGTTTTTCATCCATCCTCCAATGTGACGTCAGATTCCATTCTGAGCAATAATACTTTTCCAAATCATCATTGTTCACGCACATTCAAAAAAGAGATGACTTCTATTTTCTAAATAAGATTGACAAAAATCACAATATATGTTTACCGAAGGAAGCCATCGTATAATTTCTGTTGCTGTAGAAAGTCTGTCCCTACAAACAAGCCATCCAATTAAAGTGTGATACTTATTTGATAAAGAATGTACACTCGATAACTTTGTTGGAAATCTTTTTAAGAATTAAACCATTGATGAAGATCGATCTTGAATAAACACTGATCTTCATCCTCCTTGCAAAACCATTTTTAGGCAAGAGATCTGACGGTTTTACCATCATTACGACGCTGTGCGGGACATCGATGTTGCTTTTAACGTCAGAACTCCGGCCTCGCAAGCAAAGCAACATAAAGATGAACCTGCTTTCAACGCAAAGCAATTCGTTTCTTCAAGCAGCACGGCGAGGGAGCACATAAAAAGAATTGTGATGTTGCAGAAAACTGTGTTATGTGGTCTGGAGTGAAGGACGATCTTCTTCAGATTTTCCTGCCCATAAATATAAAACAAACTCATCCAAAGACCTCCAGTGGCCCAGACGAAGATGCAGAACAGCTACCGTCTTCTTCTAGTTCAGGCCAGACGGCCCGTGCTTCAACATAGATCAACCATCGCCTACATGGTGAGATTCCTCCACCCAGGCAATCCAGTCAGCTGTCAGTTAGAATGAAATGTTCCAGAAGCACGCAGTTACAGGGAACCTCTCTGCATGTAGCATATTCTCCTTCTCTCTCTCTCCTGTAATCTCTTTCAGTTTTTTTTCCTTTCTGTTGTATCAGTTTATGCTGTCCTCTTTCTATTGATAAATGACCTATATGCTGTTCTCCTTCGTAGGCAGCCTAAGGAGATGGACAAGGGGGGGAAGATGAGACTACAATTTGGATGTTGTGGGCGGCGGCATAGGAGGTGAGGGAAGAGAGAAGGGACCTGTGACTGGATAGACTGTCAGCCGTATGGCTGGTGACGTGAGGAAGTTAAGCATGAAATGGGACTTCATGAAATGCTACAAAGGAACCACCTTTTCATGGCCAAATTCTTCCTCTTTTGCTTCATGCAAGATTTTCGGACTTTCTACGGTTGGGTATTGGTTATGCCTGTCTGCTTATAGACTTTAATTTTTATTAATACAATTTATTATTTTATTAAAAAAATTGAGACTTCATCAAGTTGCTTGGACATCATTTTTAAAAATCGAGGAAACGGGAGAAGAGGAACTTAGATCTCCTATCATTGGGCTACAGCTCTTTTGGATTGGGCAGTTCTTGTCTAGAGTAGGTTACCTCTTATGTATAAGGTCTACATTTTCTGGAAATTCGGCTTCACCAACCCTCTCCCTACTTCTTTATTCATTTCCTGCACCTATTGCCAAACATGGAAGTTTTGGGAGATAAAAGGAACAAAAAGACAATCAATCGTTGAAATTACAAAGGGGGGTCAATTTCATTTCACGTTTGGTACATCATTGTTTCTAGACATGGCCTTAATCAACCATCCAATTGTAGTATATGAAGAACCTCCCTCCATTACAGCCTTCGTGATCTTCCTACTCATGTCTTTCACCCTCTTCCTAATCTCACTGTTACAATCCATCACAGATTTCACTGCTTTCTCAATCTCAGACTTCAGAAGCTCACCACCCAGCTTGTAATCTGATTTCAGTTCCACCGCCAACCCCAGATCTCGCACCGTATAAAACTTTACGGGACTATTTCAATGATCCACGAATTTCAACTAGTGAAATGTTTTAGGCTCTTTCTTTTATCAAAAAATATTAAATCGAAGCTTAAAAGGTTTGAGATATCTTCAACCGACTTTTAATGGGTTACGGCCCAACATATAAAATTGCTACGTTTGTCAACTTACAACATTCACTTAACTTTTTTTGCAATAATTAATGTACAAAGACATCCCCATAGGTTAAGGCTGAAATTGCAAACATTGAATAAATGAGATATCCAACTCAAATTTGGAAGAGCACATTTACTCCATAATACCCACCTGTAAATTTTTTTCCTTCCCTCAAAGGTTGTGGACATCATTAATTTGCGTGGTCCCTCTTCCTGGGTTTCTCCACGAAGGCCCAAGAAAAAAAACACAAATAAAATATCTCCAGAAAAAAAAAAAGCAAATTAGATCGTACAGAATACAAGTATTTATGTGTAGTAATCACAAATCAATTTAATTTTAAAAACATTAGGTATTGGTTAGTAATTGATCCAATCATAAGATAGTTTTGATCAATTTCTAGATACCTAGGATTTCTGCAAAACAAATTTAGATCTTGTTAAAATAAGTCTAAAATTAAGAAATTTTTATAGTTTTTCACAGCTTTTACATGTTACAATATTTTTGAAAAATAATTCTACAAACATCTGTGCAACTAGTTTATTGCAACATGCTCTAGTTAAGAAAACCTGTTTTTGACTTTAGATAGTTGAGATACAACTTAGGAATATGGTATTCAAAGATGACATTTTGATTTACATGCATGCATAGATGTCGATTATGTTGGTTTAGAGTAGATAGGAAGAGTATGAGTAGTGCAATCAACTTAATAAAAAACCCAATCTTGCCCCCACATACTAAGCATATAGAAATTAGGCATCATTCTATATATGACCATATTAATAAATGAGATATCCAACTCAAATTTTGAAAAAATAATAATTAAGTTGTTAATATTTTCACTAATTCATTGAATAAAAATATATATCTTGCACTGAGAGTGAAACTTGGTATGTACTACATAGATAAACTCTTGTACTTTCAAATTTTTCTAACATGAGGTATTCAGTTTTCAAATGCCAACTATATTCTACCTGCATCAATTGAGGTGGAACATTGACTCTATCTCTCTTGTTTTCCTCATGGGAAAATATATTTTACATTAAGAATGGAACTTGGTATGTACCACATAAATAAGCTCTTGTAATTTTTCACTTTTCTCACATGAGGTATTCACTTTTCAAAAGCCATTTGTGTTATGCTTGCATAGATTGAGTTGGAACACCGACTTTATCTTTCCTATTTTGCTCATGCGCTACATTATTTTAGTAAGTACAGTACCTTTGTAATTACATTGGTTTCTTGCCTCAAGCAATATATGCTTTTTATCTCTCACTTTATTATAATCTTTTTGATTCATGACAAAAAGAGGAAGAATTCCTACTAAGTATTTTTTATAATTCATGGCACAAATAATATCATTGACCACTTTCCCTTGTTATGTTTTAATAACTCTGTTTTAAAATGGTCTTGAATATTTTACGTATTGTGCTACAAATCTATGCTATATTTGAAAGCTATGCGCTTCTACCGGACAATTTTGCATGACTTTTTATAATTTTCTTAAAGACATTGTTGACCAATTTTTAAATTAGACACTTTTTTTGTCCTTGTATGCAGTTTATTTAATCCAACTTTAAGGACTATTTTTTAAATAAAAAAAAATCTTTAAGGGCTATTTATTCTTTTGAAAGGTTTAAAGTGGTGAGATTTAGTCAGAGGTGTTTCTAGCCAATTTCTGAATCAGCTAGTTCTTTTGTCCTCATACGCATTCCTTCAACCTGGTGCTAGGAAACTTGGAAATTTCCTTGATCTTTTGCTCGGTCAGTTATTCTGAAAGAATCCTTTCCAAAGCGGACAATCCTTTTGTCCTCATATGCAATTCCTCCAACCCAACGCTAGGAACCTTAGAAATTTGCTCGGTCAATTCTTCTGCAAGAATCCTTTCCAAAGCGGGCAATCCTTTTGTCCTCATATGCAATTCCTTCAACCCAACGCTAGGAACCTCAAAAATTTGCTTGGTCAATTCTTCTGAAAGGTTAGAGTGGTGAGATTTTCTTAGAGACATTTCCAGCCGATTTCCAAATCAAATGATCCTTTTGTCCCTATATGCATTCTTTGGACCTAGCAGTAAGCAATCTAGAATTTCCTTGGTCCATTCTTTTGAAAGGTCTAAACTGGTGGGATTTTCAGAGAGAAGTTGCCAACCAATTTCCAAATCAAACAATCTTTTTGTATTCACATGCATTCCTTCAAGCCAACGAAAAGCAACTTGGAAATTTCTACCCCGTGAGATTTTCTCATAGTTGCTAGCCAATTTCCAAATTCGACAATCCTTTTTTTTTTTTTGGTGAAAGGTCAAGAATTATATATCACTGTAAAAAATTACAAGAGTGTATAGTTACAATATCATCATTTAAGTTCAAACACTGCATTTGAAAAATTTCAAAACTTTTGCAAAAATTTATTACAATTTATAGACTTTACTTTTCTGGAAAATGAAATCTTCCCTCCTACATTCTTCTTAATTTTAGCAATAATGGTCAAATTGTCTACACTTTTATTATTGAATCTTCTTCTATTTCTTTCCCTCCAGATGTTATACTATACGGCCTTGATACTAAACAAGGTTATTGCAAAACTCTTTCTCTTTACAACTTGGATCATCCAACATATTTTAGCTCTTTAGTGTTCAATTCTTCAAGTTAATCCATTCATACCTAATAGAGTCTTCCATATGTAATTTGTGAACCTCATTTAAAAAATAAATGTTTTTGTGACTCTTCTCTTTGTTGGCAAAGGTTCCATTATAAGTCCACTGAGCTATTTCACACAGCCACATGATCTACTGTGGATAATTTATTTTTCAAAATGATCTAACAAATAAAATTATGCTTTGGTACTCCTTCTTTTCATACAAGTCTTACCCATTTAGTATCTTCTCTATTCTTTCTTAGTGCAACATAACTTTTGGTGACAATCTTTTTGTTCACATATGGATTCCTTCAACCTAACACTAAACAACTTGGAAATTTTGAGTGGTGAGATTTTGTTAGAGAAGTTTCCTGCCAATTTTCAAATTAGCTAACCCTTTTGTTCTCTTATGCATTCCTTCATCCCATTGCTAAACTACGTGGAGTCTTTTTCGGTCAATACTTTTGAAAGGTCTGGAGTGGTTCCACTTTCTTGAAGACGTTGTCAGCCAATTTCTTAATTAGACACCCCCTTTGTCCTCGGAACACGTTCCAAAGAATCGTGGTACCAGAAAGTAGCGTTTTCACTGTGCTTCACATCCCGAACGTCAAAATTTTCTACGCCCCTGCTTTTGAAAGGTCTGAAATGGTAGAATTGCCCTTTGGAGACGTCGCCAGTCCTTTTCTCCTCGTAACGCTTTCCAATCGCGTCAACAACAAGGATGAAGGAAAGTAGAGATTTAAGCTCATGTTAAAAACGTTACTTATATGTTCTCTCTAATAGTTATATTATCACGATATATGATTTAACTATTCATTGAATAATCACAAATTTGACAAACTTACGTGTATTAGACAATAACATAATATGATTATTATCATTTTCATTTTTAATAGCAAACTTGACAACAAACATTCATATTTTGTTCACCTAATTACTGTTATGATGGTGAAAACATGGGTTCCACCCCAAAAGTTATTGTAGCATTTGTTAATTATTGTAGTAGTTGTTAGTTATTTTTCGTATAAAATAATTTTGATAAAGGTTTATGGGTTACAACTCATGTAACTGTCCTGAATAGGTAGAATGTATTAATTAAAACTCTTTCGAGTAAATAAAATACAATCTTAAAAACTTAGAAAAACATAGTGAGTCTTTTGAGTACATCCCATTGAACATTGCAATAGACACAATTGTATTTTTTTTTCTTCCTTTTATTCCTTATTTTTATTGGATTTGTAGTTTAAGGATTAAATATGGAAAGGAAACTAGTCATGAAATAGAAGAGCATCTTGCAAAGCTTTTGCTTTCTACATTACCAACATGAGTTAAATATTAGTAGTTTTTAACTCCCTAAAAGAAAATATTATTGAGTCACACACATTAGAAATTTCTTTTCTCTGCTTTTGATGCCTTTGAAAAGGTTTGGGATTGTTGACTTTAGGGATGATGAGAAGTTGGAGCTAAGGATTGTAGACTCTAGGCCAGATGGAACCATTTTCATTTTGGATATTAGTAAAACAACCCTTATCCCAAGCTCTTTTTTATCAACTTTTTAAGAAAATACTGTAATTCATATGACTCGGTATTTAAGAAAAAGAAAAAACTTAAAGTCTAATCTAAAAGTTAGTTTAAGAACTAAAGGTAATTTCTTTAATTTAAATGTAATCACAAGTTTTCTTTTTGTCATGTGAGACTTATGATTTCTAATAGCCTGCCCATGGAAAAGCCATCCTAATAACACCCTGCCTATGCAAATAATGGGTTTGCAAGTAAGGCCAGTATTTGGTACTATATTAGAAAACCTAAAATCCATTGAGTTTTCAGTGGCGTCCACGAGCACTCAGACTGCCCCTTCAATTTCTTCCTCAACTCAACACAAAAAATGCGTGGTTTTCCTTAGTTTTAGTTTTAACGGCGCGGACAGTCGTTATGGTTTTACGGACCAATGGGAATTATCATCTTTAGGGAAAATGAGAAACTGGAGTGAGAAGAAGAAATTCTCCCCTAAGGAGCAAGTGTAAAATGGTAATTCAAAGGGGCACTTATCTTATTATAGTAAATTAAAGAAATTAGTAAAGCTCTTAATTATTCATGGGCTTCACGTCACATTAAATTAACTCATTCAATAGGATATTTTTCTTATATATGCATGAATGTTAACTAATATAGGTGTGAAATAGGTGACCAAAATTTGGTATTGTTCAATTAAAAAGCTATATCACAAATTTTAGTAAGTGGGAAGTTGTTGTATATTATACATAAACAAAGTATACGTAATATCTATTGATTGGTTGACTTAATATATGCTAATTAAGTTTCCGGAAAAAAGAAATTGTAAATTAGAGATCATTATAAGATGTATTATTCAACCACGTACATGGTTAGTGATTATCTACTTTAAAAAGTTTTTTTTTTTAAAAAAAAAAAAAGAAGAACAGTTAATTCCAATAGCTTTGAGTAGATTTTCTATTTTATTAAAATATTCTATTACCACTTTTAGTGGCAAACTCAATAACAAACATCCATTTTTGTTTATGGAACTTACGCTATTGTCATCATAAATAATTTTGAAAGCCTTACTATTATTTTCTGATCATTGTAATTAGTACCATTTGAAAACTATCTAAACAAAGAAATATTTTTGGTTTGTGTATTGAAGAGAAAAGAAACACGAATATTTGTACCAACAAATGGCACTAGTAATATGGTGCGAAGAATTGAGGTGTTTTGAATTACCAATTAGGATTTGGCTAGTAATTCAAATAAGTCAATCCGTTGGGATTGTGGGGGTCATAATTAGTGACGTTTCTTGACCCAAATTATTAAGACAATTTCCTAAGTAGCTGGAGATTTTTCAAAAATAAAATGTGCAATAATGGTTTGATTCATTAACTTGACATTTGGTAATTTAATTTAATGACAATTAAAATTATAGATATTTATAATCTTATCAAGTTTTGTGAGAATATTTGTTTGCATTTTCTTACAAGCATTATTGACAAATTTGGTTTTAGATTTGCATGTCATCTATGAGTAGCAGGCCTAAAGTTGATTGCTAGAATTCACCTGCTGATTATAGATGGATAAAACTGGGCACGTGCAAGTAATCTACAATTCTCTTCATACACATCAAGATAAACACAACTAATTTTGTTGCAACCAACCCTGAAATTTCCTGATTACTTTTTCACAAAGATGGTCACTTTAAAAGAGCTTTCGGATAGAACATCCTTCAAAATTCATACCCAACATTGAGTTTTTCTACTTCTTTTTCTCATTTTTCTTCTCTCTTCCTTTTATTTTTCTTCATGTTCTTCAACTATTTGTTAGTCTACAACTAAATGCACTATTGCAGAATGGCTCATGAAACTTGACTGTTTATCCAAATTTTAGCAGAGATCCAAACTTTGAGAGATTATAGGTCTTGACATTGTCCAAATGTGTATAAGGTCTCTCTTTTTATCAGATTTCTCTAGGAGTTAAGAAAGTTGTTGCAAAATTCTCAAGAGACTTCTCAACAATATAAGTTTAAAATCGCTCCAAAATTTTAATATCATGATTGCAAGGTTCAATAAGTTTTTAAAAATTGCAAATTATAGGACATCTTTGTAATGCATAATTTTAAATATAATTACCATAAAAAATTTACCACTATCTTAAACAAATGAGTTATAGATATACCTTTCATTAAAAAAAATATCATTATTTACAATCATTCGGTATAATTTTTCTCCTTGTTACTAAAATATTGAAATATTCTTTTATCCCTTTTTGTTGCAGATTCAATTATAATTAATATTTTAACTACTTTCAATAGGACCTTATTTTCTCTGC
This sequence comes from Casuarina glauca, assembly GCA_028551395.1. Taxonomy (NCBI): domain Eukaryota; kingdom Viridiplantae; phylum Streptophyta; class Magnoliopsida; order Fagales; family Casuarinaceae; genus Casuarina; species Casuarina glauca. Next base: position 27,606,644 of record CM052349.1, read on the forward strand.
AATTATTTTTATATTTTCTAAAATTATATCATTGGTATGCTCAAAAGAAATGGTATAGGAAATTTTCTTCAGTAATTATGGTTATTTGTGTTAAAAATATTGAGTGTTGGATGCATCGATCATAACCAAAGCAGCAGACAAGGGCCGCTCAACTCTTTCAGGGTTCGCAAGGCCCCGTGGGTGACGTTCCATGTGTGATCTCTATTGAAAATATGAGGGTCCATGTGTCATCATTTCTAGTTTGATGAGAAAAACTTTTGGGTAACTTTCTTGTTTCTCGGTTAGTGTCCACTAAATGCTTTCTTTCGGTGCTTTTTCTCTTTCCCGAGTTACTTTATTTTGGGTACTTATAATTGGATTTCCGTTATTCTCTTCTCTCTTCCATTTCCAACGTATACCGGAGGCGAAATTTAAATATTCAACATGAAAGGTCTCAAAATAGAAATTGAACATGAAAAGTAATTAAATTTTACGGATAATTCAAAACAAGCAAGGGTCAGAATTGATGATGAACCTTACGTCACATTACCGATACAATTTCTAAACATGTGGAACCTAGGAGGCTCTTCTTTCCACAAAGCAATATACGCTGAACCTGATGAGAGTAGTTTGTCAATCTCTCTTTTCCACACTACAATGACGACCCACCGCTGAGAGGTAACTTGCTTTCCGCGCAGGAAACTGAGACTTTCGCGGTAACTCTCAGCGCAATCAGAGCAGAAATTAAGATCCATCATTTACTTTTTATTCCAATAAATAATGATGTCAACTTCTTACGGCACTGTTTTCATCTCCACACTTATCTTATTAGAAGCAAACTGGAAATTTACCCATCATTTCTTTTGACTAGTAGAAGTGGTGGGGTTTCCTTTAGAGAAAGTTGCCAGCCAAATTCAAAGTGGACTGTCCTTTAGTCCTAGTGGGAGAAGGTAACGATTAAATGTGGGAAAAAAATAGTGGTGAAATAGAATTGTGATATATAAACAAAAGATCATCTCGGAGAAGCTTCGGCTTTCTACATTACTAATATGCGTAAAATATTAAAAGTTTTCAACACCCAAGAGAAAAGATGTGACTGGGAAATTTTCCTTTGCCACTCGACTCTGCGTTTTGCGTGCTGTATTACTTCGTTTGGTCCGCTTTTGACGAGTTGGAGCAACTATCCAACTCGGAATACTTTCCTTAACGTTCCTTTCTTAACGACAAGCACCGGCATAGAAGCCCAACAGAAGGGAGCATCATCTCCGTTTAAATTGTCCCAACACCATGTTCTACAAGTCCAAGGCAAGCCAAACAAAGTGCACAGCCTCAGGCGCCATGGAGGAGATAATATCTCTCGTGCTTCAAGGCTGTAAATCAGCTAGCGACCTTCAATCCAACCTAGAAAACTTGGCCGACCAGCCCGACATGCTCTCAAAGTCCTGCGAGGAGATCCAGCAGGTTTTCAGAAACGCAAAGGAACGGCTAGATCACTTCATATTCCATCCGGCACAGGTACCTCAGCAGCATCAGTTAGAGAGTTTACAGGCAAGGTTAAGGTCTGGTTACACCCAACAAACGGGCATACCGCAGAAGTATGAGGCATCGGATTCTGAGTTTGAACGTACCCGACATCCAGCTGAGCGGAGTCCCTTTGACAACCGGAGATCTGTGTCCGATGTCCTTGCTGCCGGATTGGGTGGAACTGAGTTGGAACGTTCAGCACTGTCCAAAAGCATAGGAGTGAAGTTCCACGCAGATGAGGCATCGGATTCTGAGTTGCCTAGTAAATTAGCTCAATGGTAAGTCAGCAGGAACTCCAACCGTGAAGTTTGGAGTTCACACTCCACATGCGTGAGTTGGGTGTGTGAGTTGGGTATGTGAGTTGGTTTATCTTTGCAAAAACAGCGACGAAGGTGAGGAAATTGGATCTTGTAAAAATTAAACTTATCCCACTTATTATTTTGTTCAAACATGATGAAACTGAGGTTCTCACTTTTACTTACATTCATTTATCTTTGGAACTTTGTGGATGACTTGCGTTTTACTTCGACTCAATTCATCTAAACCTAAGTCAATCTCATTATCATGCCATTCATATTTCTTATGTTGCAGGAGGGACGATGGGGAGAGATGGACAATCAACGTGTGTGCACCTCTGATAGGAAATACTGAGATTCCTCCTGAAGACGGCTTCACCTGGAGAAAATACGGCCAGAAAGATATACTTGGCTCAAGATTCCCAAGGTACGAACTCTAAAATGCTTTCAGATCCCATGTAAATTACCGCTTGTGCTTTCATTTCTTCTCTGCAACAGGTCTTCCGGCCAGCTTTTACCTCTCTTGGCTTCTCTTAGACTTTGACCCGGCCAATGCATGTTCTGGAAACCATACAATTTCCCGAGAGTTTCAATTCAAAGCAAGACATCGGATTGGCGTATTGTCGTATAACTTAACTATTCCAACTAACCTGGAGTATACGTTTTCGTCCATGAAATATCACACAAATTTCATCTTCATCCTTTGAAAATTTCACACGTTAATTTGATTGCTTATGTTTTTCAAAGGTTTTATTTTTGATCTTTCTTCCTGTCTCTAGCACTTCTATTAGGTTGACAAGGTCAGCTGATAGAATCCTCCTACTCCCAAGTCTTCCCTTTCCCTTTCTCGTCCTTAGAAAATTACGTGACACGGTAATACTGAAAGATTCAAATGAAGTAGGTTGAGTGGACTGTCACGACCCAAGTCATAATTAACTCATTCTCCACTGATCAAGTATACTCCTTAAGCACACAATTAATGTCCTACTTACTTGTTTACTTGCTTTGATGTTGGCGACCATTTGCATCAGGGCTTACTTTAAGTGCTCCCACTGCCAAGCCAGGAAGCATGTGCAGAGGCTCGATGATGATCCCTACAGTTTCCAAGTGACCTATCGTGGCAAACACACCTGCCCTAAGTCATCCACCGCACCCTCAGTTTCCCCGGTGGCAGCAGACTTCACCCGAGAGATGACCCAGATCATAACCAGCCTCCCTCCGCCGACTAGTTCAGTTACTCAAAGCGAATGGCTATCAATGGACTTCTTAGGCAGAGGAGTAGGAGGAGGAGGAGGAAGCAGCAGCAGAGGCATTGTTCCTGTGAATCTCCCAATGGCGTCCTTGGGCTTCAAGAAAGGCGCTTTTACTTTATCTTCTTCTTCAACTGACCGGCAGAAATACGAGGTTTTCCTCAGTGGCTCCCGACCGTCTATTTCTATAGACCTCAGTTTAGGGGACCCTGTGAGTAGTTTTACAAACCTTTTATATGCCACTTTGAAAAGGATAGGGATTAGCGTCTTCAAACGCGAAGGATACCAGATGCCAGGAGAAGAAATTCGTCCGTGTCCCAAGAATGAAATAGAAGAATCCCGATTCGCGGTCGTTGTCTTCTCAAATAACATTGCTGACATTAAACCACGCTTGGTGGAGCTTGATGTGATCATGGAACGCCGGGAAATGGGACTCCTTACTGTTTTCCCTGTTTTCCACGGAGTGAGTCCCTTCCAAGTGCGAAACCAGGCAGGGTATTTTGGAGAGGCTTTCGCTAGACTTAAAGACGACCCTACGGTTAGCAGAAAGGAGTGGGAAAGATGGAAAGCTATTTTGACTGAAATAGGTGACTGCACTGTGGATTCCCCTGAGGTTGTCGAAGACCCGCTCAAATCTTTTGGTGGTGCTCTCGAGGAAGGGGGCAAATTCTCCGGATGGCATGTAGAGAACGTAGAAGACAGGTATCTTCTCTGTATTTAGCTACAATTAAATTTGACCGGCTCCCACGTATAAATTTATTTACTGTTGTAGTCCAATTGAACGTGAACAATTTTCGGCTTGTTTGGGTTTTATTCTAAATTAGTTTCTTTTTTCTTATAGGTGCAATATGAAAATTTCTACAAAAATCAGTTTGGAAATTGTTAACAAAATCAGTTTGAAGATATTTGGTGAATTGATACCTAAGTCAATAGATAGTGCTGAGTTTCTCATTGGAATAGAAACTCAAGCAATGAAAATCATGGAATTACTTTGTTTAGAAGAATCGAGTGATGTTCGGTTTATAGGGATATGTGGAATGACAGGAATTGGAAAAACAACACTAGCAAAAGTCATTTACGAGAGAGCGAGTACTGCATTTAAAGCTTGGTCCTTTATTTCTGATATTGGAGGAAGTGAAAGCAATGGTCTTGTTAGATTACAGAGAAAGCTTCTTCTTGATCTTCAAATGAAGGTAGCAGATTCATTTGAAGAACACACTTTAATCAAGATGTTAGAGAGATTGTTAAAAAATAAAAAAGTTCTACTTATTCTTGATGATGTGCGTCGAAGTGAGCAAATAGCAGCATTAGCTGGGAGTGCTGAATGGTTTGGTAAAGGAAGTAGAATTATCCTAACTAGTAGACATCATTATCTACCACCCTATTTGTGTAAGGACAGTAGGGATTTTCATATTTATGAGATTAAGGCACTTAGTGACAATGCTGCTTTGCAACTCTTTTGTTTCAAAGCCTTCAACAAATTGTATCCCAAAGAAGAGTTCAAGGGATTGACAAGGGACATTTTGGATTTCGCTCAAGGTCTTCCATTAGCACTTGAAAATTTGGGTTCTAAGTTCTCCAGTTTAGAAAAAAGTAGGTGGGAGAGTTACTTAATTCAATTAAAAGCAAATCTTGATAGACATATTGTAGAAAAACTTAAAATCAATTTTGATGAATTGGGAGATTTTGCCACAAAAGCATTTTTAGATATTATATGTTTTTTTAAAGGACAGTCAAAAAATTATGTTAGTAACACCTTGGAATATTTAGGTTATCCTTCTGAAAACATTCTTGAAGATTTGAAGGACAAATCTTTATTAAAATTTGAAGAGAATAAAGTATTGGTTGCACATGATTTTTTAACACAAATGGGTCAAGAAATTGCCAAATGTGCTGGATTATGGCATACTGAAGACATCGTTGCTCTACTAAGAGAAAAGGAAATAACTGTAAGTAGATATTGGTGAAGATGTCATTTTATACTAACTCTTCATGTATTTGTCTTTTATCTTTATCATGTTAATTTATTTTCCTTAGTTTCGGGAATTTTTAAGCTTAAAGACTTTTTCTTAAGTCTTTCATTTCTTGATTGGGAGAATATTTTATAATGAGTTATGTTTTAAAGCTTTCTCAAATACTTCCATATCATTAATTTCACTTTTCTTTGTTTTTAGAAACCTAACGCAATTAGAGGCATTCTCCTAAAATTTCCTCCACGAAAACCAGGAATGCTATGTTATGATGCTTTTTCATCAATGAAAAAGTTGCAATTGCTTGAGATCAACACTCCTGAGGGTCTGATTTGGTGTGATACACGCAAAAGATTCATCAGATTAAAATGGAGTGGCAATCCCCAAGATTTCTCACTAAGCAATGAATTATGTGTCCTGAGATGGGATGAATATCCTTTTGAATCCTTGCCTCACGGTTTCAAGCCAGCAAATCTTGTGGAGCTCAAACTTCGTCGAAGTAGCATCAAAGCACTAAGGGGAGATGTTGAGGTAAGATTTGGGCTTATTTCCTCTTCTTCCTTTTACTTTGGTTACTTTATTTAATGATTTTCTATCCATAACAGAGGTTTAACAAATTAAAATGCATCGACCTGCACTGTTCGAAAGAGTTGATCGAGACCCCAGACATCAGCGACATTCGAAACCTTGAGCGTCTAGATCTTTCTGATTGTAGTAAGTTGTCGAAGGTCCACCACTCTATTGGTTTTCTGGAGCGATTGCGAGAATTGTCGCTGCGAAATTGCTTCCGTCTCAGGCGACTTCCAAACACGTTTAGATTGCCATCCCTTACAAGTCTTGATCTCTGTGGGTGTTCTAGACGCAAGAAGTTTCCAGGTGGCGTGCGTAATCTGAAATCTTTGAGGACACTGAATTTAAACAATACTGCAATAAAGGCATTACCGAGATCGTTTACGAGGTTGTCATCTCTCAAAGATCTCTACATATCCGGTCGCTATTTCTCTGAGGAAATAACGTTTGATGAGTTTTCGGGCTGTACCAAGCTGCCTGACAAAAGATACCGTCCATCAGGTTTGTTGACGGATGCCCGAAGTGTAAACTTGTGTGCCTGGTCATCAGGCTTAAACTCTTTAGAAAAATTGGATTTGAGTTATCGGAACTTGGGGCGTGAAGCATTGCCTAGTTATTTTGGTTTTTGGTTATCACTTACGCATTTAAATCTATCTGGAAATAGATTTAAAGAAATATCAGATGGCATCCATCAACTTTCCAACCTTCGTCATTTTCTTTTGAACAACTGTGACAATCTTGAGCGTTTGCCGAGGCTTCCATTGGGATTAAGGAACTTGGATCTAGGAAATTGCCCATCGCTGGAAAGATTTTATAAAGACTCCAACGCGTGCAACTCAAGGCCTTGCGATTGGATTGCTACCTATTTTGGTGATTATGGCGAATCTTATAGTTTCCTAAATCTGCATCCTGGAAGTACCGTGTGGAATAACCACTGTGTAAGTCTCTTACTCTGCTTAACATTTGCATATCAAGTTGGTGATATAAGAAGTTGCTGTTTGCATATAAACTTAGAATTACTGCAATTAAAATCTTTCTTCTCTCTCTCTCCTTTGTTTTTGGTTAATCAAGGGACATTCGGTACGCTGGGTGGCGTGGGGCTTTTCGGGCCTCCTGAGGCAAGCTGATGTTCCGGAGTGGTTCTACCATAGACGCATGGGACGAATTCCAGTTCCTGCAGATCGGGATTATGATCCGCTGCTCGTTAATGGATATGCTTTGTTTGTTAGTTATGAAGTCCCTAATCCTGAGGCAGATCTCTCCCTTGATTGTTGGTTGCAAGACGAAGAAGATGGTCTAGGAGTTCACTTGGGATTTCCCGCCCGTGAAAGATCTCCCCTTAGGCGCTTTGGAGTTTGGATGTATATACCATCTTGGGGAAACAAGTCGTCGGCTTCTGCCAGCCTCGCACTCCTAAATCCCCTTAACAAGGCAAAAGAAAAAGAAAACATGTCTTTGGCTTCAATTGAAATATCAAGCAAGACTGTGGAGATAAAGAAGTTTGGGGCGCGTGTGGTATGTAAAGGTGATGATTTGAACGATCCTGGATCGTTCACTTTACCAAGCTTTTGCCGTCTGTTTGGTAAGAGAGACGAGGTTCCCTGTATCGAAGTCCATGGCCCCGTTAAACTCCCTATTGATCCATCTTCTAAATCTTCTGGTGATGTATAGGCGTGACAATGTTGAATTTCATCGATCAATGAAACTATGTTCTAACTTTTTTTTCCTTTCTCAACTATTTTTATTTTTATTATACAGTAAAGCTTGCTTATTCAGTATTCGGTGTTCATAAGTAGTTAGTATTTTTATTTTGTGTTGTCCATCGTTAAAATTTATCCTAATCTTTAGACAAACACAAAAGTATAATTTTATAAAACTTTTTCTTCACAAATACTTTTTGGTAGTATACTCTTTGGTCTAGTAAATTCTTCCTTGTTAGTTGTTTTCAAGCCAGATATGAGAATCTAGGTCCCATTTTCAATAGAAAAACATACAAGTAATGTCATGGACTACAATATCATATTTGAATTAATGGAGTTGGTATCGCGGCATTTTCTATCTAATCTTCTCATTTGTTTAATGCGTTGTTGGGGCGTTCGGCCGTGCTGCACGCGGAGGAGATTAAGGACGAAGATGGGCCAGTGTGTAGGGCTGTCGTGCTGGCCCATCTTCGTCAGCTGCCTGCACTTTGAAGATGACGTGGACTTGCCACGTAAGATAATCCACGCCACTCAATTAATAAGGTTCAAGTGGTCTTCGCGTCTCATGATCCCCACAATTTGTCAGCTTGCACGCTATTTCATATTCTTCGATTAATAAAACATCTGGAAAGGATGGATCACGCCCCGGTAAAATAATTCTTTATAAAACATCTGGAAAGGATGGGACGTAATTGGAGACTATGTTTTATCATGGATATAAAACAAGGGCTTATTCTAGAATTTTTTTAATTCTAATTACGAAGAAGTGTATAGAATAAAAGTCTTAAGTAAATAATAAGATTTATAAGTTAAAGTTTAAATAACAAAAAACTCTTCAAATTCTTGATTAGCTTATAAATTAAACTTTGGGCCTTCTAATAATTTTACTCTTAAAGTTCAGATTCCATAATCATTAAGAGCAATTTTCAAATGTGTTATAAGGGCTTTTTACGACAAAATATGATTAATGTTTCCAATTATTTTGGTTACCTTTCTCTATTTTACTACAATATTCCATTTTTACTTCTAATTGCATACCCGACAACAAACGTCCATGATCCTTTATGAAACTTATACTCTAATCGTTTTAAATAATTTAAACAAAATCTTACCATCATTTTGGGCAACTTCATCGTTAGTCGTTGAAATTGAAGCGAACACTAGAATGGACTGATGGGCGCGTGGGGTAACTAGAGAGGGTGTGGAATCCTCGGGCAATGCTGCTTTTGTGAAATCCAAAGAGATAAGAAGTGACGCGGAAATTTCGAGAACCACTTGTTGCGCGAAATAAAAATTTCTTTCCTTCTGTTGACCACCTCGCAACCGCGGGGTCCATTGCTCGCAGCAATAATCCAACTCACCAATCTCTGAGATCAGACCAAGCTGCTCAATCTCGAAGTCGTCGTCGAGCAAGCGTTGGGTTACCCAGGGTTGTGAGTCTCCAATGGCATCAAAGATTACTCAGGTAGTCCCTTCATCACCTTCTTCATCGTGGAAATACGAGGTTTTCCTTAGCTTTCATGGCGAAGATACGCGCAACAGTTTTACAGACCACCTGCGTGATGCTTTGGAGAGGAATGGGATTATCGTCTTTAGAGATGATAAAGAAATGAACCGAGGGGAGCATATTGAGAAGGAGCTATTCAGAGCAATAGACGAATCGCTTTATGCAGTTATTATCATCTCAGAAAACTATGTTTTTTCTAAATGGTGCTTGAAGGAGTTGACCAAGATCATGAATCGCAGGAAAGGAGGTCACATGAAGGTTTTCCCAATTTTCTATAACGTTGATCCCTCTAGAGTTCGAAATCCGATGGAGGGTTTTAAATCAGCATTCGACAAACATAGAGAAAGCGGGGTTGATGAAGGGCAGTGGAATTCAGGGGCCACTGCCATGGAAGAAGTGGGTAAATGCATTGTGGATCCATCAGATATAAGAGCTTCTGCAAAAAGTAAAGACATCATCGAGGTTGAGACAGAGCCCCAGGACCTATGGAGATCTACCCTAACTGAAGAGGGTTATCTTGCCGGGTGGCATGTCCATAACAGGTAATCTCCTAACTAAATCTAAATGGCTATTCCATGATTAGAATGAAAAATTTTATTTGCTTGCGTAATTAAATTGAGTAGGAGCAACCTTCGGTTTGTTTGAACTTTGGATCTTATTGAGCATCTCTTTTATAGGTCTGAATCTATAGTTATTGAAGAAATTAGCAGAACAATATTCGAAGGTCTGATGCGTAACTTATCAGAGGTACCCAAGTTTTTGGTTGGAATGGAATCCCCACTAAAGGAAATGTGGAGATTACTTGAAATAGAGTCCGTCAATGCTCGCTTTGTAGGAATTTGTGGTATAAGCGGGATTGGTAAGACGACTCTGGCAAGAGTAATATATGAGAGAATTTCTTCTCAATTTGATGGTAGGTGCTTTGTTCCTCAAATTGGAGAAGCATCGGGTAAAGAGATTGTTCAGTGTCAAAAACATCTTATTTCTCAAATTCTCACAAGCACAGCAGCAAACATGTTGAATGAATTTGGGGATGTTAGCGAGGGGATCAAAGTATTAGGAAACAGATTGCGTATGAAGAGAGTTTTCATTGTACTTGATGATGTGTGTCGAAAAGAACAAATAGAGGCATTGGTAGGGAGTCCTAAGTGGTTTGGTAAAGGGAGCATAATCATTATCACTACTAGAAATCGTCATTTGCCACACTTAAGTGACAATAATATTTATGACGTTGAGAAGTTGAACCATGATGATGCTTTTGAGCTCTTTCACTACAATGCATTCATCAAACATCATGCCGAACCTCTTCCTGAAAGAGAGTTTCATCCTCCAAAAGATCTTGTGGGATTTATTCATGATGTTGTGGATTGTGCGGATGGCCTTCCTTCAGCGTTGGAAGTCTTTGGCTCCTACTTAGACGATAAGAAGGACGAGAATCTATGGAAGGATTATGTAGGACTATTGAAAGCAGATCTTGTGGAAGATATTTTGAAGAAACTCGAAATCAATTTACAAGGATTGGATAAGAGGGCACAAGAAGCGTTTAAAGATATTGCATGTTTTTTCAATGGATGGTATAAAGATCTTGTTGCCTCTAAATTGAAAAGTTTGAATTACTTTTCAGAAAAAGTTCTTGTAGATCTTGAGCGAAGATGCCTCATAAAGTTCTCTAAGGATAAAAAATTGTTTATGAATGATTTGTTGGCAAAGATGGGTATACGAATTGCAAGACGTAGTAGATTGTGTCGTACTAAAGATATCATTTCCATATTAAAGAAAAAAACTGTAAGTGGATTATTTTAGATACATGTACATTGGAATACATTTGATACTAATTTTTGCATTTAGTTTATTGTTATTTTTACCATATTAATTTTATTTTTCTTGGTTTACAGAGAGTTGATGAGGTTAAAGGCATTGCCTTAAAACTTCAGTTAACCAAGGAGATGAAGTTATGTTATGATGCTTTCTCAATAATGAAAAATTTGAAAATGCTTCATATTAGCCCCAATGATAATGATAAGGATCATGGATTATTGGGACTAATGAAATGGAATGGAGACTCCCCAGAACTCAAGTTAAGCAATGAGTTATGTATTATGGAGTGGTCAGGATATCCTTTATGCTCTTTGCCAGACAGGCCGAGTTTCGAGTTGATTGACCTTGCTGAGCTTAGTCTAAGACATAGCCACATTGTGCAACTATGGAATGGCAATAAGGTAACAGTTTGGCTCTTGATTGTATCTCTTGTTTTTACTCTCATTTTTGGTTTTTCTAACTATTTCTTTGTCTATAATAGGATTTTTTGCGATTAAAGCACATAGACTTGAGTTTCTCGAAAAAGTTGATCAAGATACCAAATTTAGCTGGGGTCTCAAATCTTGAAATACTTGACCTTTCATTTTGTGAAGAGTTGGATACACTCATCAACTCATCCATTGAAAACCTCGAAAAGCTTAGAAAATTGTTTCTACAAGGCTGCTGTAAACTTTGGGAACTTCCAAAAAGGTTAAGTTCAAGGTCTCTTGAAGTTCTTGATCTTTCTAAGTGTTCAAACTTGAGAAGCTTTCCAGATGTTTCGTGTAGTTCACGACGTTTGAGGAATCTTGATATTAGCGGGACTGCTATGGAAGAGTTCCCTTCCTTATTAGCGGGATTTTCATCTCTTGAGTCATTTCATGCATATGGAATTAAAGAATTATCTGTCTTGTGTTGTGCCTTAAAGACCACTTTTCAGCTCTTTACATTCTCAGCTTTAAGCTCCTTAGAAGTCCTAAAATTGTGTCATTGTAGCATATTGGATGAAGCAACACCTTTGGATTTTAGTGGCTTATCCTCACTCAAGTATTTAGATCTATCTCATAATATATTTACCAAATTACCAAATAGCATTTGTGAAGCTTCTAACCTTCATCAGCTTTTATTGGATGATTGTAGTGAACTTAAAGAATTGTCAGAGACTCTATTCTCAAGTTTAAGATCTTTATCAAAGCTTAGTTTGAGCAATTGCAATCTATCAGATAGTTCAATTCCCAAGTCTATTAGTTGTTGGTCCTCAATTTCAAGTTTAAATCTTAGTAAGAATAAATTCATAGAGTTATCGGATAGTATTTGTGAACTTTCCAACCTTCATAAACTTATTTTGGATGGTTGTATCTCTCTTCGGACATTGCCAAAGTTACCATTGAGTCTCCATTCCTTGCATTTAAGAGATTGTCCACTAGGGGACACATTTGGTAGCCAAAGGACCACAGATATATCAAGAGACATGTTACGGACAAATTTTTGTTTTTCTACGGCCGTCTATGTTAGTTTTGGCAGACCCCACAAGATACTTGATCTGCATTCACAGAGTCCTCCATACACGGATGATCGGGTAATTTTTTTTACTTTCCTTTTCTATGTACATGCTATCTTTTTTAATGAATACGCGAAGTTGTTCCTAAAGAACTATGATTAACGTTTTATCCTTCTTTTGTCTACAGGAACACTTGATCGAACCTCGCATAGTATGTGGCCGCACACGAGGATCTGAGATCCCAGATGGATTCATTACAGGAAGGTTTAGTTCCAAGAAAGAAGCTCAATTTCATATGTTTTGGAAATCGGAAAATGATGGACCGTCAGCATGTGCTCTGTCAATTGTCTATAAAGACACAAGAGAAAGCAAAAAACGAAAGTTTAACGAGCTTGAGAGTTCAAATTTTGGAGCATGTGAAGACAATGACCATATTTTTCCTGAGTTTGTTTGTCAGTTACAACTTAACGAAACAAGTCCAGAACAGAATCGTCAGCTTGCTTGTCAATCACAGCCCAATGAAGGGAATCCAGTGTCCTCCATCATTCGTGTACCTGAAGTGGTTTACCCTGGATCATCATATCGAGTTTGGGTGTTTATAGTTATCCCTGATTCCATACGAGAACCCAAGCATAAGAAAGGAAATATTTCAGATTCCTCACAAGAATCGGAAGCTATGAAGGGATGGAGCTACTCGGCTTCTGTTACAGCCTGTAGTGAGAATGTGGAGTTGGAGGACTGCAGGGCACGCCTCCTTGGTGTGGATGCTACTGGTTCGTTCTCTCAATTTGTTAGGAGCATTTGTCCAAGTGATTTGGGTGAACAAAGTCTTAAATGTGCTCTTGATGTCTTGCTTGTCACTGGCCCTGTTGTGAGTAGTATCTGAGTCGGGTCGCCTGAATCAATGCTGTGGTGAAGCAGAAAAAGCAAAGGCATGTGGTTTTGAAGCAAAAAAGACAGGCGGTGCATATGGCTTTGTTGCATCTAAAGCAGATTTATGTGATCTTCTTCCTTATATATTTTCTTTGCCTTTGCTTTTGGTACTGTGGCGCCCACTTTTTCACTCATCTGGTTAGACTACTGACAGTTAAACGTGATAAGAGTATCTATATTGCAAAGGTGAGATTTTGTGCCTCTGTTTAGAAATAAATTGACGTATTCCGCTTAAGACTTGTACTGACGTACTTTGAGTAGTCATATTGCTTTTTCTCTGATGGGGTTTTTTTTTTTTGCCGTCAATGTTCAGTATGATTTATGTTTTAGTATTTAATAGTTTATTAATTTGAATACTTTGTTTGGTTTTTTACACTTTATATGTTATTTCACATTATTGATTTGATTTGTAAAAAGTCCTTAAATGATCAATTAGACCGCAGTAGTAATAGAGATTTAAAAACTTCGAATAACATCAAGTGTTTATTTACTAAAGAATACATATCCGACTACCAAATGATGGTTTCTTTTTAATACTATTGAATGATGTTGTTTTGACAAGACGACGTATTTGGCAGGTCTTACCCCCTAGACTGGTGCACAGGGAAATGCCAGCAGATGTTCCTAGACCTGGGTTGCAACCTTTTCTTGCACTGAGATCCATCCTCTTCGCTGGAAAATGTAAAAGCCTTTTCTGTTCGGTGCCTGTCAAAAACACTTCTTTGTCCGGAAAGAGATAGGACGGTTTCACTATATCCTTCGTATTAAAAGCATTTGTGATTTTGCAGAAAAGTAAGTTGGCCTTCGTGAGTGATGGGAATAACCTTCGGATTTTTCGCCGACCAGTTCTTGACCGGTCTTACGTTACTGTGGATTATGGCAAACACAAAGTAGCTTCTTTTCTTTCTTTATTTTAAGCAAATTTGTTATTATTTTGTGTTATTTAGTTATGTATTAATGTCTAACTAAATTTTGATAAATACTGATGCACATTCATATGCATGACTAATTGAGACGCTAGTCTTGATTGTCAGGGATGTCAAATATTTTTTTACCAATTAGGGTTAGATGTAAAGTTTTAAATTGGCACAATATGTATATGTGCATAGGGAACATACATGTATATTTGCAATACTTACAAATCAATATAGTAAAAATTGGTAGATCTTGTTTTAAATAAGTGTAGAATTTGGTGTTGAAATTTTTGTTTAAGACTTTTATTGGAGCATGTGAGGCAATTACTGTATTTTTCTTGAGTTTATTTGTAAATTTCTAGTCAATAAAGGTAGTTTAGATCATACCTTCCACTTTTGCATGCCTAAAGTGGCTTGCATTAGGTCACATGGATTCTTGGGTGTTTATAAATATTCTATATTCATTGCAAGGTTTGAGATATATGGAAGCTTCAATTATAGGTAGTAAGAATGTGGAGTTAGAGTGTGGGGTCTATCTCCTAGATGAAGAAGTTCTCTCAAGTTGTTAAATTTATTCTTGACTTGGTTTGGTCTTAATAAGTTTTAATGATTTTTTTACTTTGTATGGGCTCTCCCTGTTCTTGTGTATAGATAACGTGAGGTAGAATTTAGTCAAACCTTAAAATGTTATCCAAACATCTTTTTTCTTTTTCATTTATTGTCATTACCATTTTTGTGGAACGTAAGATTTTTAATATTACTTTTTCAGGGCATGAGTGGTCCAATGGGCCTTAAGGAACTTTTCCTGGAGTCTTCTAGTACATGGTTCCTCATCATACTACAAATATGGTAGTTTGAGTCTTCCGAGGTGAGCTTCGTTTTGTTTCTTGTTTGTATTTTGGCTGTTTTTTATTTTAAGATAATCTTGTTCCATTTGCTAGTTTTTTTCTAGCTGTCAATATTTGACTAAATTGAATTTGTGCTTAGAGGAGACTCTATTAAATTTTAAATTTGCATATATTTTTAATTGTAAACTCATGTGCTTGGATTTTTAAAAAATATATAATTACGTGAATTCTTGTAATCTTTTTAAGTTATTTTGATCTATGTCTTAAACATAGTATAATCTTTATTCCACTCTTTGACTAACTATTAAATATTATTTAAAATTATAGGTCATATTCAAGAGAAAACCTACATGTAGATGTTTGCAAATTTGAATGGCTTTTAAGTGTTGATGGAGTTAGTTTCCTAGTGTTTGTCATCATCTTTCATTTTAGTAATGGTTAAATGAGATGTTGAGGCAAAAGTCTTTAATAAACATTTGATCAATTGGACATACATGTAGTAACTGTGTGGCAAAGATGGTAATTTTATTTAAGATGAACCAATTTTTGGGAAAAGTTTTATGTTCTAACTCTTTAGAAATTACCATAAAATTTTTGAAAATATGTGACACTGTAATTATATCAAATCTTTCAAGTCCCTATTAATATCGCATTCTCTATTAAATTTGGGGTTTGTTTCGTAAAGCTTAAATAAAATGATGTACCATGAAATGCAAGAGTGCAAAATAATTCGGATTGAAACACGGATAATTACGGCATGTGCTTGTATTTGATTGGATAGATACTTGGAATCCAAAAGATCGCTGATGTGAATGGAGCTTGTGAGTATGCCTGAAGGTGAACGGTGGACCCAAGAAGCTTTCCTGAGCCACTTTACGTCTCCTTCCTTTTTAACAGATGGATAACTTTAATTTCCTCGTTTGTGATGCGTCCTGGAATTCCAACACCACTTTTCTGAGACGCCGACAGCAATAATCCCACCTACCAGTCCAGTTTACTAAACAAGTCTTCGGAGTATCGAAGTAGATTCTTAAAATACGAGCTAACAACTCTTATGGAAAAATTGAAAATTGCTGCTGATCTGTAAAATACAACCTAGTTTTTTTCTAGCATTGGACAATTATATCCCAACGTAGAAATCTGGGAAATTACCAACATAAAAAAGAAACCCAATTTGTTAGAAAAACTAATGGGTTGTCAAAGAATGTAAGCCAACTAGTCATATAAGGAATTGAGCATTTGTTAGTGTAGAATATGAGAGTTTTACATTGAAAATTAAAATTTTTGAAATTAAATATAAATTAAAAATAAAAACCTCCAACCTTTGAGCTTTTGGATTGGGTATTTAGGTCTTTTAATTTAGTATCAAAGTCTAAGTTGAATTTATTCCACCTCATGTGATATTGAGCCCAATGAAACTTAATATGCGAGCACATGTATGAACAAAAATAAAAAGTCTCACATTAAAAATTAAGATTCTTGAGATTAAGTATAAATTAAAAGAAGATTCTCTAACCATTGAGCTAGTTTTTGGGTTGAGCCTTGAGTTGAACCTTTGAGCCTTCTAGCTATATAAATTATTTAATAAATGCTTTTATATATAAATTAAAAAAATACTGTATAAATTACTTGATATTAAACGCATATTATGACTTGGTATTCGATTACTTGAGCTATTGATGAGTGCTTTTATACTGACTTTGGAACAATATGATATGGCATAATAACGAAATATTATGAATTTTTTTGGGTAATTATGATTATTGCTGTTAAAAATATGGATCACAAGGGATCTTCTATAGTCTTTTTTTTAATATAATTTTTTGGCAACACACATATATATACATGTAGTCAATATTAAATCTAAGATTAAAAAAATTTAAAAGTATTTACTTTTATTAAAGATAGGTGTTGTTTTATATTAAAAACATAGGGAAGGGTTATTGATTTTATAAGTGAGAAATTTTTTCATTTAATGTTTTAAGGTTTTAAAATGGATTCTTACACTCTAATAAAATATCGAAATTAGAGTTGGGCCTTCGTTTCATAATCTTTTATACTTTAAAGTTAGACTTCAATTCACTTATAAAATTTATGTTAGTGTACAACATGTTAAAGGTGAGTGTTATCTCATATTAAAAGTGTAAAAATGTGACATTAAACTTATAAGTAAAGAAAATTTTTAACTTATTGTCTTAAAGTTTTAGAATAGACTAATGACACTCTAATAACTCTCAATTAAGTCAAACATTTATTGACATCTTCTAGAATCAAGGTGACTAAACTTTTTGGATAATTTTCTATGATCTAGTAATCAAATGCTTTCTAAAGGGGGTACTTTTCCTCTTGTACTTCATTTTTGTGTACTTCCCATTCAACATATCACGATTCCAATATTTCTACTTTTATCCTTTCGTCCCTTGTGTTTACTGGATTTGTAAAAGGACGCTAGTCTTGAAAAAAAATAAAAAAAATTGTGCTATATAAGTAAAAGACCATCTCGTACAAGTTTTCACTTTTTACGTTATTAAGGAGTTTTCAACTCCCAAAAGAAAATATACGACTGGGAAAGTTTCCTATGCCACACGAGTCATGCGTGTTGAAAATTTCCCTTCTCTGCTTTTGACGCGTCTCAGACCAACCATCTAAGGCCCATTTACTTGACAGACTTGCGAGTCTCGGTGTTTGAAAAGGAGCGTTGGATTGAACAAACCTGTGAGTCTCCAATGGCACCTACGAGCACTCGGATAGCCCCCTCAACTTCATCTTCTTCTTCGATTTATCAACGGAAATTTGAGGTTTTCCTCAGTTTCCGCTGTCCAGACACGCCATATGGATTGTCGTCTTTAGAGACGATGAGGAGCCACAAGAAGAAGAAATTAGAAAATTTCTATTATCAGGAGTTTGTCGAGGAGATCTTAAGCGAGATGATTGCCTTACGTGCCTCCGTGAGGCTAAAGCTGCTCTGACAACGACCTGTACCAGGAAGGTATTAATGCACTTGCGCTTGGGCTTTGAAGGACCGATTTTGGGGTCCACGTTCAGGAAGGCCCCAGTCGCCAAATCCCACACATGATTTTCAGAAAGGGAGGGTGCTCTACATACCGTCGTGGCGGTGTCAGATTTTCAAAGGATACAACAGATTACAAAGATAGAGGTCCGATGAGCTTGGCATCAAATTACAAAGATATAAAATTGTTAGAAAACTATAAGTAGATTATTTTAGACACATGTACATTAGAATACATTTGATACTAATTTTTCATGTATTTGTTTGTTATTCTTATCATATTAATTTGATTTTTTTATTTATTTATGGGGAGTTAACGAAGTTGAAGGCATTGTATTAAAAACTGAAGGATCCAACTAAAACACAGAATTGTGCAATAGTAGGTTGCCAGTAAAAGTTTATAAGGTCAGATTCTCCTGTCGCCATACCCAATGTGGGACTGGATGTTTTAACACTCCAACACATTGCCTTAAAACTTCATTTAACCAAAGAGATAAAGTTATGTTATAATGCTTTCTCAATAATGAAAAATTCGAAGATGCTTCATATTAGCCCTACTGATAATATGATGGGGATCATGAACTATTAGGATTGATGAAATGAAATGGAGACTTTATAGAATTTAAGTTAAGTAGTGAGTTATGTATTATTGAATGGTTGAGATATCCTTTAAGCTCTTTGCCATATAGGCTGAGTTCTAAGTTGATTGACCTTCGGAGCTCAGTCTAAGACATAGCCACTCTGGTTTTGGCAGAACCCATAAGATAGTCGATTGCATTCAGATAGTCAGGATACACGGATGATCGGGTGAGTTTTTTTACTTTCCGTTTTTATGTAAATGTTATCTTTTTTAATGAATAAGCAAATTTATTCCTAAAGGGCTGTAATTAACGTTTTGTCCTTCTTTATGTGCACAGGAACACTTGATCGAACCTCGCGTAGTTTGTGGCCGCACACGAGGATCTGAAATCCCAGATGGTTGATTCCAGGAAGGTTTAGTTCCAAGAACGAAGCTCGATTTCAAACGTATTGGGAATCGGACAATGACGGACCGTCAGCATGTGCTCTGTCGATTGTCGATAAAGGCACAACAGAAAGCCAAAAACGAAAGTTTATTGAGCTTGAGAGTTCAAATTTTGAAGCATCTGAAGATAATGACCGTGCTTTTCCTTAGTTTGTTTGTCAATTACAACTCAATGAAACAAGTCCAGAACAAAATCGTAAGCTTGCTTGTCAATCACAAGCCAAATAAGAGAGTCCAGTGTCGCTCATTACCATGGGTCATCATATCGAGTCCAGATTCCAGACGAGAACCCAAGCATAAGAAAGTAAATATTTCAGATTCCTTACAAGAATCGGAAGCTATCAAGGGATGGGGCTACTCGGCTTCTGGTAGAGTCTGTAGTGAGAATGTGGAGTTGGAGGACTGCAGAGCACGCCTCACTGGCGTGGATGCTACTGGCTCGTTTTCTCAATTTGATAGTAGCATTTGTCCTCATACTCTGGATGAACAAAGCCCTTAAACGTGCTCTTAATGTCTTGCTTGTCACTGGCCCTGTTTTGAGTAGTCTCTGGGTCGGATCGGTTGAATCAGAAAGTGTACAAGGCAATTTTGAAGCAGAAAGCAGGTCCATATGATCTTCTTCCAGGTATATTTTCTTTGCCTTTGCTTTTGGTACTTTAGCGCCTACTTTTTCGCTCATTACAGAGACATACGTGATAGGAGTATCTATATGGCAAAATAGTTGAGATTTTGTGTCTTTGTGTTAAGAAGTAAATTTACGTATTCCACTTAAGACTTACTAAAGCAATTGGGTAGACAAATTGTTTTTTCTCTGATGGCCTTTCTTTTCTGTCGTTAGTGTTCAGTATAATTTAATTATTCCTTGACAGTTAATTACATTTAAATATTTAGTTTGATTGTTTACATTTTATATTTTATATGTGATTTCACATTGTTGATTTGATACATGAAAAGTCCTTAAATGATCAATTAGACAGAGATCTAAAAATTTAAAACAAATTCAGTTGCTTATTTAGTAAAAAATGCATATATGATAACTGAATGTTGGTTTTTCTTAAGAAAAAAAGAAAAAAGAAAATTGCTGAATGTTGTTGTTTTGACAAAAAGTTGCATTTGGTAGATCTCACTGCCTAGACTATGCAGCAGTCCGGATAGTTGAATTGGAATTTAACAAGAAGAATCAATAGAATTTAGCTTGGAAGCTTGGCTTTAAGCCTAATCTTAAAATAAATGAAAAAGATAAAATTAGTGAAGTTACTTTAAAAAAACCCGAGACCTTTTTGCTTTACAAAATAAACTTTACTAACAATCAAGTTACTCCTTAACAACTCTATTAACAGAACACTAACTTCATTAACATTAACAGACACAACTACTCTGTGAAAATCATCATTAGTTCACTTGCCACCTCACATAA
This sequence comes from Casuarina glauca, assembly GCA_028551395.1. Taxonomy (NCBI): domain Eukaryota; kingdom Viridiplantae; phylum Streptophyta; class Magnoliopsida; order Fagales; family Casuarinaceae; genus Casuarina; species Casuarina glauca. The sequence continues at coordinate 27,626,884 of CM052349.1, forward strand.
TTGACAGCTAGGCTACTGACATGTAACTGATAAGGTGACGTGGCTACTGCAACATTCTGGACCGCTGCAGACTGGGGCACACGGAAATGCCAATAGATGTTCCCAGACCGCGGTGCTAGCCTTTGCTTACACTGAGATCCATCCTCTTCGTTGGAAAATGTAAAAGCCTTTTCCGTTTGGTTCTCGTCCAAACTTTCACTTCTATGTCCGTAAGTGGTAGATCTTGTTTTAAATCAGTCTAGAATTTTGTTTTGAAACTTTTGCTTAAGAAAATTTTCATTGGAACATGTGAGGACAGTAACTGTATTCTTCCAAAATTTATTTGTAAATTTCAAGTCAATAAACGTAGTTCAGAACATACCTTCCTCTTTTACATGCCTAAAGTGGCTTGCATTGAGTCACATGGATTTTTGGGTGTTTATAGATAGTTAATATTTATTTATTACAAATTCTAGCTAGATAATATTAGGAAAATTTACTTAAACAAGAGGATAACCTATAGTTTTATAATTATATAAAGATTTCCAATTGTAATAGGATATTACAATAATATCTTTTAATTTAATTGTTCCATCAATCTTACCAATTTTTTTATTGGCACAATTAATGCAACATTTTGCATTATAGAAAAATATAAAATTCTTTTCAAATATATTAATTTTGGTGGTCTTTATGGTTTTTGCCACCAAGAGGGTCTAATAACTATTGCCGGCGTTGGATGGTAATTGTTAGAACAGTCCACGTCAGCAGCCGTGTCAGTGGCCACGTCCGTGCCACATCAACCCTAGGGCCACGTCAGCCACTTGCGCTTCGCTCCTACACGCAATCGAGCGCAGCCGTCTCACCCGCCGCTCATCGCCGGAAAACCTTCCTTTTTCACATCTTGTAATTTTGTAAAGATCTTTAATTCGATTTTAAGTGTAAATGATTTTCCGTTTATATTCTGTATGTAATCGTGTATTTAAATGATTCAATTTCTAATAAAATGATGATCGGAAATTTCACAGAATGAGGGTTTTGATCTTACCTCTGAATCGGCTTTCTTCTCCGGTCGATCCTGCCGGATTTCTCTAATTCTATCATGGTATCAAAAGAGCCCACGGCCAACGCCTCCATACCGGAAACCCCCTTCTCCCCCATGGCCGATTCTTCAAACCCTAATCCTACCCCTCCTCTTCCCACAGTTCCGGCGGCTTCCCAATCGCCGACGATGCCTACTCCGACTGCCACCGAGCGCTTCGATGGCACGAATTTCGTCGTCTGGAAGACGCGCCTCCTGTCGTTTCTGATCTCCCAGCAGCTTTTCCCGATCCTCGACGGTCGTGAGCCCGCACCGCCTGAAAACCTCATCGGGCCCGACGGGACGAAATCGCACAACCCCGCCTACCATTCGTGGCTCCTCCGCGATCAAGCTGCTCTCGGTTGGATCTTGGCCACCTCCACGAACACCGTGGTCACGCAACTGACCGACATCCGCTCCTCGGCCGCCGCTTGGATGCATCTCACGCGCTCCTACACGGCCCAGTCGAGCGCGCGCTCGTCCGCTCTCCGTCTCCGCCTCCACACCATCAGCCGCGGATCTTGCACTGTGACCAAATTCCTTCACGATGTGAAGGAAATTCTGGACCAGTTAGCCGCAATAGGCGGCCAGATTTCCGACGATGAGTATTTCACTCACGTCTTCCGCGGCCTCGGCGACGAATACGACGGCCTCGCGACGTCGGTCTCCGTTCTGCAGGAAACACAGAACCTAACCCGCAAGGCCATCCATGGCCTGATTTTGGCCTAGGAAGGGCGCTCCACCGGCTGGACCGCCACCCAGATCACCCCTGCTGCCTACGCAGCGTTCCAGGGTCTACTCGCGGGTCACGCGAACGCAGCGGCCTCGGGTCAGTTCGCGAGCCACACGAACTCGGGCCAGCTCGCGGATCACGCGAGCTCGGGCCAGCCCGCGGGCCATGCGAACGCGGACCCGTTCGCGGGCCACGTGCACTCGGGCTCGGCTTTCTCAAGTCGAGCCGACTCCAGCTCAGGCCCAAGCGCACGCGCGGGCTCGCGCCAACCCGCCTTCTCTGCAGCCCAACCCAATTTTGACGGGCTTCTCCCCAGCCCATCAAACAATTCCTGGTCCTCCCGCAATAATTCCCGGGGCCGCCGCTACAATGGGCCCTACTGCCACTTATGCCGCAGGCCCGGCCATCATGTGTCCAATTGCCGTGAGCGTTTTAACCCCGCATTTAGCCCACCCACAACCCACGGCCCACCTCATCCCCAGGCCCACATTTCCTACCCCAACTCCCCTCTCACATACTACCTACCTCAAGCCCATTACACTCAACTTCCGCCTCCCCTCTCCCACTATGGCCCTCCCAATCCCCTACCCTCCTCTCTAGATGTTGCCTCCTGGCACCCTGACTCGGGGGCCTCCCATCATGCCACTGACTCTACGGCTGCCCTCTCTGGTGTCACTCCTTACTCCAGCACTCAACAGCTCACCGTGGGTGATGGTGTTTCCCTTCCCATCACTCACATAGGTAACCTTCACACCCCCTCATTTCAATTACGCAATGTTTTAGTCGTGCCCTCAATTTCCAAAAATCTTTTATCCGTCTCTCAATTCACGTCAGACAATAATTGTTATTTCATTTTTTCTGCCATTCATTTTTGGGCCATTTCTTATCTCACAAACTATATTATCCTCCACGGAACACTTGATCGTGGACTCTACTGTCTTGAGTCGTCTGACGTGTCTCCTCGTGCGTTTTTGGCGTCCCACTCCAGTCCACTCCTTCTTTGGCACCATCGCTTGGGTCATCCGTCTCCACCCATTTTAGTGCGTCTGCTCCAGTCTAGTTGTATTCCCTATGTTTCCCCTTCATATCCCCCATGTAAGGCATGTGCTCTTAGTAAGAGCCATCGTCATCCCCATCCGCCTACCTAGTCTAGATCGAGTCATCCTTTGCAACTAGTTCATTTTGACATTTGGGGCCCTTCCCCCATTGAATCTTCCAATAAAAATAAATTTTATGTCTGCTTTATTGACGATTTCTCTCACTTTACATGGCTTTACTCTTTCCGCACACGCTCTCAATTTTTTCAAATCTTCACTATCTTTCACAAGTTTGTTGAAAATCAACTCCAATGTCGTCTTCAAGCCATCCAGTGTGACGGGGCTCCTGAGTTCCTCTCTGAGTCTTTTCGTACTTATTGATAACTCTATTTTATATAGAGTTATTGTTATTATTTTAGGTTATATTTAATATAATTTTATTAAGTGATATTTATATTTAATTGTATTTAAGTATGTTTTTGTTATTTTAGGTAGCAAATCCAAAATGGAAGAAAAGTAAGGAAATAAGCAAAAATTGGAAGGAAAAGAAAAGAAAAAAGAAAGGTGGGTCACGTGAGTGGAAAACACGTGGGATCGCAGGAGAGAAAAAGAGGCCGATTAACAAAACAAAAGGGAGAGTCGAAAGGAGAGAGTCGGGCTTTTATCGGGGAAGAGAGAGAGAAACCGAAAAAGGGAGAAAAGACCGGCGGCGGACGAATCGAGGAAGGGGATCTCGCCGGAGCTCAAAGACGACGCGCGACAGCGCGCGTCTCAGGCGTAGAACGCGGCGGTCGTGCGACAGCCGACCGCCGTTGTCTTTTCCGGCGAGAACCCATCACCGGCATTTGAAGTGTAGTTTCCGGTCATTTTATAGCGATTTCCGGCGATCTGAAAGCAGATCTGGGTCCTAGAGTGATTTCTGGCATTTCTGTAGCAGATTGGAGCAGTTTCACGGCGGTTTCCGGCGACAACGGCGAAAGCCATCCGAGCCTTCTTTGCTAGATCTACGTCATTTTGCTGCAGATTTGGGCGATATCTCATTAGATCGGCAGTACAGGGATCGTGACCGGCAATTTCTAGAGGTTTTCGTGAAGCATAGTGGTGGCGCACGGCGGCGCGTGACCGGCGCGTGACCGGCGACTGGCCGACGCGTGGCGGAGACGCGTGGCAGCGCGTGGAAGCTCCTTTTCACCCTGTTTTTCTGACAGAACCTCTTCGACCCCCTTATGTGCAGATTTATGCAGCCTTTTTGTGATTTGAAGACATTTTTGGTGACAGCTTAATGTTTTTAATTTACAGAATGTGTTGTTTAATTTCTTGCACTGATTTCTGTTGTGTAAATATGTTGTTTTAATTTATTGTGTTAGAGCTGTGATGGAACTTGATTATAACGTATGAATGTTATGATTGTTTGTGCTTTGTGAGGTATTTTATGAATGTGAAGTTGCATGTTACTGATCTTAATGCATTTAAGTGATTAGCTACCACTTAGATGATCTGATTTTCATATTTGAGTTCGAACGACGACGATATGCAGTTGCTTCATGTAATATGCAACCATAGATTAATATGGATAGAAATATACCATATGACTTGTGTGGCTTTAGGTGTAAATTGGAATATTCACATATCTTAATGCGCTCAGTTCATTTAATTCATATGCAGACTCACAGTGGATTAATGAGCTAAGTAGGTTCGCTACACCTAGACATAGGGTAGTAAATAAGTTAGAAAATTCTGCCATCATATAAGTAGAATTAATCTTGCTAGCATGGATAATAAACATTTGTACTGAGTAATTAGGTGAAATCAAAAGCTCTAGCACATTTCGTTTATTAAGTTTAAATTAAATTTAGTTATTAAATCCATGTTTTACCATTTTAGTTGGCTAGATAAACTTTAGAGTCTATTCACCGTTAGTAATTAATTAGTTTAGTAAAAACCAATCTTCGTGGGACGATACTCATACTTATCATTATATTACTTGTTCGACATGTACACTTGCATGTAGAATTTCACCGAACACTTATCTTCAGTCCGCTAGTATTCACCAGTGCATCTCCTGCCCCTACTCTCCCTTTCAAAACGGCGTGGCTGAATGCAAACACCGTCATATTGTTGAGACCGGTCTCAATCTTATGACTCAGGCCGCTGTTCCCTCCCGGTTTTGGGACTTTGCCTTTGAAACCGCTGTATTTCTCATCAACCGTCTCCCCACCCCGGTCCTCCATAATCTCTCCCCGTGGCAAACTTTGTTTCACCACGCCCCCGATCTCACACATCTCTGTGTCTTTGGTTGTGCGGTTTTTCCCTATCTCCGTCCCTATGCTCCCCACAAACTTGCTCCTCGCTCTCGTGCCTGTGTCTTTCTTAGCTATCCTCCGGGTCACCGCGGTTACCGCTGCTACTATCCTGTCACGCATCGCACCTACATTACTGCTAATGTTGTGTTCCATGAGGAGGACTTCCCTTATCATCAGATTTCCTCCACTACCCCTTCACCACTAGGCTCCCCTACACCCCCCTCCCATACCTGTGGTCCCTCTCCCATCACCCCCCACCGGTACTCAAGAGCCTCCCTCTCCCAGTGACACCTCACCCCCTCCAACTCCTCCCCTGGAATCTCCTCCCTCCTCTCCCTCACCTGGACCCCCTGACCTTCCCCCCCAACCCTCTCGCCCAGTGACTCGCCTGCAAGATGGCACTATCCCTCGCCGTCACTTCAACCGTGACCATACAGTTGCCCTCCTTGCCACTACCCCATCCCACCCTGAACCTACCTGCTACACTCAGGCTATTCGGGAGGCTCATTGGCGTGATGCTATGGCTGCTGAGTACACTGCCCTTCTTCGGAATGGCACCTGGGTCTTGGTTCCTCCTCCTCCTAGTGTGAAACCCATTGGCTGCAAATGGATCTACAAGGTCAAGCTCAAGTCTGATAGTTCCCTCAAACGCTACAAGGTTCGCCTTGTGGCTAAAGGATTTCATCAGCAAGAAGGGATTGACTACACTGAGACCTTCAGCCTCGTCGCGAAGCCGGTCACTATCCGCACTGTCCTCACACTCGCCTACTCTCGTGGCTGGTCCATTTGCCAACTGGATGTTTCTAATGCCTTTCTTCATGGCCATTTATCTGAGGTCGTCTACATGACACAGCCCCAAGGCTTCATAGATCCTGAGCGTCCTCACCATGTCTGCAGACTCTACCGCTCTCTTTATGGCCTCAAGCAGGCGCCCCGTGCATGGTACCAGGGCCTCAGCTCCTTCTTGGTCTCAATTGGCTTTGTTATCTCTATGCCAGACACCTCCTTGTTCACGCTCCACACCCCACGATACAGTCTCGTCCTACTTGTTTACGTGGATGATATTATTCTCACTGGATCTTCGCAGGCTCCTTTCTCTACTCTTCTTCAGGCCCTCCATCATGAGTTTGCTCTTAAGGATTTGGGCCCCATCCATTATTTTCTGGGTATTGAGGTTCAACCGACTCCCCGTGGCCTTATTCTCCATTAGGCCAAATTTACATTGGACATCCTGACTCGTGCCAAGATGCAAGACGCCAAGGCCATCTCCACTCCGTGCTCCACTGATGAACCCTTATCGGTCCACTCAGGGGATCCACTCCCTGATCTCATCCAATATCGCAGTATTGTGGTCGCTCTATAGTATCTCACCCTCACTCGGCCCGATATTGCCTATTCTGTCAACACTGCCTGTCAGTTTCTTCATTGTCCCACCACTGCTCACTGGCAAGCGGTGAAGCGCATTCTTCGATACTTGACTGCAACTCCCCGCTTAGGTCTTCTCCTGACCCGCGGCCCCGCCACCTCTCTTCATGCCTTCTCTAATGCTGGTTGGGCTGGTGACCGGGATGATCGTCGGTCCGTGGGTGGCTTTTGCATCTTTCTTGGCCGCAACCTCATCTCCTGGAGCTCTCGCAAACAGCGCACTATTGCTCGATCCAACACTGAAGCAGAGTACAAATCTCTCGCTGACACCATTGCAGAACTCATGTGGATTGAGTACCTTCTCCACGATCTCAGGGCTCTTCCCCCCCAACCACCCACTCTTTGGTGTGACAACCTGTCTGCTCTGTACTTGACCGCCAATCCTGTCTTCCATGCTCGAACCAAGCACATTGAGATTGACTTTCACTTCGTTCGCGAACGCCTAGCTCGGCGACAACTCTTCATCCAGTTCATTTCCACCATTGATCAACCTGCTGACATCTTCACCAAAGGTCTCTCCTCTGCTCGCTTCAAGCTTCTTCGCTTCAAGCTTCTTCGCTCCAAGCTGACAGTCCATACTGCCCCTTCAGTTTGCGAGGGGATGTTAGAACAGTCCACGTCAGCAGTCGTGTCAATGGCCACGTCCGTGCCACATCAGCCCTAGGGCCACGTCAGCCACTTGCGCTTCGCTCCTACATGCGATCGAGCGCAGCCGTCTCACCCGCCGCTCATCGCCGGAAAACCTTCCTTTTTCAGATCTTGTAATTTTGTAAAGATCTTTGATTCGATTTTAAGTGTAAATGATTTTCCGTTTATATTCTGTATGTAATCGTGTATTTAAATGATTCAATTTCTAATAAAATGATGATCAGAAATTTCACAGAATTAGGGTTTTGATCTTACCTCTGAATCGGCTTTCTTCTCCGGTCGATCCTGCCGGATTTCTCTAATTCTATTAGTACTACTTGATAAAACTGTGCAAATCGAATAAGCTGTTCAGGTTCAACGTTGATGGGCAAGTTGAAGTTGAAGAAAACAGCGAAGAGAGGGCTGTTGACCACTCATGACCCTTTCACAGGTTCATTTCACAGAAGCTTTGTGTAAGCAACTTTTAACTTCTCGTCGAGAACTCTGAGATAGTTCCAAGACAGAGTAATTCTACTTATTGATTATATGCATAAAAGAGTTGTAATCTCTAGCTCTATTTGCACTTGTCTGGGTTTCTTTTGACGAGAAATGGAAACAACAATTGGTTCAAAAAATTGTGAGGAAATTTTATGGGAACTTCACTAATTTTTTGTCATCATGTCAGTAACCTTCGTTATCTAATGGCCACCCATGACCTAGTTCATAGTCCTTTGTGGAGAAGATAGGATGTTGCTATTCAAAGTTATAGCTACAGCTGTATTCAAGTTTCATGCTTACAGGCAAAGCCATGAAGATATTCACATCCTCCACGAAGATCCATGGAATCCGGGACAGAGTTTCAAACCAATCTTAATTAACCATCTGTAGGAAGTGCATTGTAGTTTGAGGTATAGTTGGTAGCCTACTCAGTTGTTATTTCCTTAAGTCTTAATTAATGGTATTTGTTACTCTTGCATGCATATTTCCTTCGCCATTCTTTTTGTTGGGAATCTAAAATCTTTTTTTTTCAAATAAAAGATACTTATATTCAAAAACGTTAAAAGTGCCTAAGTTTAGATCCATTCCCCAATATTATAGAATTTTTCTAAGCATGTGAGAAATCCAAGGGAAGAAGCCCTCAACTATCACTCAAAAAAATAATATTTTTAATAAAAATGATAATTTGTACTAATAAAAATTATAGTACAGAAGCAAATGAGTATAGTCTAAAATTGAAAAGTAACTATAAGCTATATATGTATAGGAGGAGGGAAAGAGAGATTTTTTTTGCTAAAGTCATTTTTGTTTCTTCAACCCAAAAACAATAAGTGATAGTGATAACTCTATTTTATATAGAGTTATTGTTATTATTTTAGGTTATATTTAATATAGTTTTTATTAGAATATATTTGTATTTTATTATATTTATGTATATTTTGTTGTTTTATGCAGTAAACCCAAAATAGAAGAAAAATGAAGAAAAGAAGCATAAAACCAAAAGAAAATAAGAAAAGAGAAGAGTGCTTAAAAGGAGAGCTAAAAAGAGGCCTTTTATCAAGCTTATGCGGGCTTGTGAAGGAGAAAGGGGCCGAATTGGGCCTTGGATCGTGTAAAAGGACTAGGCCTAAAGGGTGAGAAAGCCCGCATAGCCCGCGAAGCCCGTAGAGCCCGCAAAGCATGGAAGGCTTCTATCAACATTATCGGGCAGAGGACGGAAAGAGACCGAACAGATAGAGAGAGAGAACACGTGGAGAAACTGAAATAACAGAGAGAAGGCCGAAGCATTGTGTAGCTTCTCCCTCGCCGGAAAATCAGAATCCACGCGCGATAGCGCGGGACTCTGTGACGTCGGACGGAAGTGCGAACGCCGACCATACGCACGTTCTTTTCCGGCGAGGGAGCTTCGTATTATCTTGGCAATATTTTCTGTTTTCTAGCCAACTTTGAGTGCTTTCTGACGATCTGAAAGCAGATCTAGCTTCACACTGCAATTTCCGGCGTTTCTGTACCAGTTTCGCGGCGATCTACGGCGGTTTCCGACGAAGAACGGCGAACGCCATCCGAGTCTTCTCCGTCAGATCTACGCGTTTCTGTGGCGATTCAGCTCAATCTTTCCGCAGATCTGTAACCTGGGCATCCCGATCTATCTTTCCTGACGTTTCTGTGAAGATCGGCGGCGGACGGCAGCGGCGCGTGGCGGCCGGACGGCGGCACGTGTCACCGGAGCGTGTCAGCGTGTGCGAAAGCGCGTGAGGGCGCGTCTCAAGTCGTTTTCTCCCCGTTTTCCAGACAGCTTCATTCTCTCCCCCTGATGTGCAGATTTGTGCACTATATTTTGTGATTTGAAGACATTTGGTGACAGCTTTAATGTTTTTAATTTACAGAATATTTTGTCCATGTTTTTGCACTGATTTCTGTTATGTAAATATGTTGTTTTAGTTTAGTTTGTTAGAGCTACGATGGAACTTAATTATAATGTATGAATGTGATTATTTAGGCTTTGTGAGATATTTTATGAATGTGAAGTTGCATATTACAGTGCTTAATGCTTTTAGGTGATTAGCTACCACTTAATTGATATGATTTGCATGTTTGAGACCGACAGGAGATAGCATGCAGTTACTTCATGTAATTTGCAACCATAGATTAATATGGATAGACATTTATATGATTTGTGTGGCTTTAGGTGCAAACTGGAATATTCACAAATCTTAATGCACTTAGTTCATTTAATTCATATGCAGACTCACAGTGAGTTAATGAGTTAAGTAGGTTTGTTACACCTAGACATAGGATAGTGAATAAGTTAGGAAATTCCGTCATCACATGAGTAGAATTAATCTTGCGAGCATGGATAATCGACATTTGTACTTAGTAATTAGGTGAAATCAGACGCTCTAGCATCTTCGTTAATCAAGTTTAGGTTAAATTTAGTTATTTAGTTCATGTTTTATCACTTTGATTTGCTAGATAAACTTTATGAACTATTCACCGTTAGTAATTAGTTAGTTTAGTAAACACCAGTCTTCGTGGGACGATACTCATTCTCATCATTATATTACTTGTTCGACATATACACTTGCATGTAGAATTTCACCGAACAAATAGCTAAAAAGTATACTTTAAGAAGTTGAATAGCCAAATTCTTTCATTTAGTTACTTTGATTATTTATTACAATTCTTCATTTCATACTTTAATGTTACTTTGAATGTCATTTTAAGTGAGAATACTTCTCCAAAATCCTTATCAATGCACATTAAAAAAGAGATGACTCCTATGGGATTGATAGAAATTACAGTAAATATTGATTGAAGAGAGCTATCAAATAAATTTTTTTATTATAAAAAGTCTATTTTTATAAATAAGTCATCCAATGAAATTGTGTTTATTAATGTCACTAGTTCAAATTAAATTACAATCTACCTTTTCATCAACTTGCCAGAAGCCTTATAAATCTTTTAACAACAATATATAAAATTAGAAAGAACTGAGTTAAGTGTGGCTTCAACTAAAGGAGATTTTTCCAACTTCATATCATAGTATCATAATGAAGGTTTTGGAAGGTTTTATGAAATTTCAAAGCATGCATTCCAAAAGAATTTTACTCTGAATTATGAAATTTGGTAATCCTAATTACCTTTTTCTGGTGAGGAAATAATTTGTCAAGCTCTTTTATATGATCAATGTGCATTAGTATTACCTATCCACATGAATTTTCTTTTTATTTTTTTTTTTATTTTTTTTTATTTTTTTTTATTTTTTTATTTTTTTTATTTTTTTTATTAATATCATAATTTATTTGCTTTGGCAGAAAGGACACTTATATCTAGAATAATCTTTTTAAACAAAAAAGCTATTTCTTATAGCATTTTCCTTTCCTTATTTTCTCCAATAGAATTGGAATATCAATAGTCCTTCGACATAATTATGCTTCACCCACATGCACTAAGTACATGGTAAAAATGATTTTTTAAGAATTTTTTTAGTTAAATTTCTTTCTTTTGTTGTTTTGTTGTTTTGATCATCTATTGTAGTTTAATCTCTAATGGGTTGACAAAGACCATGCTGCGTAAGGATACTTTGTCATATTTGCTAGTCCAAGAACACACAAAGAAGAGGTAAAACATATTCTCAATATGACTCTCATAGAAATTATAGTATAAGTTAACTAAAAAAGAACTAAAATCTTAAAAGTACAATGATTTGAGCTCACAAAATCAATGTCTATTTCTTAGCTTTGCCAAAACTTCAAATTAAGGACAAGACTTCTCAAGTTATTTTTCTTAGCTTGCATTTTCTATATGTGGATTAGAGTACATCATTAGTATTTTTGAACAAGACTAATAATCATATTCAAAAACAAAAAGAAAAAACAATATGAAAGAGAATTTCATATTTTATTGTGTAAAAGTTGGAGGCATCCTGTATTGGTCTTCTTGTGTTTAAAGTCATATTTATAAATGTTAGAGCATGCCTTTAAACTTACGTATTTCAAATGTGATGATTCATCTTAAAAATAAAAATAAAAACTTCAAATCAAATCAATGCACCATAATGTCAAACTAAAATTGTTCTCTCCTATTCCTAGTTTAAAGAAGACCATCTATCTCATATATATCCATCATTCCACCGATCTTAAAACCCAGGATTGTTACATCTTAAAGAATTGATCAAGAATGTTCTGGGCACCATATCCTGAAATGTACCTCTGATAGATGTTACTTCTGTTTGTATTTTCCTCATTCACCCTCCTTGCTGTGGAACGTACATCTTCAAACTACGGTCATTTAAGCTTGCAACAATCAGAATGTGAAACAGTAAGGTAAGTCCGCCAAATCAAAAATTAAATGCAACCATGGAACAGACCTGCTTTTTCCGTGTAACCATGGTTTACTATGATTACTTATTTGACTACTTTCGAGTTCTGGAGAGGATGAAGTAAAGCTGCCAATACTGCAACAGTTTTAAGCATCAGTTCTAGTGAACAATATATCGTGTTTTGTTAACGATATATGTTTGCCGGACTGAAATTTATATATTAGGTGAAAACCATGAGATATTGTTCTTCAGTAATTATAGTTGTTCTTGGACGAATTAAGTTGCAAAAATGATTTTATTTGCGATAATAGATAAGTAGAGTTGACAGCTCATGAATCAATAACAAGTGCAAAATTGTAATCCAAGGGATTATTAATCTCCTCGTAGCAGAAACAAAGCAACTAGCAAAGGTTGTTGCGGGCGGTCCAGCGTCGCTGGCTTTGGTCGGTGACACAGAAGCCAGGATGCGAGTTCCAACAAAAACAGCAGCTCAGGTTGCATTTAAACATCTCCTACTTTCAAAAGGACAGAAAAGATCAAGACAAGCATACTAAACCTGTTGATTCTCACGGTCTCTTGATTTGCCTTGTTCCCAATCAGCGGCTTACAATGAAATTATCAGCTTAGCCCAGACCACACCTCAACACGTTCTCATAGAATGTTGTGTCCATCCTATTGTTCTTGGAAACTCCGGCATGCATGCGCTTGTCTTACAGCTACTAGTTCCCTGATCTCTTTCAACACCAGCAGCAACAAAAGCCCATAAGGATTTAAAGAAATTCAAGCATTTACAACGTAACTTCACATTTGTTGTCTATGGTGTCGCATGACATTATTGTCAGCTGACAGAATGCTCTGCCCTTTTGAAGATAGGAAAAAGATGGTCCCCTTTTTTCATGTCCGTGACTCCTTCCTCCCCGCTCCCAATAGTCCTAGAAGCTTCGTGACCCAAAATTCATTGATACGCTCGCTATTTTTCATTCTTGCCTTGCCAAGCGCTAGATCAGTGTGACAGATTGAAGTGAATAGGATCTTGATCCCCACCTCCATCTCCTGAAGTAGGTCTATTTGTATTTTTTTGTTAATACCTAACCCTACACAAACAAAAAATTAAGGAATATGAGAATCCCAAGTAAAAAATACCTTATATCATGTTATCTAGCTCGCTTTTTTTTTTTTTTTTCGATATTGGGCTGGAGCCAAATTGGGCTCATCAAGTTGGGCACTTGCCCATTTCAAGATTGGGCCCCTGCCAGACTTGGCTAATCTCCTTGCCCTCTCTCCCACTGCCGTGGATCCGAACGGGTCGTACCTGCCTAAATTCAAATGGATCTTGGTTCACACGCGTCATCTTCTCGCCCAAATTAGAATGGGTCGTGCTTGACTTGAGTTTCTTGCATGAACTCGGGTCGTCGTACCCGCACAACTTCAAACGGGTTGCTCCACCTTGTTGCCGATCTCCTCCACTGTCAGCACTGGCCACCGTCTTCTTCATAGCTCACCTGACTAACGTCCTCCTTAACCGGCTGGCGTTAGGGGCTATTTTCGTGTTCTCCAACTGGTTGCCGCCTCCTTTCACAATTCCTTAGTACACGGACGGTGGTCGGAATGCATCCCATTTTTACGATAAATCCGCCATTTGATGGTAGATCTGGTTGCTTAAAGACGAGATGTGCCCGCTTTGACTCCAGATCTGCACTTTTGGGGACCAAATTCGATACTTAGACCTTTTAACAGAAAGTAAAAATAAAACGACGAACTATTCCACTCCACTCAAAAGGAAAAAGAAAAAAAAATGTGGTTTAACTCTCCTTAGTTTGAAACTGTTATGTATCCCAGGTGGCGATAAGAGGGACACTGGCCCCTTTCCAAATCAGCACAATGCAGAACAGCAAGGAACAGCTAAATCCCTACTTCCTGACATCTCCTTGCGTAAGGAAGAAGACAAAGGAAACCAAGACGGGGACACGCCACCAGAGAGTGAAAGTTATCCAAAACAGTGAGAAGGAAGATATGGAGAACGGTGATGATTAGATTAACCCATGCTTTTGTAGTATTTTGTTTAACTTTTGCGTGTAACCAAAGCTCTGTCAGCTATGCCAGAGCCATGGCAAAACCCAAACAGTATAAGGGGCTCTTTTGTAACGTTTTAGGTATGAATGAATTTGTCCTTTTCTCAATTAGGTGCAGTCTCCCTTATGAGGCAGTGAGGTTTAGGACTCCCTCTATAGAGCCGAGCAATTATCCCTCTTTCCTTCTTACCACCCGCCAACATAGGTCCAGGAGGGAAGAAGAAATTTGTTCCACTTAACCTTGGAGATTTCCCTGTTCAGCGTCCCTTAACCAGGGGTTTTATTCAAGCACGCAACAGAAACTTACGTGCTTTAGAAATGTAAAAGTTTTTGAATTTGGAGTTTGGATTTAGCTTTTTAAACTACAAGTATTTTTGTATGCCCATGACGGTAGGTGAATGCGTAACGAAAATGCCCTCAACAAACGGTTAAAATCCAATATTGGAATGATTTTATAAACATTAGGACAAGAAAGCAAGTTTCTATTGTTATTTGAAATGTAAAGCTTTATTAAATGGCTTGGTTACATTTCCAAAAGATACCTAAAGAGGAAAAGGGAACCACCACATTCAAGGCCACAAGATAGTACTCCAACTTTTGGTGTGAGATGAACTCCAACATGCTCCCTTCATACTTGGGAATCTATAGCATCTGGAATTGGACAACATTAAGGATCAGAAGTAAGAAAATTCAGCTTTGATACCATACTACATTACCCAATAACATCCCCAAAAGGCACCTCAAGAGGAAGGGAAAACGACCACATATAAGGCCATATGATGGTACTCCAATTGTTAATGTAGAAAGAATTCCTACATGCCCTTCTATGCTCAAGAATGTGTAACGATTGGGCAACAATAATGTTAAGGATTGAAAATGAAAAGGCCCAACTCTAATACCATATTGAGTGACTGAGTAACATTTTAAAAAGGCACCAAGAGGAAGGAGGAACCACTATATGTAAAAGATAATACTCCAACTTTTAGTGTGGACGAATTCCATCAAGCTTTACTTTGTATAACATTTTCAAATTCCAACTTAGCACGTTGATTTCCATGTGAATTCCAAGTTCACATCTTTAAAAATATGAATTTGATCTTTAGTGGATAGACTTGGCTTCCACGGAATGATTTTGTCAGGGAAAATTCTATATAAGATATTACCAATGTCCTAAAGAAAACGTGAAACAATATACATAAATAATAGAAAGAAATGATAAATCCCTCGGGGGATGGACGTATGGTGACAATTTTGAGCAATTTGTTCAACTTTAGCCTCAACATGCTTCGTTGGCGTCATAAATTTAGTCAACAATCCTCATAAATCAACCGACTATGAAATAGGCAAAGTTGCGGATATCAAGAAGAAAAAGTTATTTTAAACAAAAGTGTAGGAGACGCTAGGACTTTCTTAGTATAGTCCATTACAGAGGACAAAAAATGTACCAATAAATTCAACAATGCACTTTGTTTCAAGTTGATAATCAATATCATAAGTTCTGAGCAAAGCAAGTGTTTATTCATCGAATCATAACTCAGAAATTCATCAACATGTGATCTTTTTGGATTCAAGGTGATTTCTTTCTTATATACCACTACTGAATCAAATAAGCAGAAGGTTTTACTTTAAATCTACTCTATATGCTTATTTTAGCATATCTCTTGAGAATTGTCTACTCAATGTTAGCATGCCTTCTGCGGTAGAATATCAAAATCAATTTATTCTAGTAAGCATTTGAGTCCGTCTACAGACAATGATCACATTATTTAAAAAGCAAATAGCTAGAGAAGCAAGATCTTCAGTTTATTGATAGGACATGCTCTACCCTCAATGGATGGTTGATACCATATCAGCATCTCATATCTAGTTTTTGAGGAAATTCTTAAACCAATGAGCTGAAAGCTTAGGATGCCTTTTCAACCCATTCTTAAAATCTACATAGTGGATGCCAAATCGAACAGTGTAGCCAGAGCTCCATTCGAAGTTGTCCAAGAGCGACCATGCAAAGTATCCTTTAACGTTCGCACCACTCCTGATTCCGAAAGGAGAAAGAAAATCACACAAAGTATCCTTTAATGTTTGCACCACTCCTGATTCCGAAAGGAGAAAGAAAATCAAGGAGCTACATTTAGGGGAGGGAGGGTGTTAGGCAGTTACCTAATAGCTCTTTTGAGATGCCAAAGATGACCATAATGATACTCAATTCTATGTTTATCTACAAGTGCTTCCTCAAGGGATAAGGTGGCATTGTTGAATTCATCGACTCCTACAATAGGGTCATAGATATTTAGGGTTAGACAGTGATCTAATGACTATAACTGCTTTTTATTGGTTATGAAGTTTTTGTAAAAGCATTGAAACAAAAAAGGATATATGGAAATTACCATTTTCAATAACGTAGATTAGTGGATTATGATACTTTTTCTTATTGTAAAGCAAGAGATCTTGAAATCCTCTAGGATACACATGAAGCCAACTTGATGCAGCCTGCAGTTAAGAAAACCGAGGGTCATTTAATGTGAAAAAAAGAGAGAACAAATTTAAGTATTTTTCTTGGTACAATTATATATCAATCAGAGCAAGAAATATCTCATAACTCAAAAAAATTGCTTTCCGTGGGAAATGGAGGGGAAAAAAAGAAGCAAAGAACACAACACAAAAACTCCAACAAATTGGTCAAATCATAAAATAAAAAGTAAAAAATAAAGAAATTGGTCAAATTACTAGAAGGCTTGGTAGTCGCAATATATTAAGCAAAAAGTATAAATTTATTTAGCCCATACCTCTGGACCAATGAGGATTCCCTTTCGCTGAGCTACGACCAAAAAAGAAAAATCAAAAATCAAAAATCAAAAGATGAGAGGCCAGTTAGAATAGATGCATAAGAAACATAGAAATTGCTTGTAGGGCTTTATATTCTTACTTAGAAGATTAGCACGGTAATCTGTCAAGTAGCTTGGATGTGCAGAATTAACGCTTGGTAAATTGGCTGCATAATAAGCAGTATAGTAGTTTAATCCGATGAAGTCAAACGACCCTTTTATTAACTGGGATTGCTCTTTGGTGAACTTCGGCAATCGGCTTCCGACGAGAGTTCGCATGCTTTGCGGATAGTCACCATTAATCACTGGGTCCATGTACCTGCAGAAAATAGTGGACAATTATACCATAAGGACAAGGGAAGGGCAGCCCACAGAGATAGGATTGACAGGTCATACAGAATCTTCTATGCATTCCAGGCATTTCTAAAGTTAGCGTACCCATTTGGGAATTTGCGTCACTCAAGCATTCAAATGAGTAACTAGAGGTAATTTGTTTATGCCATGTCACAAATATTTTACCTTTTTTTCCTTTTTATGTAAACTGTACGGGAAACTTACAACGACCTCTTCAATGAAGGAAGCATCCTGTCTTACAAGACACGATGGTGAAAATTGTGGCTTAAAAGCTCAAAAGTGGGGCTACTGTTTGGTGGGATCAATTGCAGAAGAATAGGCAGCGCCGAGGTATGGCACCAAGAGAAACTTTATAGGAACTCGTCTTTTTCGTTAAAGTCCGAGTTTGGACTTGTTCTGCGAGCAAAGGGCTCACCCAACTATGAAATTTGGGTTAACATGTGTAGAAGAATTGTTAGGAGTTGTAATATTTAGTGAAGCTGAAATGATTTTTCTATCCTCAATAATATTTGGATTAGAAAAGGTGAAAAAAGATAATATTGTAAATATCATTCTTAAGTGATTAAAAGGTTAGGAACATAAAAGAGAATGTGGTTGGCTGGTAGGCTTGAATGTAAGTGAGGAAAAGAGTGTCTATGCATAGTAGCAGCCTATTACTATGTGTTACTATAGCTTTGGCTAGCCCATTAGCAGAGCTTGTAATATACTCTAAATTGTTCTTAATGAGAAGGAGAAGGAGTTGGTAATGGTGACAATGGACATAGGCATGCTTTGGCCAAACCACTCTAAAATCTTGTCTTCCCCTTTGTGTGTGCCTAAATCTTTATATTCTACATAAAATCATGTGATATGTGTTCTTGTTAATGTGCTTACTTGAATCTTAGCTCCTAAAACTTTTAACAAGAACCTAACAAGAATATCCAGCTTTGATATTATTTTGAAGCTCAAGTCCACTTCTTTTCAAAAGGTTTTATTAAAAAAAATAATATTCAAAGCTTATAAAATACTTTACAGATACTCTTCCTTTTAGTATGGACCACGTGTTTACTAGAAACAACTTGGCTGTCAAGCAAAACTTACCATCCGAGAACGAAATCCATGACTCGTTGGGCGGCCTCACGGTCGTGGGTCGAATCGGAGAATGGCACAATCCAGTGTGACAGTAAAGCAGGGCCTATAACACCTTTTTGTGAGGCCTGAGCATTAATAACAACGATTAGGACCCACTGGGGGCATCTGCCTCTGCCTTCTCATTTAGAGAAACAAGAAACACTATAATCTTATTCTGTAGAACCTGATATTTTTGCTTGTACAGTTTAACAGCTGCTGCATGAGCAAGAAGGAAATGATGGGAAACCAGATATGGCTCTGTGCCTGAATCTCCACCGGTGCAGTTCAGATTCTGCCAACTTGAACATCGAGCGGGTGCTAATTGCCCCTTCGCATAACCTCCCTCACTGTAGATGTTTGGCTCATTAACTGTAATCCAATGCTTTACACGGTCACCAAATTCCTCGAAGCAAAGCTCCGCATAGGCCCGAAAGTCGTTCCTGAAATTTAACATGAAACACACGTATATATAAAGATGTCCAATTTGTAGAAGGACCACACTGCTGTAATTTTTCCCCAAGCTTTCTTTGAGGTTTTAGACTTTTGTAGAAGCTAGCAGTTGCCTATTAAGAAAAACGAATATGAATAAAGTTCAAGATGCATGAGGTTCAGCCGGCGAGACCTTTCGAGATTGTGGAAAAAAAGTTTCGGGGTTTATTCTATGTTCATCAGATATAGAACCAAAACTTTAATGGCGGTATACAGATGGAAAAAAAAATTGTGTAAATGGACTTTCAAAAGGATAAATATTAAGCAAAATTCTAGGCAAGATTCGGAGCCTTAAGTCTTGATATACTATCATTGAAAATAATGTACTCCATAAAATGGGTTGTCAATTTTTCTCTTCTTCCTTTACCTAAAAAATGGTCCTTATAAAAATCATAATTATGGTACAATTATGTTCAGGAAAAAGGGTCCCCCATCAATTGAAAATGGCTAGAAACTGTAGCTTTATTAAGCACTTACACAATGCGAGGACTTAAGAAACCGCCATACTCGTCTTCAAAGGTTTGGGGGATATCCCAATGGAAGAGGGTCGCAAAGGGCTTTACACCTGTAGAAAGATAAGGAGAAACAGTTACTGCCAAGATAGGTTGATGAATTGTTATAGAAGTACAAGATTGAATCATGACCTTTATCTAGGAGCTCATTGATGAGGTTATTATAATACTTTATTCCTTCATGGTTCACACCTCCACTTAGCCTTCCATCTAAAATTTAAGCCCAAATGAACAGTTACCAAAGAATATTGTTTCTAAAATCTTGACATTTATTAGCTTTTTTAATGCAAATTTTAAGTCAAAAAGCAGTTTGAAATTAGTGGAAACATGAATCTTACTCGGTAAAACTCGCATCCATGAGATTGAAAACCTGTATGCATCTACACCCATCTCCTTCATCAGTCCAACATCTTCCTATAATGCCATAATGTGTAGTAAATTTGTAGCCAGAATATATGAGATCTGTTTCATCATCTTGCACTTAAGTTTTGAGTACTTAAAACAATCAAATTATAGCCAATACACTGGGCTTCAAACTTTAGAAAAGTCAAACTTCAAGTAACAATACTTCTTTTTTTTTTTTTAACTTTTATTATGTAGGCCATACCTTGTAGCAATGATATTGATCAACAGCTACATCTCCATTACTGCCATCACTTATCTTACCTACAATTGTATATGATAATATATTCATAACATATAAAACAATTCAACACCCTAAATTGAGCTATAATGAGTTGCTTTTCTATGCTTTTCAACAATTTGCAGTAAAAGTATGTGCAAGAGTAGGCACGAAACCCAGATGGGTTTCGACATCAGAAATTTACGCATAGAATGAGTTGCTGACATCAACATTACAGAGGATAGAGTTTGAGACGAGATGATGGGTTGCAGGGCCAACTTCTTTTTTTTTTTCCTTTGTTTTTACAGTAATTTATAATACACTAAAGCCCATCAGCATAAAAGAATTTAGCCCCGATTTTTTTCGTTTTCCACAACAGACGTTCCTGCATGCTGGTCTCTGTCAGAAGTCAAGAACAAAGGAAAACAGAAAGGCTGGTGAAGTCATTTAAGAGAGAGAGAGAGAGAGAGAGACCTGGATATCTGTGGGTGAAGATGTCCCACATACTTTTTCCTCTCCCACCTTCATTTGCAGCACCTTCGTACTGGATTTAACCGCACATTGCCACACATCAGCGTCTTGCCAGAACACTTCGGAGGAAAAGTCGATCATGTAACAAGAACAATCATGGAGGAAACCCAGAATTTACCTGGTAAGATGCTGATGCAGTCCCGAAGATGAAACCCGCCGGAAAACTGCTCCGGTTGAGTGAAGCTGTGTGAGGGCTTGGTTTAACAGCAATGCTATTATAGGTCAATGAGCCAAGAACGAGAAAGAGGACTTTGAGAAGATAACCCAGGAAGGCCATAACTGGTTTTGGTTATTGTGGTGACTCTGCGGGATGACCAGGGTTCTTATAGAGATGCACCAGTGTTCGTCATTAAAGAAAGAAGAAAAAGGAAAAAGGCAACACAGATGAGGATGAAATTATTAAAAAGTTTATAAGAAATAAATATTATTCTCTAAAAAAAATCAAAATCATTAAAAACCAATTTATTCAATATATTTAGAATTGGGAACATTATTCTTAATATAATGTAATGTTTTGTATTGTTCCATTATAGGTATATAATGTATAAATAATTATTATTTTTAAAAATTCTGTTAACTAAAATTCCTTTCACGGAGAAGAAACCAACCCACTTTGATGTAATCAGTGCTTTCATCTTACAAGATTAGTCATTAGGCTCCATATCCTACTGCTTTATTAGTGGGTAGTAATCATTTATGACATTTGTGATTGATATCTGGAAATCTAATAAAGCCTGCTTTGCTAGGGGGTGATGTAGGTTTTTTGAAGGAAAGTATCCAAGTGGATGGATGGCCATCAAAAGGGTGGGACTCTTGATAACTATAACTGGATGGACCCAACATAGGCTGAACTTTAAATGTTGAAGCATGACTTGTTTAACTCTATTTTTCATTCAAATGGAAAATTACTGGGGTTGAGTATAGTACTCAAAATTGACTCCCTTATTATGGATAAACTCAAATATATTCATGAGTTATTTTTAGTTACTAATTTTTTTATATAGACTAAATATTGTTATTATTACTAACGTCTTCTAAAAAGTAAACTAAACATGTCTTAAATAATCTCACCATAAAGTTATAAATAATATTACAGAATATGAAAATAAATAAATTATTATAAACTTGTGCAACCCTAGACGAGCCAAACTAAATTTTTGCAAATGAATCTCTACTTATATGTTAATATCAATAGGAAATTTTTATAGTAATTTGCAAACACAAACAATATATTATGAAATTGCAAGATTTATTTAACACAACAATGTCTTCGGAACATTGATATTGAATCCCCTATCAAATATAGCTATATCTAACACTATGATATTGAAGTAGAGCATATAGTTTTAGTATAGTAAAAACCAAGCTTTCAACTAAGAAAAGAAATAAGGATGCTCTATTCTGGGCTTGAAGAAGAAAATTAACAAAATAAATGTAGGTTAGAGAGAAGTTATAAAGCCTTATTATTGAAGAAGTTCGTGAATCTCGAGGAGGCCTATAAATAATGGTGTTTCTTCGGAGTAGGCCCTAGGCCAAGTAGTTTCAGCCACATAGCAGTTGTCCAAGTTAACTTCATGACCGGATAACTTAAAAAAGACACTACTACCAAAAGCTTCTGGTTTACGAGCCCCAACAGGTTGAAGGGTGGGAGCAAAGTTTGAATTGTCCACAACATATGTGGTGGCATGTTGTTCATATTTCTTGTCCACCAGCTTTCAATCAGATAGTTTTGTAACGTGTAACGTGTAACACGTTCATTAACAAACAAGTTCATATTGTAGTGGCATGTTGTTCATATTTCTTGTCCACCAACTTTCAATCAGATAGTTTTGTAACTAGTAACGTGTAACACGTTCATTAACAAACAAGTTCAATATTAATTGTCATTTCGTATGCGTCAACTTTACCTTTTTTATGAAAAAGAATGCTAGTAGTCACTTTATAGTGAGCGTAACGTGATAAGGATGATGTGAATTTTATTTGAAAGAAACCTAAATTAGACCACGGGGCCGCATGAAGCATTAAGAAATGGTAATAGCTTTATTCGTGGGCTTTTCATATGGATGATATACAGTCCATACCAACAAATGGCACCTTACTATAACATTTCATTTAAAATAGCTGTCCATGAACCGACAAGGATTGTCCCATCAAGAGGATATCTCATGCGGCTATTTACTTCAGATCAATGAAGCTAAATAATGCTGCTTTCTCATCATTGCTTTCATTCGTCTACTTTTCAACCCCTTAGTGCAAAAGTCGTTGCAAGTTGACGTCTAATAGTGGTCGATGAATTGGAATGCATTATTTCATGGATTCCAGCAAGATTTTGGCTTATCTACTCAATAATGATGAATTGATGCCCTAAGTGAACTGATTGATTTCGACATGATTGAGAGTTGGTGCTACTTAAGTTTTTCTTTCTTTATCTTAGGTTTAATATCAAATGTATACGTAGGTAAAAATATTTTTATTTAAAGAAAATCAGAAAAAAAAATCCCTGGCATGGTTCAATAATACAAGCTTCATCTCCAGTTGGGTTGATAAAAATCAAAATATGGTGTCTTCCAACTGCGGTCTTCCTTGGTTAGCTATATAAAGAGATATGAAACAGACAACGTTATCCGAAAATAGAAAAAAGGTCAGTGATGATAATGATTTCTCAGTTTTCTAGAGATTTTTTGTGTGGGTCATATACTACAGAAAAGATAACAAAAAAAGCTGTCCCAATCATCTAACTGAGATTGACTTCCGTGGTATCTAATGAGCTGTTTATTATTATCTTAAAGACTCCTTTTGGACTACTTTGTTAAATACGAATCAATCAATAATTACATATGCACAAAATATTTTAAATTATGTAATTTAAAATAAATTATTCATTACATCTACAAGAACTAATAACGTATTTCTTTGGACATTTTACAAAAATAAGAACTAAAAACGTTATATAATTTTTTCTTTGATTATTATGATAATTTATATTATTAAAATATTAATTTTGTTGACTAGAATCAAGAAAATAATATATGGAAGAGTATTTGATTTAAAAATATTAACTATTTTAAGCGAATATTTTGTTATGTTATACTTGAAAAATTTTAATTTTTTTAAATAAATTGTAATTGAAATATAATTCTAAATTTTTATATTTTTTAATTTTTAATAAATAAATTTATATATTTATCAAAATGTTCTAATAACTCATAACATGACCTAAAACACGTGATGAATATTATTATAACTTTATCTTTTACTTTGCTTTTTTTATTAACATCTCCGTATCACAATATCTGTTGCTCCAGCCTACTCTGACAGAAAGCTCTGCCCAGTAGAACCAGTCTCTGACACGTTGGTTCGATGGGGCTGGTTAACCTGTCCGTTTTGTGGTTCTTTTGGCTGTTCTCGCATCAGAGATGGCGCTGTGTAATAGATTTTTCTGCCTAATGCAATGATTCGCCTTCCTTTACATGGGCCAAGCTTTACACTTTTTGTCTTTTGATTTATTAATATCTCAAGTGAGTGAGCGACAGATCTTCCAGTCCCGCCTTTGTTCACCACTGGTATAAGCATGGAATGTAAAGAGTTAAGATGAAGATTAAGGATAAAATTATAATATTATTTATTTAAAAAATTATTATCTAACTTACAAGTTGATTTAAAAAGTAGTGGAACCTATTATTTTATAAGTATAATTTTTAATAACATTGTTAGTATGTTGAGACTTGTTATCTACATTTTAATACATTCCCTCATCATAATGTTCAAAATATTAGACCATCATGATGTTGCATTGGGTGGCAATGTTCAAACTTAGCTAATGAGAGCTCATAAGAGTTCTAAGAGAAATTTTAACTCTTATACTATATTAAAAAGTTCATTATCTAGCATAAAAGTTTATTTAAGAGGTAATGAAATTCATTATTAACTATCATCTTTTAATAATTTCCTTAGTAATATAAGACTATTACCTACATCTTAACATTATTAAGTAAGATTTCATTGTTTATAAATAAAATATTTTAAAAATATTAAAATATATTGTTTTAGTTTATGAACCATTGTAATAATATCAAAGAGAAAGTCATCATAGATTTTTTTCTTTCTTTCTAATGACTCTAATGTTTGTAAAAGTTCTTAAATAATAATAGATTCTAATTATCTGTGAATGAATGGATTGATTTATCCTAAATTATGTAGAACACTTACTTTGTGTTATTGAACTTTATAGTTCTTTCTATTTCTTTCTATTTCAAAAGCATCAAAGATGTTCGGTGAATTTGGATTAGTTACTGCATTCTTGGATTTCAAAGTTTTCAAATTATCATGTAACTTGTACTTAATATTATTAGAATTTGATCCTTTACTATATCAATACTATTTTTAAATTCATTAATTTTCAGTTTCTTATTTTCTAATAATTTCTTTATTAAGGTACAGTTCATTCTGATAATGTTTTCCTACTTATTTCTTAATAATAAAAATATAATTTTTAAGAAATACTAATTTATTAGTAAGAATCAATAAAGTAGTGCGTGAGAAAGCATTTTCTATTTAAGAATTTTAAACCCTCTTAGGTGATGTTTTGTTCTCTCATATTTAGATGATTCAAAACTTAATTTTCTCTTAAATAAATTGTATTATTTGGATATGCTCCTAAGTCTTTGCATTTTTTTTAATGAATATATGAGTTTATTCACAAAAAAAAAGAGAATACAAAAGTTTAGGAGCATACTTTAGCATTATAATTCATCTAAGAAAAAATTGAGTTTGGAATCTCCAACTATGACATAACAAAATATTCACTTAAGAGAGTTTAATGTTCTTAGATAAAGATGCTCTTTTACATACTACTTTGTCGATTTTAGTTAATAAAATTGGTATTTCAATAGCTTTATTTTAAAAAATTTTACAATTTCGTTCAAATTATATACAATAGGTACATAATAAGAAAGAAAGCTTAAGAAGTTTTGCAACCAAATCTTTTTCCTTAGTTGCTTTAATCATTTATTATAATTTAGAGTTTCAATTATTAATTTTCTTATGAATGCCTTTTTATGCAAAAATAATTTGCCAAAATTTCCAAATTCCAATTACAGTGGAAAAAAAATTGACCTACTTTCAAATTAAGAACTACAAAAATTATAATACAAATTAATTGAGGGGAGCCATTGAGAAATTACTTCTATTGTAGGAAGTCTATCCCTACATATGAGCTATTCAATGAAAAGATATATGCTAATTCCACTTGACAATATCAAATTATACTATTCAACATCAATATTCACTTAGTGTAATGCTTTGTATTTTTCTTTATAATAATAAGAAGGTTTGGAAAGCATTAAAGTGGGATTTTTTTCATAGCATCAAAATACCTCTTCAACTCTATAACATATTTTATTTTATGTCGAAAAATATAATTGAAGTTCTCTTGCATTTAGTATTATAAATCAATTTATTTCATAAGGATGAACTAAGAGAATTGATAAGATTCTAGAATGATCACCCCAACAAAATCTTATTTTATACTTTAAGGTCTAGTAATCCAAGTCTTCCTTCCTTTTTTGGTGAACAAATAACCTGCCAAGTAACCTTGTAAATTTTATAATCTTTTGAATTATTTACCATAGAAAGTATTTAATCTTCTTCTCAAATAGTTTGTTTTGACAGAAAGAACATTTGCATCCAAAATATGCAAAAAGAAGTAAAAACAAATTTTGCCAATTATAATCGTTCAACATGAGTTAGATGTCTCACTCTCCATCCATTAATTCTTCCAATGATTTTTTTTGGGTGAAATTCTACATGCAAGTGTACATGTTGAACAAGTAATATAATGATAAGTAAATATATTGTCCCATAGAAATTAGTGATCACTAAGCTAACTAATTACTAACAGTGAACAATTTCTAAAGTTTATCTAATAAATTGAAATCATTAAATATGGATTAACTAAATGAATTTAATCTAAACTTGATAATTGAAACATGCTAAAGCGTCTAATTTTACCCAATTACTAGGTAAATGTCAATTGCTCATGCTAGCAAAACTGATTATATTCATGTGATGGTGGAATTTCCTCAATTATTCACTATTTTATGGCTAGGTATAGCGAACCTACTTAGCTCATTAACTCATTGTATTTCTACTTATGAATCAAATGAACTAAATGTATTAAGATATGTAAATATTCTAGTTTACACCTAAAGCCACATAAATTATATGGTATAGTTTTATCCATATTAATCTATGATTGGATATTACATAAAACAATTGCATGTCATTTCCTATCGGTCTCTAACATGCAAATCAAATTATTTAAGTGATAGTTAATCACTTAAAAGTATTAAACTTAGTAAAATGCAACTTCACATAACCAAAACATCTCACAAAACACATGATAATCATACATTCATACCATTGTAATCGTGTTCATTGTAGCTTTAACACAATAAACTAAAACATGGTATTTATAGATACAAAAGCAGTATAGAAACTTGAAAAAAGCATTCTATAAATTAAAAATACAAAAGATGTCACTAAAATGTCTTCAATTTACAAGAAGTTTGGACAAATCTACACATAGGAAATGGGGAAGAAGCGATCTGAAGAAATAGGGAGAAAACAAGCTGCCACGCGCCAGTCACATGTCGTCGTGCACCGTCGCCATTCTTCACAGATACCACCGGGAAACGTCAAAAATGATGCCTAGAATGCTAATCTACAAAAAGATTTCTCTGATTCACCCCATAAATGTTTAGATTGAGAAAAACTCCAACTCGGCGCCCATCGTCTCTCCCTGGAATCCGTCATGGAATCGCCATGAAACCACTCAAGAAATGCCAAAAATTGCACTAGTTGCTAAATATATTCCCTTCTCGCTGGAAAAACACACAAAATAAGGCCAAAAAATCATTCCATAGTCACCGGAATGAGTCACATTGTCACGTGAACCCCTTCTCACTCACATTCTGGTCACCAAAGGAGACGAATGCAGACGACCTTCCCGCGCTGGCGTTTGCTCCCCAACTTCTCTTTTTCCGACGACTCTCCACTTCTCCTTCCTACTTCGCATGACAATCTCCCAACAATTCACTCCTCCCTTTACTTTTTTACTTTCTCTTCTTTTTGTCTTTTCCTCATGTGGACCCATGTGCACCTTTGCTTATTTTCTTTCTTTTCTCTTAATCTTTTTCTTCATTTCTCTTGTTTCTAGCCTATTTTGGATTTGTTGTATAAAATAACAAAATATGCATAAATATAATTAAATACAAATATAATTTAATAAAAATTATATTAAATATTACCTAAAATAATAATAATAACTCTATAAAATATAGAGTTATCAATTTTCTTTGTCAAAACTTTATAATTACTGTAAATAAGCCTTTCATAGTAAGGAGAATACAAAGATACCAAATAGGAAGAGTTCCTTCAAAGAATGGAATGTGGTCCAATATCAAAAACTTTTTTTTTACTTAGTGAATCCTAAAGAAAATATCTAACATTTGCTAGGATTAAAATGTAAACATGTGAGTGTAGCAAAGTCCTTTAAAGTATTAGTAAAATACAACACTAAATTAACATCCCCATGTGTAAATAAGAATGAGTCATCAACAAAGCAAAGGTGAGTATTTTTTCCCTCTTACAATGCCAATAATAATTTTGTTAAGAAAGGAACAAAGAATTTCCTTGCTTAAGCCCATTGGTGTCCTTACAATAGCCAATATGCTTATCATTGAAGTTTATGAAGAATCTAGTAGTAGTAATGCATTGCCAATTAGATTACTCAAAATTTAAGGAGTATAAATAGCTTGGAAAACTCCTAATATCACATCCCATTTAACCATGTCATAAACTTCCATGAGATAAATTTTAATGGCAATATGATTTCCTTTATCTCCTTTGTGATAGTTATGAAATAGTTCTTGACAAAGTATAACATTTTTAAATATTTACAACCACTAATAAGAGTAGTTTGGTTTTGGCTAATCATAATTGGGAGAATGAAGCTTACCCTTTTTGCAAGCAATTTAGAGACCATTTTTGCAAAGCATTATAGCAAGCAATTGGTGAAAAATCCTTCTTGCAACTTGGATTGGAAGGTTTTAGAATTAGGCATAATAAAGTAGCATTAATAGTTTTTAATGCTCTCCTCAAGGTCAAGGGTTTATCCCTTCATTTATGATGTAAGACAATACATACCTTTAATACAATTGAACCGTTTATATCTCTTGCAAATGCAGCCTAAACCATAAAGGGGATGTTTAGAAAAACATCCCATGTAAGATACATAAAACCAATCCAACAACATTAAAGGTGATGTGGATAGCCAGTGATCATATCTATTATTGTAGTGATGCAGTTTAGGCTAATGAACAGCATTGTATGTACACATGCCTAACTCTCTACAGAGTGTGTAGAATCTATGTGTGTCTAATGGCTTAGTGAATAGGTTAGCTAATTGCTATGAGGTATGAACATATTCAATAGCAATGTGTTTTTATGTGACATGGTCCCTAATGAAATGGTGCCTAAACTCTATATGCTTGGTTTTGGAATGCTGAATGAGATTTTTTATAAGATAAATAGCACTAGTATTGTCACACTTGATTGATGTGGTTTGCCTTAGGATACCATAATCTTCTAGTTAAGAATGCATCCAAAGGATTTGGAAGCAACAACTCCCAGCAACGATATATTCTGTCTCTGTGGTGGAGATAGCAACACTTTGTTGCTTTTTGGAAGCCCATGAGACTAGCATGTTACCTAAGAAATGACATAAACCACTAGTGCTCTTTCTATCAGTGCAACATCCGGCGTAATCTACATCACTGTATGCATGTAAAACAATGTTGGACTATTTGGAAAACCATATGCTTAACAAGGGAGTATCTTTAAGATATTGAAAAATTCTTGTCACAGCAGTTAAATGAGACTCTTTAGGATCAGATTGGTACCTGGTGCACATGCAAACACTGAAGAGTATGTCAGGACGTGAAGTTGTGAGATAAAGTAAGGAGCCAATCATGCTCTGATATACTTTTGCATCATAGGGTTTTCCATTCTGGTTAGCATCTAATTTAATAGATGGACTTTATGAAACCATTTAGGTTGTTCAACATATACCTCATCCTTTATGAAACCATTTAAAAAGACACTTTTGACATCCATTTGAAACAATTTAAAGTTTCTATAACAGGCATATGCAAGTAAAATTCTTATAGATTCAAGTCTAGCTATGGGTGCATAAGTTTCTTCATAGTCTATCCCTTCTTCTTGATTATAACCCTTAGCTACTAATCTAGCTTTATTTTTAACTATATTCCCATGTTCATCCATTTTGTTCTTAAATACCCATTTTGTTCCAATGACAGATTAATGTGTTGGTCTACTAACAAGGGTCCATACATCATTTCTTTTGAATTGATTTAATTCCCCTTCCATGGCCATAATCCAATTGCTATCATTAAATGCTTCATCTATTCTCCTGGGTTCAATTTGGGAAATAAATGCAATAAATTCACAAAAATTTTGAACGGAGGATCTAGTTCTTACTGATTATGTGTTGTCTCCAATAATTTGTGTAGGATCTACCTCCCCACGCACCCTAGGGAATGAGGGTTCCTTTTCAACAAAGGCACCTTGAGATCCTACTTGTAATGGCTTTTTTTTTCGGGTGTTGTTGAGGGCGTGATTTGAGGAGGAACTAAATCTACAACATCAAACTCATTTTCTCTCGACAAAGAGTTGTTAGATTCATTAAATACCACATGGATAGATTCTTCAACTACCAGAATTCTCTTATTAAAAACTCTATAAGCTTTGCTATGGGTTGAGTATCCCAAAAAGATACCCTCATCACTTTTAGCATCAAACTTACCTAGGGAGTCTTTGCCATTGTTGTGAATAAAACACTTAAAACTAAATGCTTTAACGTAAGCAATATTCAGTTTTCTATTATTCGATATTTCGTATGGAGTTTTCTTGGTGATCACTCTTATGGAGACTCTATTGAGAATATAATAAGCTATGTTCACACCTTCTCCCCAAAAATATTTTGGTAAGTTACTTTCTAATAACATAGTCCTAGCCATCTCTTGGAGAGATCTATTTTTCCTTTCAACCACCCCATTTTGTTGGGGAGTTCTAGGGGCAGCAAACTTATGTTTTATTCCATTTTCTGCACAAAAGTCATCAAATATATTATTTTGAAATTCTCCACCATGGTCAGACCGAATACATTTTATTTGAGAATCCCTTTCATTTTGAACTTGTCTACAAAATGTTTTAAAGATTCTAAAAGTTTCATTTTTGCTGGATAGAAAGAAAACCCATGTAAATTTTGAGAAATCATCTACCATAACTAGCACAAAATATTTTCCTTCGAGGCTAGCTATCCTCATTGGTCCAAACAAATCCATATGCAATAATTGCAACAGTTTTGTTGTGGAAATGATATCTTCGATTCAAAGCTATTTTTAGTTTGTTTTTCTTTCACACATTCATCACAAACAAGATTTTTCTCAAACTTAAGATTAGGTAATCCCCTAATCAGATTTTTCTTAATAATTTTTGCCATTTGGCTAAAGCTAAGATGACCTAATCTTTTATGCCATACCTAGTTTTCACCATTTGCATGAGACATCAAACAAGTGTCAAGAGGATTATCAATGTTCAACTTAAGTATATAAGCATTTCTAACTTTTCTACACATCACATTTATACTTTTATCTTTGTTGTATAGCCTACAATATTTTGATGTAAATTTAAAACACATGCCTTTATCACAAATTTGACTAATACTAATAAGGTTAAATTTTAACCCTTCAACATACAGGACATTCTTTATACAACTGGATGGAGAGTTACCTATATTACCAAAACCCTTGATGACTCCCTTGGAGTTATCTCCAAATGAAACCTTAACTCCATCCACCTCAGTAAAGCTAGTGAAGAGTTCTTTATTACCAATCATGTGTCTTGAACACCCATTATCGAAGTACCAGTCCATTTGTGTAATTTTGTTCTCCTCCATGTGGCCCTGCATAAACAAAATTTATCCTTGACTTTACTGGTACCCAAGTTTTCTTGGGCCCTTTAGGGTTAGTTTCTTTGGTTCCTTTAGGAATCCATACCCGTTTAACAACATAATGCTTTATGAGTCTTACTGAACACTTTTCTATAGAGTGACCATGAAATTTACAGTAATGACATATGGTGGCAGATTTATCCATATGAGAAACAGGTAGTAAACTCGAAGCATTGCATATGAAACCAAAATTCTTATCGTTAAGTTTTGATTTGTATCCTAAACCAGTTTTATCATATATTCCTTGTTGTGAGTTTATAATCTTATCAAGCATGCTACTACTTTTTGTAAAATTACTTAAAATTTCT
Source organism: Casuarina glauca (assembly GCA_028551395.1). Lineage (NCBI taxonomy): Eukaryota > Viridiplantae > Streptophyta > Magnoliopsida > Fagales > Casuarinaceae > Casuarina > Casuarina glauca. Next base: position 27,658,800 of record CM052349.1, read on the forward strand.
TTTGTTCTTTTTAACTCATTCTTCGTATTCCTTAGTTTTTCTTCTAGAAAGCTATCTTTTGACCTATTCTTATCAATTTTGGTTTCTATAATTGGTTGTGTATCTTTTTTAGTTCTTAATTCATTATTTTCTTATTTTAAATTCTTTATTTCCTTTTCATACAGAATATTTTTCTTTTTTAATTTGGAAAACTTGCCATTCAGGGCATTGAAATTATCAAGTAATTCATTAAATGTAGTTTGTAATTCTTTAAAACTAAAATTTTCAGATAGGGAAGGAAACGTTACCTCTTTATTTGTTTCTTTACATGTTGCCATGAGACCTAAGTTGTCAAGATTTCCTTCATCATCTTCGAGAAGGGGCAAATTCTTCATCTTAGATGTATCACACGTGGCTAGGAAGCATAGATTTGCTACCTCTTCTTCCTCCTCATCAGATGATGAGCTATCATTATCCCATGTGGCCACCTTGGCTTTCCGCTTATCTTTCCTGTCATACAACTCATCCTTCTTTTTCAATCTAGGACAGTTTACACGTATATGACCAGTTTTCTTGCATTCATAACATACCTTTCCTTCATTTTCTTTTCTTCTACGATAGTTTTCATTATTCCTAGCTCTATCCTTTCTATAAAACTTTTTGAATTTTCTAGCTAGCATAGCAAAATCATCATCAACATCACTATCATTTTCAGACTCTCCTGCCTTAATAGTAGTACTTTTTATCATTTTCTTTCCATTTACTTTTTCTTTTTCTCTTCTTGTCATAACTAATTCATGTGTTTGAAGTGACCCTAATAATTCATCTAGAGACAAAGTGTCTAGATCATGAGCCTCTTCAATGGGTGTTTTCTTTGGATCCCATGATTCAAGCAAACAACTTAATATTTTCTTAACCAACTCATCACTTCTATAAGACTTACCAAGCAATTTCAAATTAGTAATAATATCACTAAATCTACCAAACATTTCACCAACAATTTTAGTATCTTTCATTTTAAACAGTTCATAATCATGTACGAGCATAGAAATCTTAGATTGTTTTACCTTTTTAGTACCTTCATGCACAACCTCTGATTTTTCCCATATTTCTCTAGTTGTTTCTAATATGGAGATTCTATTATATTCTATAGGTGCTAAGGCTAAGTACAAAGTAGTCATGGCTTTACAATTCTTATTCATCTCTAAGGTAACCTTATCATTCCACTTATCTACACTTTCTTTAGGGATCTTTACCACTTTCACAATTATTTTCCATGATTTAGGATCAAAACCTATGAGAAAGATTTTCATCAAGTTCTTCCAATGGCTATAGTTGGAACCATCAAAAGTAGGTGGTCTATTGTAAGGCAAAATGGTTGGGTGACTTGCTATAATGATCTCTAGGGTTTCTAAAACACTTCTAAATTCCTAGAACCTGCTTTGATGCCATTTGTTAGGTCTTAAGTCACCTAAAAAGGGGGGTTGAATTAGGTGTCTCCTTTTATTTTTCTTTTATAGATCAACTTTATCCTAAAGTTATAAAAATTCTATGACTATCAAAATCAAATATGAAGTTATCAAAGAAATAAAAGTTTACCTAATAGAACAAGTTATAATCACACAAATAGAGATACACATAAATTTTTTTAAGTGAATCGAACTCTTTAATTTAAGTCCTACTCCACCTTCTTTAGTAAAACACTAAAGGGTCCTTTTTCTTTTCAAAAGAGAAACAATTTCTCTTTGTGTTTATAGCGGGACAGCAATCCATGGGTTACAAATCAGAACAAGAAATCAAACAGTAAAGCACCTCAACTAGATAATCAATACAATATTAAGCTTATAACGGTGATGAAAGGAAAAAACCCAAAGTTAGGTAAAACCCTAATCTTTAGATTTTGAGATTGAAAATATAAACAATATAATCAAAACAATGACCTTGCTTCAATGCAGAGCTTACAGAGATTAGAAAGCCTTCAAGAAGTGATATGAATAGCACTTGAACTTCTTGAATAACTTTTTCTTTTGATTCTTTCCACTCAAATGATGTTCTTCACACGGGTTCTCTTCCTTTTTATGGAAGCCGTCAGCCACCAACCCATCTTGTAAATTTCTTCCCGTTGGCTTAAATCTCATCAAGTCTCAATCTCCGGTGAAGTTGACGACAAATCTACATATGATTTCTTCTTTTAATTTTGAGAGAAAGAGAGAGAGATAGAGATAGAGACATAAGGCAAGACTAATTTAGGGCTTTTCTTTCCTTAGTAGTTTAGCGGTGTCGTTATGCTTGTGGGTTCTCAAGTTGGGTCATGTGAAGCAATGTATGGGTCTCAAATAGAATAGGCGAGCTGCATATGGGCTGCATCTTGGTGTTGCGTGGACTCTTTTAATGATTTTGACCAGAACCTCTTGGGCCACGAATTGACTTGGTTGGTGTAATAGAAGACTTGGGCCTCACAAATGAGTTGGTCTTTTGACCATATAGTAACTTGCCCAAGAACAATAGTAAAGTAAAAATGTATCCAAGATAAACTAAAATTATTTTATAGCTTAATTGTTTTTCTTTCCTTAATACCAATCATCAAAAACATTATATTTATCATCATGGATTTTAATTAATGAGAGAATCCATGAGATACAAGTTTGAAAAGAGGGAATGTATGAGAAAATTCAATGAGAAGAGACTACTGGGGATATAGAACATTATGATGTTCTGAACCTCTTAAAATTATTGTGTTTGGGTGTGTGCGTTCTTATATTTGTGTGTTCGATCTCTATGTGGATTATGAGACTTGGTTGAATTCCCCCAACGAATGATATTAGAGACAGGTTGGATCCCAACAATTTCTAATGTAAGAGACAATATGTTGGAGTGAAAATTACCTAGTGAAGATATCCTTTATTTTTGAAACGTGCATATGAGTTACAATTTCCTCAGCTACTAAGTTGTAAGTTGTTGAAACAACAACACATCCTACTAAGATAATTTCCAAATATATGATAACTTTTTTTTTTAGGTGAAAGGTCAAATATTATATATTATATATCATCATAAAAAAGATACAAATTGTTCAGGTACAACATCTTCATTTAGGCTTGAAAACTACATTTCACAAATTTCAAAGCTCTTGCAAAAACTAATTACAATTTATAGGCTTTAAATATATGACAACTTTATTAGCTATCATTACCATTTGAAAATATTGTCTTCGGTGTATTTGTCACTGACCAGAGTTTGATATGGTAAAAACATCAATAAAGCTAAAACAAAGGTTGATAGGAGAGTAAGTGGCGAACCTTAAGATATGAACTAGCAACTTTGACAAAAGCAATGAAAGACAAATTATGGATAATTTTCTCTCTAATTTGTGATGCTTAGAAGATAAACGTGAACTCTTAGTTACATCACGAGTAATTTTGATATATTATAGCTGGATTAAATTACAATACATTATTTAAAAAACATTTTAGCTAATTTTGACGCAAAGATTAGTCGCAATGTTTTGAAGTTGTAGGGTTACTTGAAAATGAAATGTTATACTAACAAATTGAAGTATAATTTAAATACTTCTGCCAAATAGTGGGAAAACTTTCAAAGTACATGATGTTCTCTGTATAGAGAGCCACCATTCCTATTAATACTACCAACAATTCCCAAAACTTGGCAATTGGACTACTATAATACTCTCACAATAATTGCACTACCATAATATTCTCACAATAAGCAAACCACGGCGTGCATCTCTGTGGTCTGCAGCAGACTCAATCCTAGCAATAATCATACACAAAGCAGTAGCATTTGCTTGACCAATATCCTAGACACTTTCCGCTCTATGCTTCCTCGTGTTCCCTACATCGCTTGTCGCAGCCCATCAATGATACGCATCTCTTATGCCATGTTTTGCTTAGAATGCGGACAATGCATTCCCTCGTGTTAACTGTCTCAAAAACATGTAAAGAAATTAAAAATAGAATGCACATCGAGATTCAACCTGCTTGACTTGAAAGGGTCGACTCTGTGAGTGGTTCATGTAAAATTAAACTGCAAAAGATGACTATGTATAGAGCTACTAACCCATGTCGATATGCAGGATGAAGATGATGAACACGGCAAAGAAATAAGCCTTCAATGGAGATTTAGTCATTCTTGTGCTCATCCATGCGAAATTAGTAAGGTAAGTATGAGTATTTATGGCATTAATTGTTTTCCGTTTGCCAGCTCATACCAAAAGAAATTATAGGAACGAAGCCATGGAAAGGGACCACTATGCATTTTTTTTTTGGTAGAAAGGTAAGTTGTATTAATACATATTAAAGTACAAAAGTACATGGGCATACCCCAGTATTACAAAAGTCACCATATCTATGAAAAGATGGAAGTTGGAAGCCTCCAAATCTCACCCAAAATAACATTGCATTGAGAAGATTTTATATTTCTAAACAAAGAAGCTCTCCCTCGTACTATCTTCTTTATTTTCGCTAAGAGAATAGGGATATCCATTATTTTTCCCTGAAAACGTCGTCTATTTCGTTCAGGCCATATACAATAAATACAAGCTAAGAAAGATAACTTGAGAAGTTTGGCAGCTAAATCCCTTCCTTTTATTGCTTTGATCATCTATTGTAGTTCTGGACCACTATGCATTTGAATTTAGTAAGAATTAACATTTATTCAACTTGCATGTCGGCCCAATATACTGTCATCGAGCAAAAAGTTCTTTTATTGTAGAAAGGGTAAAGAAAAATATTTTTTGGTCTTATGATGCTGCTAATTCATTGGAGAAGAGAAAAGGAAAATGAACTTCTTATAAAATTATAACGCCATCACCTTTCACCATGTTGTAGTAGTTTTCTCTTTTAAATAATTACTCTTAATATAAAAAATTTCAATTAATGTGACATTGATAAGTATTATCTCAACACCCCTTAACAAGATAATATTGGTAAGGCTAGAAATCTTATTTTTATAACCAAATAGGCATTTATTTGCAACCATAAAGGACGATACACAAAATAATATAAACTCAAATGATCTCGAACATGCAAAAAGAATTTATGAGTTATTTTGTTAAGTATTTTTTGGTTGATATTTATTCTCATTCATGAAACATTGACTAGTCGGAAAAATTTATAGAAATTCTATGACAACGATGCTATTCTTATTTGTGAATTGGAAATGCATGAATATTGTGGAGGAGTTCCCTTTGTTTGTTGTAGACTGTCGTCTACAGAAAGTGCTGACAGAGCCCACAAACGTGGAAACTGCCCTTTACTCATCTTGTTCTTTGCAACTTTGAGCGAAACGAAAAAGATTGAGGTTATCATGAAACTGAAAAGATTAAAAAATTAAAAAATTTGACAGGACATACAATGTATGGAGTGTAACTCATATATTATGGAATATCATACGAATTTTTTCTTTAATAACTATGATTGTAGCGCAACGAAGTTACAAAAGTGATTATACAGACAATAACGGACAAATAAATTCAATTATACAAAAATTTTACATCAAGCTTTGTCTAATAGTTTACTTGCATATTTTGTAAGATTTACTGAGAAGTTTGATTGTGGTTTTGCAGGTCATATCTGTGAAGTTCTAATCATACTAACTACAAAAGCTTACTAGCTGATTATAGAGAGATATAACTAAGCTCAATCATTCATGCCGCTACGTCAACGTAGTCTACTCAAGAAATATGCACATAACTTATTCTTGCTACGAGTAACCTCGAAATTTCCTTATCACCTTTTCACAAAAATTGATTATTTTCAAATATCTTCTGGAACGGCACGAGCATCTTTCCAAATTCATGCCGAATGCGTAGGGTTCCGCCTTTGACATGGTGGGAACATCTTCTTGAGTCTTCACCCACATTACTAACAAAATTTCTCCCACAAAGTAATATTCATGGGGTCTATCTAATGAAAGCTGCGAGTGAACCTAGCACATGGAATTGATATAAAGAGAACCTGCCTTTAGTGCAAAGAGACTCAAACTAATGGGAAAGACAAACCTTCGCAGTGCAAGCAAACCCACTAATCTTTTCTTTTGACACCATTACGGGGAACCACAGCGTGCATACAAGCAATATGAACAGAATTTAGTTTTACTGGAAGCAACCTTGAAGTTTGCCCAGTCGATTACTGTGAAAGGTTTGGAGTGGGGATTTCCAAATCAGACAGTCTTTTGTCCTCGTAATCCAGCAAAAACATTTTCTTTTCTTTTATATGTTCTTTTTGAGTACGAGTTTTACTGCGATATTTGATTTAGGATTCATTGACCAGTAACAAATTTTCAATAAATTTAATGTCATTGGATAATGACAAAATATGATTATATTTTAATTATTTCTGAGTAATTTTCTCTATTTTACTAAAATATTACATTCCACTTTTAATTGTAAACTCAATAACAAACTTCCATAATTTTTGGTTATTTCACCTTTAGTCCTTGAATGGAACATCATTTTAATTAATGCCATTTGAAAACTATCTAAATTTGAAATTTTTTGATTTGTACAGGTTGAAAATAAAAGTCTTATATGAGAAAGAAACTACCTTTAGTTAATGTTTAAACATAACAACTATCTCCCTTATAAATTATCTTTTAAATTAGACTTTGAGTTTATTAATATAATATAAGATTTTAGGTTGATCCTCTTTAACTTTTATTCAATTTTAAGTCCATTATATATGTTTGATGTACATGAAGTGTTATTTCATCATTAACATTAAATTCAAATATATTCAAAATTTAAGGAGTGTTGAAGCCAAATATTTATACAATAAGGAAATAATTATTGCCTAATATTTAAATATATTAAATATTCTTTTAATTTATGATCTAACTTTTAAGTTTGATTTTGAATTTATTAATAGTATATTCAGAAGCAAGATGCTCATACACTACTTCTATGTATGACACTAGCAAATAATATGGAAGGAGTGAGGTCCTGGGAATTATCAATTAGGAATTGGCTAGTAATTCGATTATGCCAATAGGTTAGTTTTGTAAAGGTCATAATTAATAACATTTCTTAGCATTAAATTATTAAGAAAATTTTTGGAGTGGGTAGAGATTTATTGGAAATAAAGTATACCTATTGATATATTGATTTATTAACTTGACACCTGGTAGTTCAATCCAATGATAAAGAAGAGTTACAGATTACAAAATTTTCATTAAATGATTTTTTTTTTTGGCGGAAAAGTCGAATTGGCCCCATGAGACCGAGACAAAAACAGCCGCAAATGCCAGCATGCCAGGACCTGCGCCTGGGCATAGAAATCAGTCTTTGAAATCCATCTGTCTTCGAAGATGTGCAGGCAAGGAGAAAAGACTACGCCCGTGAGGTAGGAGAGGGAGACTGTTGACAAATTTCCTTTCGTTCTAGGGCTACAAACTGACTTCCCTTAAGGTAGATTCTTTCTTGGCTATATAAACCTTATTTTGAACTATTTGTATGTACAAAATAATGAGAATGCTGCTGCTATTGTTTTCAATGGATTATTGTTATTTTGTTATCTTTCTGGGTTAAACAGTGTTTTTTTTTTCCATTTATTTATCAGGGGAAGCGGGGTGCTGAACTTGGAACCAAAAGGTACCAAGCCACATTTAGCTTACCATGCCTTTGGCTTACCAATTGATTATTGAAGAAAACTAGGCGCTAGTTTGTCACATACATTTTCCGGCGACGAAAAGACTGCATTTCTAATTGCAACTTCGACCTAGCTTTTCAGAAGTCGTGATGGGGGGATATCCTTCAGATTAAAAAACCGTTATGATGTTGCTAAAAAATGAGTTAGCCTTTTAGGGTAACAGGGATATCATTCAAATCTCCTGCCTACCAGTTTTCATTCCGATAGCCTTGTTGCTCTCACGATGTGTTACAAAGGCATCAAATAACCATGGTTGGAAGGGGGTTTTCTTTTCTCGAGGACCCTCGCCTCACGTTACCTACACAATTTCCGGTGGGGAACCTGAGAGGTTCTACTTTCCACAAAGCAATATTCGCTGAACCTGATAAGAGTAGCCTGCGAATCTGTCCCTTTCACCGTACAAAGATGTCATATCACAGAGAAGTGACATAAAGAGAGCTTGCTTTCGGTGCAAAACTTCAAATTTACTCATCAATTCTATTTAAAGGTTGTAGCCAGACAAATTTCAAATTAGACTGTCCTCCAGGGTCAGAGGTGAGGGGAAATTTCCTGTGCCACTTCTTTGCGTCTTGTAAATATTTCCCTTGGCTTTTCTAGAGAACCGGAAATTCCCTTCCCCGTCACGGGAGTTGGAAGCTTGGGAAGTTTCCTCGTGTTGACGACTTTCCATCTCTTGATACTAAATCAAGCTGGGGAGTCTCGGAGTTCTCGAATCAGTGTTGGATTGCACAATGGTTTGACAAATTCAGGGATAATTACATAATATGATTATTAATTCCAATAATTGGAGTAGATTTCTCTATTTTATTAAAATTTATTTTATTAAAATATTTTATTTCCATTTTTAGTGACAAACTCAGTAGCAAATGTCCATGTTTGTTTATGGAACTTATGGTATTGTCGTCGCAAAGAGTTTAAAGAGTCTGAACCATTATTTTATGATCATTTTAATTAATACCATTTGAAAACTATCTAAATAAAAAATTATTGGTGGTCTATGTGTTGAGAAGAAAAATACACGAATATTTACATATGCAAATGACACTAGTAATATAGTGCGGATGGATTGAGGTGCTTTAAATTACCAATTAGGAATTGTTTAGTAATTCAAATAAGTTAATCTGTTAGGATTGGGAGGGTCGTAATTAGTAACATTCAAATAACCCTAAACATTTTTAAGTAAATGGGGATTTTACAAAATAAAATATGTTCAATAATAATTTGATTCATTAACTGGACATTTGGTGATTTAACTTAATGAAAAAAAAATTATAGATATTTCTAATCTTATCAAGCTTTGTAACACTGCTTGTTTGCATTTTTCACAAGCATTATTGATAGATTTGATTATAGATTTGCATAGCATATTTGAGTAGTAGGCCTCAAAATTGATTGCTAGCATTCACGAGCTAATTAGGGACGGTTTAAAATGGGCACCTGTAGCAATCTGCAATTCTCTTCAAACACATCAATATGAACACAACTTATTTAATTGCAAGCAACACTAAAATTTCTTGATTACACTTTCACAAAGTTGGTCATTTTAAAAGATCTTTTGGATAGGCATAGAACATCCTTCAAAATTTATGCCCAAAATTGAGTTCTTCCACTTCTTTTTCTTCTTCCCTCTGCCTTTTATGTTTCTTCATTTTTTTCAATCATTCTCTAGTCTACAAAATGCACTATTGTAGAGTGGCTCACCAAACTTGATTGAGAATCCAAATTTAAGCAAAGACCCAAACTTTGATAGATTACAAGTCTTTCAATTGTTTAAGTATGTATAAAGTCTATTTTTTTTTTTTATCAAATTTCTCAAATGGTTAAAAATTTGTTGCAAAATTCTTAAGAGACTTCCCAACAATGTAAGTTTAAAATCACTCAAAGATTTTAATATCATGATTGCAAGGTTTAACAAGTTCTCAAAAATTGTAAATTAACAACTTCCTTGTAATGCATAATTTTGGATATAATTACCATAAAAAACTTATCATTATCTTAAACAAATGAGTTATAAACATACATAACAAAATATTATATTATTTAAAATTATTCATTCAGTTTAGTTTTTCTCCTCGCTATTGAAATATTGAAATATTCTTTTATTACTCTTTGTAAAAGTCTGATTACAATTAACATTTTGAATACCTTCAGTAGGACATTATTTCTTTTGAAAATTTTTTTTCTCTAAAATTATTTCATTGGTATGCTCGAAAGAAATGCTATAGGAATATAATTATGCTCATGCAAGAAACCTACTAATCTCTTGCTTTCGTGCCTCTACGTCAACTTAGTCCACACAAGGAATATGAACACGTCTCAGTCTTACTACGAGTAAGCTTGAAATTTCCTAATCATTTTTTCACAAAAATGATGGCTTTCAAACGTCTGCTAAGCGTTCCTCCGACTCACGCACTTTCAAAAGGCACAGATCCTCCGAAAATCATGCCTTGAGCCGTTTTGTCTATTTCACTAAAATGTTCCATTCCACCTTTAATGACAAACATCCATGATTTATTATGAGACTTATGCCATAGACACTATAAACAATTTAAACAATTATGTTATTGCGGCTAAATATATGGATAAGTGGAGCGTCGGTCACAACCAAAGTAACGGACAAATGCCGCTTGACTCTTCTTTTCACGCTAGCCGAGACGCAAAAATTTTCAATGCCCCTCAAGTCTACTTTTCTCGCGGGACGGACAGAAATTTCCTTCCTCTCACTTTCGGCGCGTCTTGGAAGTTTGGAAGATAGTCTCCATTTCTCCCAACGAGCTTCGGATTAGACGCGCTTGTGAGCCTCCAATGGCTTCTACGAGCACTAAGCCAGCCAGTTCAGTTGCTTTCTCTTCTTCTTCTTCCTCTTCTTCCTCCACTCCGTCACCAAAGCAAGTTTTTCTCAGTTTCCGCGGTGATACCCGGTTTGGTTTTACAGATGCTCTTTATAATGCCTTGGTAGATCGAGGGCTTATGGTCTTCAGAGACAAAGAGGACCTACCGTTTGGACAAAAAATTAATCCAGCTCTCGTGGAGGCAATAAAAATTTCTGAATGCGCAGTAATTGTTATTTCACCGGAGTTTGCTACGTCCAAAGCGTGCTTGTTTGAGCTAACCGTGATCATGAAATATAGGCGAATCGGACACTTCACTGTTTTTCCCGTTTTCTACCATGTGGATCCCGGCAAACTGGAAAGGCTGTTGAAGGATGTCGGAAATATTTTCACAAAAGCACGAGACGATCCCGTGGCCGCCGCAGCTGCCGCGGAAAAGTTGGCGTACTGGAAATCTGTCTTGGAAGAGAATGACCTGCCGGCATCATGTAAACGCGCTCTCGAGGAAGTGAGCACTCTTTGCGCACTGGTGGTAAAAGAAGACAGGTATCATCATTTCCACTTAACTGATACGTTATTTTAACGATTTTTATTTATTTTCTGAATCAGATTGAATTAGACCATCTCTTAGTCTCTGTTCACTTCAGTTTTAAATGGAGGAATTTCCTTCTTTTTTTTCAGCTACGAGACGGAAGAAGCTAAAGAATTCAGTTTGACAATATTTAGGGAATTGACAAAAAACTTTAAAATCATTCATAAGCCTCTTGTTGGAATAGATTCTCCAGTGGCTGCAATCATGAAGTTAATTAATATAGAAGAAAAGAATATTTCTCGTGTTATAGGCATTTGCGGGATAAGTGGAATTGGAAAATCAAATTTGGCAGAGGTGATTTACAATAAAATTTCTCATGAATTTACACATTGTTGCTTTATTGAAAAAATTGGGAATAATATCGAAGACAATTACCTCCTTGGGTTACAGAAGCAACTCATTTGCTGTTTTCTTGGTGTTGATGCGACAAAACATTTGATTACTGCTGATCAGGTAAGACGAGTGTTACAAAATAATCTACGGAAGAATCAAAGCTTTCATTGTTCTCGATGACGTCTGGCATCGGAACCAAATAGATGCATTAGCACAGAGTCTTGAGTGGCTTGGGCTCGGAAGTCGAATAATTATAACAAGCCGAAAAAGAGATTTGCCACATCTAGGTGAGAACAACGTTTATGAGGTTAAGAAGCTTAACAAGAATGGTGCTTTAGAGCTTCTTTGTCAGATAGCCTTCAACCAACCTCAACCCAAGGAAGGCTTTGAGAAGGTAGCTCATGAAATTGTAGAATGCACGGGAGGCCTTCCGTTTGCTCTTGTTGCTTTTGGTACCGACTTATCTAGTCATCAGGAGGATCTGTATTATTGGGAATCTTACCAAAAGCTCATCAGTGAGGATCGTGAAAACATTCTTTTCATTACGCTTTCAAGAGTTTTGGATGATCTCACTCATAAAAGCTCTCGTTTAAAAGAATTATTTTTAGATATAGCATGTTATTTTAATAAATGTTTAAAAAATGAAATTAGCCATATATTAGAAGCTCTTGGTTACAATCTAAGGGTCGATCTTGAAGTTTTGGAACACTACTTCCTCTTAAAGGTCTCAAAAGATGGAAGATTCTTGATGCATGACTTATATGTAGACCTGGGCAGACAAATTGCCGAGAGTAGTAGACTATTGTGGAAAGAAGATGTCATAAAGGTGCTGAATGCCACTATTATAGGACCCAATGTAAGTAATTTTTATTTGAATTCCTCAATATACTTGTGAAATAGTTTTACTCACTAATTTCATTTTTGTTGTTTTTTAGGAATATTGTGAAATTAAAGACATTGTACTTAAACTCTCTTTTCAAGAAAAGGAACAATTTAATTTGGAGACCTTGTCAGCAATGACAAACTTGAGAATGCTTTGGATTAGCTCCCGTGATATTTATTCAATGTGGTATGATTATCATTACCTTAAACAATATTATTTGTATTTGAAAAAATTTCCTTTGAATTGTGATTATGAAACGGTAAAATGGGATGGACTACCTTCACAACTAGGGAGTGAATTACGTATCATAGGTTGGTGGGGTTGTCCTTTGAAAATCTTACCACTTGATGATTGGAAGTTTACCAAGCTTGTTGTGCTAAAATTGTGGGGTAGCCGTATTGAGCGACTAAGTGTCAAAGAGAAGGTAACATTGTGTCTTAGGCAAGTATTTTTTTCTTCTTTATTTTTCTTTCTTCATTTTCACTTGATTTAACAATTTGTTCCTTTGTAACAGAGTTTTCCAGTATTAAAGGTCATAGACATGGGATACTCAAAAAGGTTGATCACAACACCTAACTTGAGCCAAGTCCCAAATCTTGAGATACTGAATCTTTCAGGATGTGAAAAATTGCAAACCGTTCACGGAAGCCTTAAACAAATCAAGAAATTGTGGCTATGTGGTTGTCATGGACTGACGGAATTTCTAGTTGAGATTAGTTCGGAATTTCTTGAAGTTCTTAATCTTTCTGGGTGTTCAAAGCTCACAAGGATTCCAAATGTTCAGGGTGAGTTGCCATTTTTTCGCTGTCTATGTATTAGTGAGACTCGTATAAGAGAGTTACCTTTCAACTCCACGAGTTTTCCATCTTTAGAGGAATTTTACGCAGATGACTCTGATTTACAAGAATTACCATACGGCGTTGCTTTTGCGGGGAAACTCAGAAGATTATGCTTTTCGTGTAATTCAAATACATTCAAATTCCCTCCTTCATTCTCAGCTTTAAGTTCTTTAGATTCGTTAACTTTGACCAATTGCATTCAGTCGAATGAAGAAGTACCTATGGGTTTTGGAGACTTATCTTCACTCCGTTATTTGAAGTTATCTTACAATAAAATTACAAAAATACCAGATGGTGTCTGCAGATTCCCCAAGCTTGAATTGTCAGAGTTTAGATTTGAGAATTTAACATCTTTGGAGAGACTAGATTTGTCTTGCTGTAATCTAAGTACATTTCCTAAGTCCATTGGCTCCCGTTCCTCCTCGATTTCGTCTTTAAAGCTTGCTAATAACAGCTTTACTGAGTTACCGGACAGTATTTGTGAGCTTCCCCGACTTAAATTTCTTGATTTGAGTGACTGTACCTCTCTTCGGCTACTGCCAAAACTGTCATTGAGTTTAGAACGCTTGCGGATAAGTAACTGTCCTTTGTCAGCGGCATTTGATAGCCAGAGGATTAAGCAGATTTCGCCAGAGTTGTTACAGACCAAATTTTGTTCTTCGCTTGTTGCCTATGTTGGTTTTGATTGCATAGCTCATAAGATCCTGTATACTGAAAAGGAGTCTTTTTATGTGAATTTCTCCTGCATTAGACCTATGAGGGTAGGATGTGTCCCTGTGGAAGAACCAAGAACCTTACCTGGGTTCGTTTGCGGTAACATTATCTCCAATAAAAAAATTGAAGTGCATATGGATTGCAACTGGGTGAAGAGATTTAATGAAAACGAAGCAGAGATATGTTTTCTATCAATTGCTTACGAAGTCACAGGAGAAAGCTCAGACACAGGAGCATGTGAGGGCGGTAATCCAGAGATTCTTCTTGCGTTTGTTTGTCAATTACAACTCAAGGAAAGAATTGCAGAACATGTCACAAGAGAGAAAAAAGGCATAGATTTGTGGGAAAAGCTTGTATTGCTTTCACTTGTGTAAAAAATTGTACATATGAAGGTCCTTATATAATGTAAGGAGCAAACTAAAAAAGGAAACAATATACAAATACAAGGAAGAAAATAATCTCCTATATACAATAATAGTTTCCTAAAGAAATAAAATTATAAGGAAAGAATAACGTAGCAATTCTAGGAAATAATTCCCAAATATGCTAACGTATCTCCAACACTCCCCCTCAAGCTGGTGGTTTGGGAGGCTTGTAAACATCAAACACACCAAGCTTGTTCAATAGATACGTGTGTTGTCGATGACAAAGTGCTTTGGTGAAAATGTCTGCGGGTTGTTCCGTGGTGTTGATCTCATGTGTCGTGATGACGCCTTCTTGAATTTTGTCCCTTGTAAAATGACAATCCACTTCAATATGCTTGGTTCTCTCATGAACTATTGGATTCGCTGCGAGTTTTAAAGCTGCATCATTGTCACAAAAGAGTAGGGTAGGACGCCGTATACATACTCCAAGGTCATATAGTAAGCCCCTCAACCAAATAATTTCACAGGTGGTCTTGGTCATGGCACGATATTCAGATTTGGCAAAAGATAATGATACAGTTGACTGTTTCTTAGTCTTCCAAGACAGAAGGGAATTCCCAAGCTTTATGGCAAAACCAGTTGTCGATCGTCGGCTCATGGGACACGTGGCATAATTAGTGTCACAATACCCCTTCATTTCCATGTCGCAATCTCTAGAGAGGAGCAATCCAAGACCTGGGCATCCCTTCAGATATTTTACAACCTTTAGAGCCGCATTCATATGAGACTGTTTCGGGGCATGCACAAATTGACTAAGAATGTAAACGGCATAACAAATATCTGGTCTCGTCATAGTAAGGTAGATAAATTTTCCAACTAAACGTTGATACTTAAAAGGATCTTTGAGTGGTTGATCTTGTTCTGAGGACGACATTCCCACATCGAATTCTGGTGTAGTGAGACTCAAGTTCTATTCAAAAGGAATGATAGCAGGCTTGCAACCAGATAATCCGACCTTAGAAATAATTTTCAGGACAAATTTACGTTGACTTAGGCAGATGCCTTTGTCCGACCGAGCAATCTCGATACCCAGGTAGTATTTGAGGGGCCCTAAGTCCTTGATGTGGAAGGTAGAGTGGAGGTAGGACTTGAACCGGGCAATGGCGGAAGCATCGCTGCCCATAATCAAGATATCATCTACATATATGAGTAAATATATAGAGGAAGTACCTTGGTGCCATGTAAAAAGGGCATAGTCATGGCGAGATTGGCGAAACTTGGCTGAGAGAAGGGCTGATGTAAATTTAGCATACCATTGCCGAGAAGCTTGCTTGAGACCATAGAGGGACTTTCGGAGACGACAAACCCGAGACTCCCCCTGTCTGCGAAGGCCCGGAGGGAGATCCATATAGATTTCTTCATCTAAATCACCATGGAGAAAGACATTATTAACATCCATCTGATGCAAAGGCCAATCATGGAAAGCAGCAACGGCGAGGAAGGAACGAACAGTGCCTGCCTTGGCGACATGTGAGAAAGTGTCTTGATAGTCAAAACCTTCTTTCTAGGTGTATCCTTTGGCAACAAGACGAGCTTTATAATGCTCAACAGAACCATCAGCTCGATGCTTGATCTTGTAGACCCACTTGCAGCCAATAGGACGCCGATGAGCAGGGCGAGGAACAACATCCCAAGTGTGATTATCGGCAAGGGCATGGAGCTCAGCTTCCATGGCCTGTTGCCAACGGGGATCAGTGGAGGCCTCCTGGTAACAAGAAGGTTCGGTGGCAGCAGAAATCCGACTGATGCAGCAAAAATGATCTGGAGATAGACGAGCAAAGCTGACATAGGAGGTGATGGGATAATGAGACCCAATGTGCTCAACGTTGGAACAAAGGTAGTCCTTGGTCCAAGTACGAGGTCGAGTGGCACGACCAGAACGCCGAGGAGGAGGAGCCGAGGCCGAAGCAGGAGGTGGGACATAAGGGACAATGGCCAGTGAGTCGTCAGGGGAGACCAAAGAGTCAGGTTGGTCAGGGGAAGCCGGTAATGGAGAAGGCGGTGCAGAGGGAGGCACTGGGGTGGATCCCACAGATATAGTGGGTGAAGGAGGAGCTAGAGGCACTAGAGGCGCAATAAGGACCACAGGTGGTGGTGATGGAGCCGAATCATTAGGTAGAAATGGTCGAGAACCCGAGGGGGGCACAATGTCAGCCGCCGGTGAAGGCACATCCTGAAAAGGGAATACATCTTCATGGAAGACAACATCACGGCCGATAAAAAAGGTACCTGTAGCTTGATCATAAAGACGATAGCCTTTTTGAAGGGAAGGATAACCCATGAAGATGCAACGGGTGGCACGAGGAGCTAGCTTGTCACGATGTCCCACAGTAGTTGTAAAACACAAGTAACCAAAAACGCGGAGGTGACCAATATCGGGGTGCTTTCCAAATAGAAGCTCAAAAGGTGTCTTCCCATGAAGGACCCGAGTAGGCATCCGATTGATCAAGTAAGCAGCAGTAACCACACAATCGCCCCAAAAATTTTCAGGAATAGAGGCTTGGAATTTTAGGGCTCTGGCAACCTCGAGAAGATGACGGTGCTTGCGTTCTACAAAATCATTTTGTTGAGGAGTGTATGGGCAAGAACTTTCATGGAGGATGCCATGATCAGAAAAAAAAGGAGGAACAAGTATGATTAAAAAAGTCACGGGCATTATCGGTGTGAACATGTTGGATAGAGGTGTGAAACTGAGTACAAATAAGGGTAAAGAAACAAGTGAGGTGAGAGAGAACTTGGGTTTTTGATTGCATTAAGAAGACCCAAGTACCACGAAAAAGATCATCAACAATAGTGAGGAAGAAACGAGATCCATCACGATGTAGGGTGTGATAAGGTCCCCAAATGTCGATATGGAGGAGGGAGAAAACAGAAGGAGCGCGAGAAGAGCTGGTAGGGAAAGAGGGGCGAGGTTGTTTTGCCAAGGGACAAATCGAACATTTTGGGTGAGGGTAAGAAGCACTATGGCCCAAACGTTGGTGAGAAAGTAAAATATTATTACTGAAATGAGAATTACAAAAGGAGCCCGTAGTGGGTGAAATACATGAATTGAAATTTGCAGGAATGGAAATTCAAAAATAAAGGCCTTGTTGAGCATTACCCAAGCCCATCAGTTTGCCAGTCGAACGGGCCTGAAAGAAACAAAAATTAGAGTCCAAAATGGCTCAACAATGATTATTTTCACAAGCTTTAGAAATAGATATGAGATTAAATTGGAACTCAGGAACATAAAGAACATTTTTGAGAGTAAATTGAGGGCTAAGTTGGACATCACCAATTTTGGTGATGGAAGTAACGTTTCTAGTGGAGAAACGTACGGTCATGGAAGATTGGGTAGTGTGAATTTTGGAAAAAAAATTTTGATCGCAAATAATGTGGTCACTGGCACCTGAATCAATAAGCCAATCAGAGGGTAAGATAGAGCTCATAAAACAAAAGGAAGTACCTCCAAAGCTAGCAATCTTGTCAGGTTGACCCATCTGATTGAAGGCCTGGATGATGTGTTAAAGTTGGGCTTCACTAAGAGGTGGATTGGGCTTATCCTGAGAAGAAACAAAATTAGTCAAAATATTATTGTTTTCTTTGGAGGCAAATTCCCCAAGCCTGTCATGTAATTTTCAACATGTGGCCTTCGTGTGGTTGGTCCGCTTGCAGTGCTCACAAAAAAGCTGATTGGGCCGAGCCCATGAAGAAATTGGGCCGTTGAAGCCGTAATTGGGCCCATTGGGTCGGCGAGAACGCGACCCATTTAAGCTGCGCGGCCCGGCGGATCCTCTATGGACAAGTGCACCGAAGCTCTGCTGAGAGGCGTCGATCTGTGAAGCTGGGATCGGATAAAGACCGTCGAATGGAGGCACGTCTGAGATGAGAGATGGACCGTCCGATCTAGGGTAATGAGGAGAGCCGTCCGATCCAGGAGGGAGTGAAGCGTCGCCCTCAAAAAAACCTAAAGACCACATATGTGCCGCAGAGCCGACGCCACCGCGGTCTCCAAGCCCGCTGCCGCCGCCACCACCAGCAAGAGCCTTCTGAGCAGGAGTGGCCCGAGTGGCCAAAATAACCGAGTCTCCGACACGGAGATATTCGGCGGAGGCGAGACAGTGGTTTTCCTCTTGGACGGCAAGGAAAAGGAGGCGGCGCAAGGACGGGGGTGGATCCATGGCTAGAATCTAGGAGCGGAAGGAGGAGAACGACTCGTTTAAGAGGAGGAGAAAACGAGTGAGGCGTTGCTCCTCCTTCAGCCGGTGAAATTGGCGGAGAGTGGCATCGGGGCCGTTGAGCGGTTCAACTGTGTGGTCGTATTTATGGCAGAGGGCCATGAAACGGTTGAAGATGACGGCCACAGAGAGGGTTCCTTGCTTCAATTCGGTGAGTTTTTGCTCGATTTGGAAGAGGCGAACACGATCGGGGCGGCCATAGAGTTCGCGGAGAGCGTCCCAGAGAACTTTCGGGGCGTCGGTGGGCGGAAGGGCGGCGGCGACCTCTGGGGTGAGAGTGTTCCCAATCCAGGTACAAACCAATTGGGAACACTTGCGCCATTGCCGCGTAAGGCGTTCGGTGGCGGGAGCCGGGATAGCGCCGTCGAGAAACCCGTCTTTGTCTTTGGTGACAAGGGCGTGGCGGAGCTCGCGGGACCAAACGGTGAAGGTATCGGCGCTGGTGAGAAGCTGGGTGATATGCCGCAACTCAGGGCCGTCAAAGGCGGCGGTGTAGAGAGGATCGTCGGGTTCCAGGCGGCCAGCGGCGGAATAGGGCAAAAAAATTAGGGGTGAATTCGGGTAAGGATTGGACCTGAATCCGGAATATGGGTATGGGTAAGGGTCCAAACTCAAACCCAAGGACCCAGAGATGGGTGATCCGCTCACGGGAGGTTGGGTCGGGGCAGAGGTGTGGGGCGGGCCGGGGAGGGGAGAGGAGAGGGGGGCCAGAGAAGAGGGAGTTGGGCTGAGAGGTAGGGCCTGGGAGAGGGCAGGACGTGGCTGGCCAGGGAGAGAATATGGGGCCCAAGAGAGAGGAGGTCCAGAGGGAGGTAATGGGGAAAAAGAATCAAGGACCCCAGAAGAGAGGGCAGGGCCAGGGAGGGTAGGAGATGGAGGGGAGGTGGAGGAAGGCGAGACATCCTCGATGATGGGAGCATCGGGGTCAACCGGAGAGGACATGATCACAAAGGAGAGGAGAAAAAAGTGCGGAAACGTGAATGAAGAAAAAAAACTAGGCTCGTGATACCATGTCACAAGAGAGAAAAAAGGCATAGATTTGTGGGAAAGGCTTGTATTGCTTTCACTTGTGTAAAAAACTGTACATATGAAGGTCTTTATATAATGTAAGGAGCAAACTAAAAAAGGAAACAATATACAAATACAAGGAAGAAAATAATCTCCTATATACAATAATAGTTTCCTAAAAAGATAAAATTATAAGGAAAGAATAACGTAGCAATTCTAGGAAATAATTCTCAAATATGCTAATGTATCTCCAACACATATCTCTTTCTTTTTTTCTTTTTTTAAGTTAAAATGGGAATGTAAAAGAGTTGGGTGTCAACATTTTAATCCCGAGCGGCGTCGAGTACTAATTGAGCAACTGTCAACAAATAAATTTATACTTCTAGTAACCAGAATTTGGGTAAAACAATTCTACGACTACAAAAGCTCGTAACGGGTAACGTATTTTATGTGTTTGCCAGTCTTTTTTATTATGTTATTCAATTTAAAGCTAAGACTTTAAGAGTTTATATATGAGCAGTCTAAAAACATAACATGGGTCATGCGCACGTATCTTCCAAAGTAAAACATCCGTCTACAAGTCTGGGCATCAGATGGCCCAACGGCGACATCGGATCTTCCAGTGATCTCCGGAAAAGTTGGATCTTCAAACAAGAGGTTTTTTTTCTTCTTTCTTCATCTACGAGAGACCAGCACGTTCCGGTTTTCTATTGACTTCTGTACCTTTCGACTTTGTAGAAGAGGCCGCTGCTCTTCGAAGGACTTTCTTTTAGAACCGACGTCGACAGGGACGGACAAAAAGTTTCTTATTTCTTTTTATCATCTTTTGTCTTTTTTAGTTCTCGGTTTCTCCTTTCTTTTTGGCCTATGTCGGTGCACCGTTGACGGGGTCATGCATGTCATGCATAAAAGGGATTCTTCATAAGAAACAATTTTGTTTGCAGGTTAAAAAACTATCATGAGGAAACAAAAAGATCTACCATAAGACAAAGAGTTATTGATTTGATAGGGTGAGAATTTTGTCGTAGAAAACACATATGTTATAGGTGATTTGTGCATCTCGAATCTCTATCAGAACTAAGAGAACCTAAAATCAGGGTCTAAGATCTTACCATCACCATTATCAGTAGCCTGTAAGACAATAAAAACGTATTTGACCAAAGGGATTAAGGTGAGGTTGTAAAGTATCAAAGAAAGAACACCCAGAATGTCATCGTTGTGCTTGATGCCTTCTGAGAAGGTGCTGGAATACACGTATAGAGGTGATGTCCCAATGTCCCCGTACACTATTCCAATGCTCTGAAATGCTAGCTGCAAGATCACCGACCACTCGACAGCCTAAAACCAATAGATCCACATAATAAAGGTTACTATAGTTTCGTCTTACTTCCCATTCAATATATATGGAAAGTGCATCAAAAAAGAACATGACGAAAAGAAAATTATAAAGGGTAAAAGACGATGCCCCTTACTAATAGATAAAAAGGATTTAAGAAAGTCCAATACTAATTCAAGCAATTAGTTTTAAGATATAACACAGCTATGATTTATTTTTTCTTAATCTATATTTATTTCCTTTGTTTGTGTTATTTGAAAGGAAATAAATGACAAAATTTTAAGGTGTTGCTAGTTTTAAAATGGTTACTCTTGAAATCATTAAGAGTTATTAGAAATAAATTTGTCAATATAAAGAAGATATTCTAAACAACTGAAAACTTTTATTTTAAGCATGCTTGAGAGTTAGATAATACTATATTTAATTTGACTTAAATAATGAATGAAAGTTAGAGGTATGGTCCAATCTTACCATAGACGTTTACAAATTAGATACATAATTCATTTACTTACCAAAGGAAAAAGATATCCTATACAACAGATTCTATGCAAAGTATTTGATTAAAATTTAGAAGTAATTCTATTGCAAAATCGAGATAATTGTATCTACGACTCATATAATAAGTGAAATATATCTCATGACAGGTCCAGATTT
This sequence comes from Casuarina glauca, assembly GCA_028551395.1. Lineage (NCBI taxonomy): Eukaryota > Viridiplantae > Streptophyta > Magnoliopsida > Fagales > Casuarinaceae > Casuarina > Casuarina glauca. The sequence continues at coordinate 27,680,275 of CM052349.1, forward strand.
TATATTCCCCTTGCCATTAAAGCCGATTACAGCTAACACCAGAAATGAGCAACCTGAGCCTTTGAATGGAAGCGAGAGCGAGAGAGAGAGATAGAGAGAGAGAGAGAGAGGTGCCGGGGCAGAATGATAACATCAACAATGGTAATGATGTCATGCAAGATGGCAACAAGCGAAAATTTACGTTGGAACGAGACCTGGGAGGCATGGCCACGAGCATGGCCGGAGAAAATTTTGGATTCGATGTCTAGGGAGTCGTATCTTTGCAACTTTGGCCGGGAAATTTTCTTCCCCTCGAATTGTCGAGGATCTCCCTCCTGCGTTTCTTCAGTCTTATCTTCTACTACACCAGAGACATCCATGACTGCCGTATATCTATCACTTGTGTTGCTAAGTCAACCAAAGAAAGGACATTATCACTATCTATTTTCACTTAGTAACCCAAGCATAACATATTTAAAAGAGAGAGGGACAGATAATGGAGATGTGAAGGATCTATGAAGGTGGAGATGTTGAGGTCTTGGGAGGGCTTTCGTGGCTGGAAGGATGGAAAGTGGTAGCTATTTAAATCCAAAAGGGAGGCTTACTACACCAGGAAAATTTAAGAAAAGTAAAAAAGAGGTAGACCCCGTCCCTCCAGAATATGCAAAAGTTATATATAGATTAATAAAAAATTAAAAATTGAAAAAGAAAAAGAAAAAATGCCTACCTGTATGCAATACTTTGACAAGGGGCACAAAAATGGTTATGAAATACTTGTGAGATACTGGAGCCCCATTGTGTCTTCTGATTTAATTACTTCCGGGCCTTCATTTTGCAACTAACTCCGCTTCCTGGCTCTTCTTGAACTTCTGTCTCTTTTATTTTCTGCGTGAAACATCCAAGAAGTTGAGTCGGCAATAACATCTGCACCGCCCTTCTTGCCCTTTCAAATATCGTTTGGTAATACAGCCAAGAGTGGCCATACATTTACCGATGGTAAAAAGGAAACGTAAATCCAAGACTGGTGTGATCAAGATGCTATGCCGTCCTCTATACATTGGGGCATTTAAAAGGAAGAGTTTTGACATTCTTAATCCCCAACAATGTAGCAAACGTCAAAGGTTTTATCATACGCCTACCTAAGATCGTCTAACTTGTTAAAGCAAACCGATGTTCCTGTGCAGAAACGAAAGACTTGCTTTGGTTCTCCTGATTGCACATCACTTCCGAAATATTTTAGTCGGGAAGGCACCTACGAGGCGTCCTCAAATTTGAACTCTTTACCGAGACTAACGTACCGTTCAACGCCAAAGGAACCAAAGTTTATTCATCATTGCACTATCTCCTTCCAAAGACATATCTGTGCTATGAATTATGACAAGAAGTGACTCCTCATCGTTTTTCTCAATTAATTAACGCCTTCAAAACATACTTTACTCAGAATCTTGATGAAATAAAAAATTGCTAAAAACTCTCGAGTTGATTGAGATTTCTTGTTATTTTCATCAAAAAGAATCATACAATTAAAAAGTAAATGCTAAAGCTAAAGGCATAGTTAGAGAAAGCCCAACAAAAAATCGAAAGTAAGCCAAAATAAATCATTGAACGATCCCAACAGATGCATTCAGAAATTATTAGCTCGGCTTTTTACTTTGGCTCACAAAATATGTTTATAGGGTAATTCAATTATCCTTCACCTCATGAAAGTATTCAAGCATCCCTAGGACATGTAGTTATCTCACATGATTTCTGAATTGGCTTAACATATCTTTATACATTGACCAATAAAGAAATTGAAACCATTGACTTTTAAAAAAAAAAAAAAAGGAAATGACCACATATGCATTGACAAATTTATATGAAAGATAATTTTAGGATAATAAACTGAATAATTACATAAAACAACTTAACAATGCAATACTATAACTTATGTTAACAACAACAAGAGTCAAACTAATACTTATTTTTTTCAATTATAGATTCATTGAATGCACATAGAGTGCGATATTAACAATCAATAGATCATTTTTGAAGGATTAAAAAATGGTTAAAAAAAAAAAGAGCAAGGTGATTAAAAAGTAGAATTTTTGTAACAATCTTACTAAACAATCATTTAAAGTTAAAATATATCATATTTAAAACAAATGAAATTTTTCCATATTTAAAGCTACAATATACATGGTTAGTGATAAGGAGGTTTTTCTTGCACTCTATAATGTTTCGGACTTCTTTAGATTTCCCATATTTGTGGATTACAGCTAAGAAACTCCATTAACAACATCCTCTTGTAATTTATTGATAATAAGTTTGACTTTAGCTCAATACTTCTTGGGGAAAAAAAAAAAAAAGGTTGTGGGCTGTTGAATCTGAGACAATGTCGCCGCAGACAAGAAGCAATAAGAGCCAATCATATGAAGCTTTGGTATCGAAAAACAGTGCTTTACAGCTATACTATACCATGTAGCTTCTATGCTTTTAGTTTTTAGCAACTTAACAAATATATTATACGTTTTCATTTCTACTTGCTAGGTTCTAGTTTTTCTACGCTATTCATAATAGCTAGCCTATTCGATTACTGACAAAAACCTGGCCTAGTTGCTGCTCGCTGCATTAAACGTGAGATGTAGTTTATGTGTTATCTTGAATCATTTTGCAAGATTTATAGCTATTATTGCACTCTTTCTGACAAATCTAGACAGTCATCGCAAGTAATAAGATTCGGAGGTCTATCTTGTGTAGCTTTCTACCAAGTAATAATGGCAAAGAACAACAGTATATGCTTCTCGAAAACAGCATATTCAACCAATAATAAAATATTTCTGCTTGCATTTTTTTGACAACACAAGATCTTAGTTCATTTAATAAAGTACACAAATATGTGAACCGTGACCGTTCGTGGGACGACCGCACCAGGCAATGGAGATTGGTTTGGATCATTATAAGTTTTGACTTCCAAAGGAAAGTATTATTACATTTTAGAACGACCAGCTTGACTTTGACTGTTAGGCATAGATCATAATCAAAAAGTATTAATCAGATGATGAGCCACTAAAGAAAATAAGCCAACAACTTGATATCATGGCTCCCGCACTGCTGGTGTTGGTGCTGCTGTTCAGGTCATCATGCCTCTTTACAGATGGCCCCAGGGGACAGTCAATCAAGCCTGTGCAAGTATTGATCTTCAAATATGGCATTGAGAACATATCCCTAAAAAAGAAGAGCCTTAATTTTTATTTTTTTCATTTGTCATTGTTAAAAAAGATAATCAATAATTTACAAGGTAGCAATTACACTAAAAAATTTAAGATTTATTGTTGAAGAGATGCAAGAAAGAAAATAAGTCTAATAATTTAACTACGAAAAACATGGAACATACAAAGGTCAATAGAAAATCAGGAAGTGTATCCAAAAATATAAAGCATGTGATATTACATAAAGAGATCAACAAAACTAAAAGTCAAGAGACTGCGGATTAAATCTTTTCTATTCAGAAATAGAATATGGGGTAACTTGATCAATTTATCCCTAATCTTCTTTCTCTATCGCTTAATTTCTTTTCAGATTCCCTTTTCTTAAAAAACATTTGCAGCTCAAAGTCAGATGTTTTAAGTCATTTGATCCAAGTTTCAATCATTCATGATAAGTGTCAAGTTTCATTGTGCATAAGGTTGGTACATATCATACGGGATCATAAATGCCCCAATTCAGACTTCTAACCTTAGACGTGAAATTATATTGTCCCATCCTTGACGTATAATTGCTTAGTGACATTTAAATTGGTTAATTTTGCTCACACACCAACACTTTCTTCCAAGTTCTCGAAGCTCAAAAGGGAATTCAAAATGCACACAACATCATGAAACCTATTCATGTCTTTGACCTTTTACTGATTAAGACATGATAATTCCAAGAAGGAACGACCAATAATCCCATCTTAGCTTTGCTAGTAATTCTTGGGATGCTTCTGAATAAGAATACAAGTTACAAGACGAATAAGTTGTCTGGCCTTGCCGGCTCGGCCAAATTCCCAAACTTGTGCAGCAAAAAAAACATAGCATGTCAAACAAAGACATTTGAACTCTAAGACAGATTTACTACGAGTTTTAAGGCATCCAAAATGTTTTAGTCTCGTACTTCAGAAAACTAGTTGTTCTTATCCGTTCGCACTTGCGCTTACAAGCACTACTATTATTGACCATGGATAGGCTTCGCCCACAAATAACTTTAAGCGGGAACCTTCTCTGTTTTGAACTCAACTGATAACAAGAACTTGAGGGATTTCCAAATAAGTAAAGAAAACATCTTTTGCAACACATACATGTGAGTATCGAATGTCCAGTTTCAAATCGTATGGGCCTGAAACGCATGAACAATTAACGTAATATAATCAGAGTCAAAGTGTCAGGTCCGATCTTGGATTGCATTACATCCCAATAAAGGGATTACTAAAGGGATTCCAGGTTTATGGAATGATAAGAGACACATTTGTATGATACAAACGAGGAGTCTTAAGATAAATTAATCCATGTGCCTAATTGTGGTTTCACATCCCCATTGAACACAAATGCCCGCAATTCTTTTAGCATCACAACCTGAACTTTTCGGTTGTTAGAAAATTGGGAGGAACTAGTCACTACATCTATCGAAGCACTTTCTGCTCAGCAACATTTTGACAGGTACATAATATTACATATCCATATTTATAGGAATTAGTCACCATAGAATGTGGCAAGGCACTTTCTGATCAGCAACATTTTGACAGGCATGTGATGTATGAGTATACCTGTATTTACAGGAACTAGTCTCCATAGTGACTAAATAAAGCACTCTCCGATCAGAAACAACATAGACAGGTACAACATTTTTATATGACCTGTTTGTATATAAACAGTTTGACCATGTATTAATATTCACATTTGTCTATTCATAGTCAAACTGTGAGTGAATTCTGGAAAGACAAACTGAGTTTTACTTTGTTCTATGCTCAAAACAGGACGGGAAGCTTAGTCCTCACTGCATATGGGATGTATACATTGGCCACACCCTTCCTAGTTCCCTATCGCTTTCTAAAACCCACACTCAAAGCTTTGCAATACTACGGCATCATTGCGTTCTTAAATTCAGTGCATATATCATTGACTCCATAGTACTCTCAAAAGCAAGGAAACCACCTCCACTTACGGCCTATTGGAACGGTTGGCTTTATTTGTCCGCAAACGTTAACTTCCAATGTTACGGGTCAGTGGAATTGGTTAGGCAGTGTTAGGTTCAACCCATATACTATATGTATAAATAAGAGGAAAGGAAAATTTTGTTTCGGTCTTTTGATTAATGAATGAATTTGGAAGTTAATTTTTCTGAAATGAAATCATGGAGGCATGTATTCCCCTAGAATGAAATCCTATTCTACCCAAAATCCTATTCATGGAGAACTACCCTTTGATCAGTAAATTAGATTAAATGAAAGAAAATGTTACAAAGATAAGAAGTTTATGTTGGCTCATTGTATGAGTCTAGGCTAAATTTTCTAACAATCTGCTGGTAAAGATGTAATAACCTTAAAGCACGGATCTGAAAGAGAAGGAAACGGCTCAGATCATTGATGAAAGAAAGAAGGCAAAGGCTAGCGAGTTAAAAGTGGAAGTTCCGACTTCTAACCCTCCAAATCTAGCCGATCTTAAGATAAATCTAGCAACGGCAATAGAACCGAAGGAGAGGGCAGGAGCAACTTCCATCCTTCAAAACAACTCACGTTCTCTTGTAAGCAACAGCGTAGGGTTTAGGACACGTGGGACGTCATCATTGCACCAGGACTCATAGGCTCGGCTCAAAAGTCACTCCGAAAGGTGCAATTGAGCGCCAAAATCGTCACCAAAAGCCGACAAGCGAAGCACAGCAACAAAAAATCGAAAATCGGGCGATTGGAGAGCAAAGACATCACACATTAGGTTTCAACCACCAAGTACCAAACTAGTTCAAATTCAAGTTGGTTTATCTTCTATTTAGGCTAAAGTTGTTTTGGGCTTTGCTAATAAGTTTTAGCTATTAGTTTTTTTTTTTTTCCTTCTTTTTTGAATTTGAAAAGCTTAAAGACAAGCTTTTTTAAAAAAGAAATGCTATGTTGCAAATCTATGTGATTGGTTAAATAGTGTTAGTCCTAAGCCCACATATTATGTGGACAAATAAAGGAAAGAGAAATTTTGTAAGAATCTTTGGTTAATAAATGAATTCAAAGTTAATTTCCCTCATATGAGATTGTGGAAGTATGTGTCTCTTTTGAAACCAAAGGTTCAAATCTCCCTTTGAAATTATTGTTAATATGATATAGAATAATTAGACTCTTAAGTAGAATATGGTCTCATTTGAAGGAAACACACACTTCCACACCAACCTCGTACAAGGAAAATTAACCTCCAATTTATTCATTAACCATAAAATTTCTACAAAAGTTCCTCTTTTTCCCCATTTATACACAATATACAATTTTGGGCCTAATATTACTTGACAAATCTCACAACCTATGATATCATTCCTTCTAAAGAAATTCTGTCTTCAAGATTCCCAAATTCAAAAGAAACCAAATAGGGAAATTCCCCTAGCATAGCACCTTTGACGGAATTCAAAAGAAACCAAATAAGAGAACTCTCTTGACCTAATGGTAACTAAGTTAGGTCCTTGAACAACAAGTCCATCCTAATAGGGATTCGAATTCTCTTCTCCTTTCCATGAAAAAAATAAATAATTAATTAAAACTTACTAGAAAAGAAACCTAATTGAGCCCAAACAAAAACAAGTTGAAATTAAAGTTGAATTTAAACTTATATTTGAACTTGAGTATAAATATAAAATTGATTTTCGACTTTTCACCGCCTGTGACTGTTCTAGCGCTCGATCGCGCCTTTTCTAATGACTTCCAAGGCGAGCCGGTGACCTCTTGGGTTCCACATCCCACTCTATCGCTCGTCGAAGTACCCAAGTCGTTTTGAAGGACAGAAGTCGCTCCCACCTTTCCTTCCATTCCTTTGCCGTTGCCAAATCTATCTTAAAGATCGGCTGAATTTGGAGGGTTTGAAGTTAGAACTTCCACTTTTGACTCTTCAGCCTTCGCCTCCTTCCTTTCTACAATGACCCGAGCCACTTCCTTCTCTCTCAAATCTGTGTATAGTTCTCTTAGATTTGAGCTCAAAAGCGAAACATTTTGGCTCATCAACTCCAAGATTGTGGCCATCATCACTAGCAAACTTCTTACCTCTGCAACATTTTCCTTCATTCAATCTAATCTATTGATCAAAAGGGCAATTCCCCAAGCCAAAACTAATCCAATACCAATTGTTATCAATTGGTTTGAGACAATTGGATTTTGGGTAAAATAGGTCTTATTGGAAAAAGTCCTAAACTTCTAGTCTCGTTTGAGAGACACCTCTACGGCCTTATTTGAGAAAATCAATCTCCAATTTATTCATCAACTAAAGATCCTTACAAGATTTTCCTTTCCCCTATTTATATATGTAATATAAAGGCTTGGGTCTAACACTACCTGAACCAATCCCATAGACCCGTAATATCCAACTACAAAGGTTCCTCAATTATGAGGAAAAGCTTTACCATCATATTATTCTATCCTTTTCCTGGCTGAGTTCATCACTAGGTCATATTGACGATGTAGGCTTGCATTACATCGTCTCATTTTCTAGCAATTACAAATTGTCCTCAGCCAAAGCAATAAAGTCCAATACATCTAAGATACTAAACTTTCATTCTTCTAAGGATACTCAGAAAACAAGTTGAAGTTTGAAGCTGGACGCGTAAGATTGCCATGTTGTGGACCTATTTGACGATCATGTGCACAGAAATAAAATTTAGTAGAGTAAAATCACATGACAATAAAAATGCCATTATTTACAAATGGTTAATATTCAGACACAGTTGATCGACATTAAAGATTTTGTTAAACTTGCTAGTTTACCTTCCAATATCTAGTGAAATATAGTAAGGAAATTCAAGAGAATATACTGCAACGCTTAAAATATTTCCATTAGCATTGCACACCTTCAGTCGATGATACATCATCACTCAAGAGTGCCTCCCCATACTACACAAAATCTGCACCGTTTGGGGAAAATTGGTGCACAAAGACTGCATATGTTCACAAAATATACATTCACAAGTGGCTGTTCAACAGTTACCCCATATGCTCTCCTTGGTGAATCATCTGATTATTAGTGCCTGCATATTCAACATTCCAGTTCCCATCAAAATATAATGGTTGCAACTAATATGTTGCATGTCCGAGGACCCTGTGAAATATTTGATTTTCAACCAATTCCTTGGCAGAAGGGCGCCGGACTGGATCTGGGTCTACCATTGCCTGATAGAATTAGGAAAACAGCAGACAAAATTAGTCCTTTTCCAAGCTGCTTTCCAAACAAACAAAGATGACAAGGAGCAGTAGTTCCTCGGATATAAAGAAAGCTCAGGCATTGCTCAAAAATAAAAGAACTTATTGTACCTTGAGTAAGTTTTGAAATTGCAACGAATGACCAGGAAGGAGTGGCAACTTTCCCTCTTTTATATTCAAAACCTGAGATCCCGATTCTCGCAAAGGTGAACCTCTAATAAGCTCAAAAATAGCCAATCCTAAGGAGAAGATATCTGCTTTGTCAAGATGATCATACTTCTCATTCAATATTTCTTGAGGCATATAGCGTGCATCACCCTCTTCGATTGGTAGGCTCTTGTCAATGAGAGTTGCACATCCAAAATCACCAAGCTTATAAACACCATTCTTGATGTAAATATTATCAGGTTTTAAATCTAGATGAGCTACTCCTCGCTCATGTATAAACTGCAATGCTTTGGCTATCTGTGGAAGTTAGATGTCAGAAATGGCAAATAATAATGGATTTGGAACATTTGTAGTTAAAAGATGCTAGGATCTATGAAGATTACTAAGCACAATTGGCTTCTGGACTTCTTAAATGGATTATGCAAAATAGAAATGAAAAATAAATGATTGCATCAAATTTTTAAATTTAATTGAAATTTAAAAATGTGTGCCATCTTGTAATCCATAGGACTGTGGCCTTCAGAATGGTAGTCAAACGTAAAGAAGCAAGCAAAAGGTAGTATCATCACCGGATCTAAAGATTATCTTGCAAGCAGAATATCATTTTCACGATACAAAATTTGCCGACCCACTCTAGATGATATAGTGGACATAAAAGAAACTCTAAAGCTGCCGTTAAATCTATCTGGTACCACTAAGTGACTCATTCACTCAGGTGGTACAGATAAAACAGCATCTAGATGGACCCTGTCAACCAAACCAAAGATTTACCTCCCCTTGGAGGACACTTGTAAACAGCATTTTAGCAGACTTGTCTTCATCCAGCATTCTTAATAACCAAAGAGCTGTTACAATCTACCCATGACCCGCTCCAAAATTTACAATATGATCCAACTTTTTCCAATTCCAACAATTGATTTTTAAGGAAAAGATTATGTAAAAACCTAGCTACTTGTACATATAAGTTGGCTGGGAGGGGTGACTCCCATGTAGGCTTAATGTGATTCAAGACCAACCATATGTATGGCAAGAAACTCCTAAGCTAGGTACACTGAACGCAAGCCAAAAAGAGGATTTTCCTCCTCTTCTCTTGACTAAATGAGTTGGCATTATGGATTCAATACAATCTTCTTGTGTGTTAACAAGTCAATGACTTAAACAACTCTTTTAAAGCTCAGTTCCATGGTAATGACACCACATTTAGTGTTTTAGTGAATGCTAGAATCTCCTTGAATCCACATCTTTATGTAGTTTCAACGTGCACGGGCCTCAAGTAATAAGGCATTCATGTACAAAACAGGGGCACCCAAATAAATATTATGGCAAAGGAAACATTACAGTTATGTAGGACCAATAATCATTTGTGTCATTATATCTTTTAAGTGATTTAGTCTGAAAAAAGCAATCTAAACAAGTGGTCCATAATTATTTACATAATATTCATATGACTATTGAGAGAAAATAAGATATCATCCGGTGTGGTCAATCTAGCAATGCCACATTTTATCAAGTTATCATGATGTTTCAGATGTAAGAGTAACAAAATGCTCCAGAAAAGAAAATAACCTGATGCAATGCTAGCAATACTTCTCCCTCTGTGAATAATTGAGAATTTTTATTGATAGATAAGCTTTTATCACAAAGCTCCATCTGAATGTAGAGTTGATCGTTCTCAAACCATGAAGAGTAGTATCCAACAACATTATCATAAGACCCTAAAGAGGAAAGGCGGTAAGATTCATAAAAAAAAGGACCATTACGTGGAAACGCAAAATTACAAGAAAGGTTGTCCACATACCTAAAGCTGCCAAAGCTTGAACTTCCATTAAAGCTTTCCTCCTGCAAAGTGGAACATTGTTGCATAAGCAAGTTAAGGCGGTTACTTGACCAAAACATAGAGGAATATGAATATATTATAGGACCTACCTTTCCGCATCTTGATGTAACTGCCGAGTGCTTTGTTTGACAGCATACAAGCAACCATCAATTCTCTTCAAGACTTTGAACACACAACTAAAGTTCCCCACACCAATTTGCTGCAAATGGAGTGAAAAAAAAAAAAACATATATATATATATATAGCACGTTATATAAGTGTCAGAAACCTGACAGATGAGAATATTAATTCGAACTAATGAATTGGCAGAAAGTTAAAATAATTGTTGGAATCTACAGCTACCTCAATTTCGTGGAAATCAGTGTGATAACGTGAAAGGCCTTCTCCACCAATACGTGCAGGGGAGAAACCTACAGGTCGCAGCATTATGCAATTAAAACCTCGAAAGATGAAGAATCTCCAAGAACATTTGGTCAGCTTGATCTCCCACCTCCAAAAGAACAAGGGGCAAATGGATGGAAATTTCCCAGATAGATGGTACAATAGATTGTAAAAATTAGAACCCACCTGCGCATTTTGATCTTTGATTGCCAAAAGGATCTAGATCCATTTCTAGAGCATCCATCAAATATGGATTCTTAATGCAAGGAGGAGGCAAAACCCGACAGCGTAAGGCAACTGCAGACTGCGATACATAGTTATGAATCTTCTGCATTCCAGAAACTCCTGGTTTATCTAACTTTTCTTCATCTGTATCCATACTAAGCATATCGTTCGCAAGTTCCACCTCTTGCTGATGACCAGAGAAGATAGGACTAAAAGGGTGTACCAAGATATTATCTGTGAAAAGCAAGTGTTCAGTTACTAATGGGTGGCACAATCATATAGCATCTGAAAAGTTCGTATCAACTAAAGAGTGGAGATCCTTAAACAGTTGTCATAATATTATTCAACTTTGTCTGCTTTCAGGGGGAAAGGGACAGGATTAGTTAGCAAAGTGCTACCAGCTAACAGCAAGAGGTGGATAGAGAAAATAAGAATCGCCACATATCTTGTAGTTTATGTTCATTGAAATAGGATCAAGACCTTAGTTTGTATGGCATAATTCTGATCGTCAGGCATGTTTTCGAAATCACATTGTAAAACTACTTCTACTTAGACAGATTCAATGATGCATTGCTGTTCGTTTCAGAGTTCCTATCCAATTTTGACATGCAAAACTTAAGTTTTGGAAGTTCTATAATTTACAACCCAATCGGGTAGTCCATTGCTCACCTTCACAATGCACACCTTTTTAACTATATGCTAGGAAACGAGGATCCTTGCTCTACTTATAGTCTAAAAAACCCATCCTTGTCAATCAGAGTTCAGTTAATGAAGAAATTTTAAATATCTTCTCTCTCTTATGTTTTTGTTGTACTGAAATGGTGAGTAAAGGCATACAGAGAACCCACTTTTAGTCAAATGTATGACAAAACCACATGTTCTTTCGTGATGTATTCAGAACCCAAAACCTTTTGCCACAAGACAAAATCACTCTCTTACCCTGTGCCACTATGCAACCCTAAGTAGAATAAAGTAGTTCCTGCGAGTATAGCTCGCCTCACACTGCCCATAATAAACCCCTAGCACAACCAAACTTAATAACGAGACATCTTTAAGCTCCCATAACTATAAGAATGAAGAGTTAACCACTTTTAGCGGTACCCCTACACATCTCAACAAAACCATTCCCTTGGTGGACGCAAACGAGACAATTCTCGTGACTCTAGATAGACACATACAATTCGATTCCTTCCCTCAACCTACTATCCAAAAAAGTTCAAGAAACTAAAACTGAAAACTATGACACCTAATCTCACCTGGACGACGCCTCTTGCTTTTCACAGTATTCAGCTTATCCGGTGACACGGGGCAAGGAATATTTTCCTGCGGAAACAAAGTGAAAAATATTGAATGTTTTTTTATTAGTCCCAAATCATATCCCTAAGCATAAATCCGAGGCCTTTATCAACATCACCTTGTTGCAATCGAAACCGTTCGGTAAGTTTTGATTGTCCGGTGTGATATAATCAGGAGTGCTACATTCACATAAAAAAATTAAAAAACTCAGAAATAGATCAGAAAATGAGCACCAAGTCGTATAAAAAGAAAATAATTAATTAAATCGAGTATCAATTTTTTTTCTTTTAAACTGCAAATGAAGCAATAAAAAATCCAACAATATTTCGTTCATTTTTACCAAAAAAAAAAAAAAAGGAGCGAACGAAAGTTTCACCAGAAGAAGTCTTGGCTGAGGATGAAATCTTTGTCATCAGCGTCGGCTTCGGATGGAAGATTCACCTCGGCGGTAGCTTCTTGTTCCAGAATATTCTGGAAGAGAGAGGAGGGGTTTGATAGCGAGGATGCA